>JAODUP010000483.1:207500-309538 GCA_025642065.1 Paralvinella palmiformis
AGAAAGCGTATTCAATTGTTTTCTGGTTTTGTATACGTTTTTTTTCTCTCCAAATTTTGTCTTTAAACATCTGTGTCGTTATAAAGTCATTAATAATACGACGAATCGTGTTTAAACATTGCCGTAAATATTATACAGTCTGTATATTGGACAAATATATTCTTGATGTAATAAGTTATATTATATTCACTATTATATAATATCCGCGTTATGCATTTGCTGTAACACATGAATTATATTGACTGAAGAGATAATGCGCATATATTATTCATGCTTCAGTGTTTATTTGTAGAATATTTGTCTCCACAAGTTGCATCTGTGTTGTCTCTATCCATATTCTTCGATCCTAACTCTAATATCTAACAAAAGAACATTATAAATTATAGTCCATGATTTCAGCAAATGGGAATGTCAGAATACATTGTACCAACTCTAATTACCAATGTAAGTAACATCTGATAATACCTAGCCACAAATATATTTATTAAAGATGCTCAAAATCAAACCGTACAATCTTGACGTGGCACGTGTAATATCAAAATATAGGGAAGGAGGGTTTTAAAAGTGATTTTACTTGTAAATAAGGAGCACCTCGATATGGATATTTCCCGCCAATCGTAACACGATCAAACTTATGATGGACGTTGTTGCGATAAAACAACGAAAATGGCTAGCATTGACTCAAACATTTATTTCATTAATTCGTATATAAAAACATATTCCAAATTAATCTTATTAGAAGATTAAACATGGAATAAAATTAAAAACAATATTTGTAGTTTGATGTTAGGGGCATATTTAAATTTATTAAACAAATAAATAAATAAAGACTTTATAACTCGTGAGTATGATATTGTCGTTTTATCGCACATGTATATACGGTTCTGCTAAAACTACCTTCAGGTATAGCAAATATATAGACAAGGAATTAACGCCACACAAGATAGTTACTTGGAATACAAGATAAATATAGGATACTGTTGTATTTGTAAATTGTTTTAGACCGTTTAACGTTTTTTTTCCATTGCTATGCCTGTTTATTATTAAAACACCCATGACGTGAAAGGTATGTCGATTTCATAGAAACAAAGAGGAAACAAATTTTAAAACCCGACCACCATAATTAACATTTTGAGACAGTGGTGTTTATTAATTATATTTCCTTTATCTAAGTTTCCTTATTGGAGGAAAGAGTAAATCGTAAATGTTCTATATACACCACTCCTAAACATTTAACAATACATGCTAATGGTATAAAGTATAGTATGCAATAACACGCGGCAAATATGAGGACATACTCAAACAGACAACTTACCAATGACCTCGTTTAACAGTTAAAGTATACAACGTCGTATTCCTAACACGTAAATGATGTACCATGATGTTAAGGCCGTAACCTGTACAACGAAGCCTACACTACTTGGAGCATTATTACTATCACATTGACACGGCTGTCATCTTTATTGCTGATAAAGTCTGTAAATGTTTTATATAACCTTAAAAAATAATTCAAATTAGATAAAGTAAGCTAGATTCTGGGTAGGAAAGTCTCTGTATTATAACTGACTTGTTATAAGTACTTAATTTCGGAAGTGAGTTATATATGAACTCACAATATTATGATGGTGACACTAGATGTTGTGTGTTGTTATATATATATATATATATATATATATATATATATATATATATATATATATATATATATATATATATATATATATATATATATATATATATATATATATATATATGTGTGTGTGTGTGTGTGTGTGTGTTGTGTGTGTGTGTGTGTGTGTCTGTGTATGTGTGTGGATGTGTTTGTGTGCGCGCGCGTGTGTACAACAAGGGTATTTTGCTTTATAATCAGCTGTTTACAATTTGCATAACTGAAAATTCCTAAATTTCATTAAATATCTAACATCAAAGGAGATTCATCAATTGGAATTGTAGAAATGCAACATATTCAACAATAATATATTTTACTTTCTTCTCATTTAGCTTTATATTAGTAATTTATACAAGATTAAATTACATTGTAAACTATGATCACTTACATGTATAACTATATATTTCCAGTAATATAATTTGTTACATGAAGTTTCCATACATAAGTTTATTTTTATCGAAAGGTTGGTAGGTCTTCGAAGGTACTGATTTCCAAAGTTTTTTAAACGTTGGATGGCTATGGATGAAAGAGGGAGCGATGAAGGGGTGGAATAATGGATTGATGGATGACAAGAGGGCTTAAGGGATGTATGGATGGATGGATGGATTGATGTTTTTGTTCAGTTGATGGTTGGCTGTATTGAGGGATGGATGGATTGATGTAGTAATTGCTAGATAGATAGTTAGCTGGATTAATCAATTGGCCAATAACCTAATAAATAGATGAATGTATAAAGTATGGATATAATAAATTAATAAATCAACTAATAAATGTCAAAATAATAAAACGATACAAAAATATGAGCAAGAATAAAGTTATCAGGTACACTTGTTTTAAAACTAAAAACACAAATTCTTCATGAAATACTGGAATGTCAAAGCTTTTTCATTGCGCTAGTTGATCCATTTATAACGAGGTTCACTTCTTGATAAATACCCCAGGCAGACTAAAGTAGGTTATATCGTTGATGTATGGATTACAATTGTCAAATAAAACAAATTAGCCGGCTGTTATGTTACGATTAGAAACGTCTTAGCCATATTTTGTTTATTATTGACAAACATCGGAAACCAAAACCAATTGACGGCTTTAGATCGAGTAGCCTTTAACTATGGCTTCATGATGCTTTCGATTCTATCGAATGTTTTTATCGTTTTCGTTGTATTGTGTTATTACTGCGACAAAAAGGAAACATATAAGTTATGACTGCTCAAATCCAATCCACTGAATCATTAAAATAAAGTTTCTTTATAGTGCTATATCTATATGAGCCCTCTTGTTACATTTGGAATTAGCATTTTTATTGGATATCGATGTACGAACAAATCGATTCAAAGTTATTTCCGACAACTTCCCTTTAATTCTGTCTCTTAGGTAATGATCTAATTGGCCAATGGACACTTACCAATTGAGTAAATAACGTTTTGGAGTAAAGACTTTTCGGGGTATAAATGTCACGATGATACATATTGCCAGTGATGCGTGAGTATGTTGAAAGGCACCGGCACAGCGAATCACGAATTGTAATTGCAACATTCTCATGATTCACCATGGCACGTAATGTTTCACTCTAGTTGTCTATTCATCAATGTATCTGACGTATATTAATTATAATAACATTGTATTACTATATATGACTCACTCCCTAATTACCAATCCTGTCTCACGGACTGATAACAGCCACATCCGAGGCCTGCTGATGTATCAAACAACATCACATACGTCGCTCTCACCTACAAGTTACTCCTATAGTTATACCGTTAGAGGAATAAAAGGAATTTCCCATTAACGTATACTGTCAGTTAACAGCATGACATAATATTGGCTAAAAAATGGAACACGATTTATTCCTAGGAATCAATTACACGTTACAAGCCATTGCTTCGTCCTTGATAGAGCTGTGCAATAGTATTATATTTATTAAACCTATTTATTTATTACTAGATTATAAATTAAAAGATAAATAGATACATGTATTGTATTTTTAATATTCACGAACTAATGAACGTCGGATACATAATTAAATTGTTTGGAATAAATTATCGAGCAATATAAAGATAACACTCATCCTTAGCAACATCAAATTTAAGTCCCACTCACAAGTCCCTCTCACGGTGTATAGCTCCAGGTAACGCAGATCTGTGAATGGTATTAATTATAGATGTGATTTAATAGTATATTAACGTTGTTGGTTAGTTTTATTTCTCCTTTACATAGCCGATATATTAACCTTTATATGACGGTAGCTAATTCCTTTGCTAATTCTTGGTTTGTACAATACCCATCTCAAATAACTACAATTTCCGCTCTATAGTTTTATTTAACGAGAATAAGCCAATGGCATAGACAAATTACAACAATAGTTCTTATTATATAATAATTATAAATATAAAGGCTCTATTCCTTAAGGAATTATGACTTTTGCTTTGATGTCGTGATTTTGCCACGTGACATCTTCAGATAAATAAAACTACTATCTCCCTCACTAACTTACGACTGCAAGGTCTGAAATGCTATCTATGCATTCAAAAAGATGTAGTAGCCCGAAAAACTATATAGAGTTATACATTAAAAATAGTTTATTAAAGTAATTGTGTAGATGTTGTTTTGTTCCTAAGATGATTATTTCGACTGATAACATGATAATGCATCTACATCTAATTAATAATATGCCTATGAGAAATAATGTTCTAATTATCTGTCTCTCTCTTTCGCTCTCTCTCTCTGTCTGCCTGTCTCTCTCTCCCCCCTCTTTCTCCCTCTCTCTCTATCTCCCTCTCTCTCTCTCTCTCTCTCTCTCCCTCTCTCTCCCCTCTCCCTCTATCTCCCCCTTTCTCCCCCTCTCTCTCTTTCTCTCTCTCTCCCCTCTATCCCCCTCTCTCTCTATCTCCCTCCCTCCCTCCCTATCTCTCTCTCTCTCTCTCTCTCTCTCTCTCTCTCTCACCCCCCTCTCTCTCCCTCTCTCTCTATCTCCCCCCCTCTCTCTCTCTTTATATATATATATATATATATATATATATATATATATATTCTTTTCCATGTTGTTAGTATCTCATCATACAATGTCTTGCTACAGCTTGTGCTAGTACAAATGCTTCGTTAAGTACCCAATTTTATTACTACAACGTATATATGGTGATCCGATAGTCCCTTGACTAGAATATTACACCGTAACACATTTGATCCTAGGTTCGAATCCAATTCATCTCAGTGTTTATGTGGTTTTGTTTGATTAGGCAATCACTCGATTGCTTGATTATATGTATCAGTCGTAGCGAGGCTAAATAACAGCCATTTCACAAATATATTTTTAAACGAAGCTTTTCAAATGATTAAGACCATGACATTACCTCAGCTTTGAAATATTAAAGTCAATAATAGGGCTGTGAAATAAATATTATTCTTCCCAATTAGTTTTACAAAAACTACAAAACCTTCTCATGAACAATGACTTGTGTCGAATATTATAAGTGTTAAATAATATAGTGTTTAAATAAATCTCTAAAGTGAATAAAGGCACATCAGATATATATTTCTGTTTGGGAGACAGGTGGCAGTAATATATTTGAAAGTGGAGCTGTGCGTGTGTATAAGAACACGTATGAGGATGTGTGTGGGCTAGGTTGTTGGTGTGGGTATGGGTAGGTGAGTCTAGACGTCGGTGTGAATGAGTAGACAAAGGATATCGAACCACATGAGTTATCTTCCATGCGAATACGAGATTAACATAAAAGGCTAGTTTACATTATTAGTTCATATTACGTTTAACTGTAGTGCATTTCTGTAAACAACAATAATCTGAATGTTTTTCCTTATAGCATTTATAGAAATTATAGTTTGGAATAATATACATACATACATACATTTCAAACATATGTACACACACTCTCAAGCTCTCTATCACATTCACACACGCACACACGCACGCACACACGCGTATATATAGAAAGATAGAGTGAGATTTAGAGAGGGGACATGGCGGGAAAGATATATATATATATATATATATATATATAGAGAGAGTGTGTGTGTATGTGTGTGTGTGTGTGTGTGTGAGAGAGAGGGGGGAGAGGAAAGAGTAAGAAAGAAATGTGGGGAGGGAGACCAGACATTAGTTTCACCGAGTAAAACTAATAACGGTAATTTCTATTCTTTTGACCGTCACAACCACACTGTATATAAGCCACAAAGGCGATTTTGGTGCTTTTAACGCGGTCCGCTAGTGACCCGGATAGCTACTTTGGTGACAATATAGTTATTGTCCGAGATATGCGAAAAGACACTAAGTGAGGAGAGAGTTATCAAGACGCTCTCTTCTGCTACCGAAAATGTTGTGCCATTTATAAGGAAGATAAATGCATCGAGTGTAATCCACAGCATAAAGAAAATGGAACCCTAAATTCTGATCTCTATAAACTCGAAGTCTAACTAGGATTACTATGAGCTGTGTAAAGGATGCATTTGTGTGAAGTAAAATGAAGCGATGGGAGCTCCGAGCTCAGATTCAGATATTATCTACAGAAAATACACTCTACATTACATCTGAGTAACGGTGCTATTATTCAAATTACCAAACTCTAGGTTTGTCATAAATTTATATAAGAAAATATCCATCTTTTTATATTTGGTTAATCGATTACTTCTGTTAAAGATATTCACGATTCTATTGATGGGTGAGTTATTACCATTTTCATATCTTATAAACCACTTTACCATTACTAAGTATTCGTTTATAAAGTGATGTCTTTAAACTCCTCAGATCATCTTGTATTAGAAGGCAGGACATAGTTATGTCATAACCAATATTACAACAACATCATGTAGACATTGCATCTATTTAAGCTGTACAAATGCTAATACTCTATATCATTTGCTGATAATACTTTCATGATATAGATTAACTACTGAGTCATGGCTAATTCAGATGATATATCCCGGGAATCATAGTGTTATGTTATGGGATATTTACTATGCGAACCATTCTTTAGTATTAATGCCTTTGTAAATCTATGTATGACATATGGAAACGGCATACACATTTTCCATTCATATTACTAATGATGCAAGTTTAATATAATATATCCATAATATATATTGTGTGCATATTGATAACTGTACTGGGTGTAATCCACAGCATAGAAACACTATTTTATTTATTTCCCTCTTGCCATCCAAAACCCATATTAAGTATGTCTCTCTACATCACTTAGCTTTTAATATAACACTGAACGGTTTCCTCATTTCAGTCATAATTACTATGATTATGTTATCAAGAGCTTTTAAAATACATTTATTAGATTGGCAGATAGACAACTTCAGATAAAAATAATAATACGCCAGTAGAAAGATTTAAATGCACCAAAACCGCACCAAAACACTGATCGGTTCCGTAGTAAACCGGAGGAAACATCCGGAGACAGAGTCCGTTAGGCGGTCTGCTATTGTATCTAAAATCACCCCGGCAATTCCTGTGACGTCATCAGCGCCAGACATATTGGCCTCGCCTTACACCTGGATCAGGCCGATATTGTGGAGAGAATGAGTTTTGGTGAATGGGCGCTATATCTCCCTTACTATAAACCAATTAACGCGGAAGTCTACACCCTTATTACAATTATTGTGGCCAGGGGGAAACGCCGAAACAGCAGGGGTGAATGAACTGGAAGCTGTAGTCGGGAAACCGCACACATATGACTCAGGGTATATGGTCGCTCGGGTGTCTGAGTTGAAGCGGGAAAGGAGATCGGCAGTTGTCTCAGTGACTAAGAAGTCTTGTTTAGGACCGCACTACTCACACGCGGTGGTATCTTGGTCGAGATAAAGGTAGAAAAATGAAATATTTCACAGTATACTGCCCTCATATTAGACGCGTGGGACGGGAGCGCCTGTCACAGACAACGCAATTACAGAAACAACAATGGTTAATAACGGGCCAACCAGGTTCTAAGTGCAGATATCGCTCTGAGGGAAACACACTTAGTTGAGGAAGGATAGCTGAAGGTATTGGAAGCAGGATACACATTCCAAAAGAGCGACTTGTGTGGATTGTGTTGTGAAGAACTGTTTTGTAACTAACAAACAAGCTTTTCTAAAGGTATCCACGACATATGGATGATATACCAATTAGTACCATAGTACCACTATAAGCGCATACACAGGGTTTTGCGATAATATGATTTTATAAATGACCTAGAAGATATACGAGAAGTCATCAACAGGCTTTTAACCTGAGGATACATCAAGCCAGAACTAAAGTAAACGAGGAGAGTGTGTATTTCCGCTTGCTGATGACTGTAAAGTTAGCTCAGTTACAGCATATCTTGGATAAATTGTCGTCTGAATGCACCGTTTTTGGCCTAACCTTCCGCAGAAAGAAAACGCCAAAAAAACAACACGCACTACTTAGATCCTACCATCATAGTCATTGGCCAGAAGCCGTAAACTGTAGACAGCTTCACAACTCCTGAAATCCAAGGCCTATCCAAGAGTCAATAAAGCAAATACAGCTTTCGGAAGCTTTCGTAATAATGTGTAGAAATGACACGGACTCAATCTTCAAACAAAGCCGAACATCTACATAGCTGTAACAATGATCTCGAAGAAGGAAGAATAAAACGGCTATGTTGTCAGAATGACGAAGAAAGTCTACTAAAGAGTATGGTGGCCTACCGCCGGTCAATGCCAACGTTTAAGGGACTTCCTCAAATCCTCATAAAGCCTTTGAAATCAATAACGCGCGACCTGATCCGGGAATGGAAAGAGACTGCTCCGCTAATCCCATCCGGTGGTAACAACCTCCGAGATAAACGCTGATATTCAATGTCCGATCTGCGACTAAACTTTTCATACCGGAATCAGCCTTTATCAATCACATCCAGAAACATCGCCAACATACGTTATACAATCTGAGACAGGATGATATGTTTATTTCCTAGAATGCTATTTATTTAATTACATCTGGTGCTAAAATAATAACAATTAACTAGGTATTTGTTTCAGTATACAGATAATGTTCAGACATTTTCGTCATTCTATTAGCATGAAATAATTTAAGGATTGATGATTTTCCTTGCACATTATGTGACATTTGTCATGGCAACAGTATCTACAAATATCTGTAAGATCTTAACGAAGTTATCAGTATTTAAGTTATATCGATAAAATTAGCGAATTTTCTATTAAATTAGAATTGTTTCGTATTGTCGTCATCAAATGTGCGGACGTGACGAGAATTGCATAAGAGATTCGTAAGGTTTAGCCAAACAAAGTGAACCCGAAAAGAATTGTCCCGGAGATGAAAGATGGAATATTATCTAGTTGAATGTTTTGGGAGCTTATTGAAAAATATTATATTAAGCTTTAGTGAAATGGAATCTTACACGATTAGGTATTTTAGAATAATATGTGTTCGATATTATATAAGTAAACTATTATTACAAAATTATATATAAGTTTGAAGAACAGACGAAATCTAATAATGACAGAAGAGGTATTGCCTATGACCATCTACATAAACTGTTAGTATTGTTTTGAAACACAGGTTTCACTAAACATATGTTGATACAGTACCTTAATATCTGAAAGAGTTAATAAGATGCAAATACTGTTTTATAGCAAATTAGTATTATAATTGAGTTACCAAAATCGTATTTATTTTGTTTTCAAAACAAGAGGATGAAATATCTATTTCTACAATTTAAGGCACTGTCAAAGCATTGTAACGTTTCATGTTGCATTGCTCGTTTGTCAATATGTTTCAAATAACATGATCAAATAGTAGTACTATTTTGATAGAGAGAAGATAGATAGATAGATAGAGAGAGAGAGAGAGAGAGAGAGAGAGAGAGAGAGAGAGTGACTGGGAGAGTGAGAGAGAGAGAGAGAGAGAGAGTGACTGGGAGAGTGGAGAGAGAGAGAGAGAGAGAGAGCGAGAGTGACTGAGAGAGAGAGAGAGAGAGAGAGAGAGAGAGAGAGAGTGACTGAGAGAGAGAGAGAGGAGGAGAGAGAGAGAGAGAGAGAAGAGAGGGAGAGAGAGAGAGAGAGCGAGCAAGAGTAACTGGGAGAGGGAGAGAGAGCGAGAGCGAGACGAGAGAGATGACTGAGAGAGAGAGAGAGAGAGAGAGAGAGAGAGTGAGAGAGAGAGAGAGAGAGAGAACATACATTAGTTTCACCGGTTAAATATAATAATGGTACTATGTAGCCTTTAACTCTCATAATCCTACTGTATCTATGCACACCAAAGGCAATACGAGGCTTTAACAACGGTTCGTTTGATCCAGAAAGATAACTTGGTAAATGAAGATACATATATTTTGCGAAATATAAAGACATTTATTAATTGAGTAAAAAGTTACCCAAAAGCATTCTGTTCTTAGGAAAACCCGATGTCTAGCATATATTATTAAGAACGATATGGAAGCTGCGTTTATCTCACAAAACATATATCAATTTGTTTTGAATTTCAATTTGTCATAAGTTATATAATGAAATAATTATGACTTTATTTTAGATGTTATTTAATACTACTACTACTACTACTACTACTACTAATAATAATAATAAACTTTTATATCGTCAAAAAGACTCGAGCTCAGTGGTCTTTTCAGTACAGGGGTTAAGTAATCTCAGAGTCAAGATGCGATGCAAAATTAATCAACAAATAATCGGTTGCTGTGAAAACATGACATGGACAAGCAAGTCTGAAAAGAGTTTTCAGATGATGATAGAAATAAACTATGCTATTTGATGACTTGGCAGGTTCAGCGAGTGAGTTCCGAAGAGTAAGGACAGTAATTGAAAAACCACGAGTGCCAGGATGAGTTTTAATCCTGGGAACGACAAGTAAAAACCAGATGAACGGAGCACTCTGTGCTAATTTGATAGGAGCTGGCACACATTTTGAAAATGTTGCGAGCTGGAACTGAGACACAATGAAGTGATTTCAAGAGTGGCAAGTTTCTACACACACTGAAGTTTTCCAATATACTTAGATGCTATGATACAACGAAGAGACGTGCACTAACCAAGCCTACTAGTAATGAATGGTCTAAGAATGGCTTTGACGATTATCCAAGAAATATAGCGACGAATACGGCGAAGGTCACAACTATGATAGAAACAGGAGCGACATGTCAGAGAAATATGTTTTTTTTTGAAATTAGAATCATTATCAAATGCAACACCAATAGTACGCACAGTGTCTGAAGGTGTGATGCTATGAATAGGGATGGACGTAGGGAAGAAACGAATAAGTTTCCAGCTCTGTCTGTATGTAAGTATAATAATCAAATCCGTTTCGTCTTCATTGAACCTAAGTCTATTTATTTACGACATGTTTAATATGGGAAAATGTGATAACTATTATCGCTTAATCTAACTATTAGTAGCCGTCTTCAACGATATATACAAAATTCTTCAGAAGCCACTTTAAATATACTTTTAATATACTTTTCTGCTTTCATCCAATACATATAATATCAGATCAAATGTACTGGATGCTCTATAAATGGATGAACAGAGATCATATTGTCTGTTTACTGAAACCTTAGGAAATAACTTTATTATTCAGTAAGGTTGTGATATTACAACGAAATGTTTCCTCATTTCGGTGATTACTAATTGTCGGAACGTTTCTAATAGCATTATAAATATCAATAGAATCAAAATTTCAGACGCTTTTCGGTGAAATAATAAGGCACTAAGAAGATTTTCTATTCATTAAAACGACACAAAACTAAACAAAATATTAATTAGTTCCAGAGATTAAAGTGAAATACAAATCTTTAAAACCTTTTTTATTCTTCCACAATTTCTATGCCACAAATTAATCAATGACCAAGTTTGTGCGCCTCTTTTCCGGATCAGTCAAAGCGTTCACATTACCTGTAATGACATTGATCAATTCCGCTCACACCGTATAATTACGACCTGTAGATATTTTATTACGTATTAAATACTTACGTGAAACCTTTATCACTAAGGCTAGGAGAGGATCTTATGCTGAGTTATTAGAATATTTATTACAGTGCTACATTTGCGGATAAAATAATTATAATTGATTACATATTTATATTTTTCAGCTATTTTTCATAATTATATAAGCGTGATATAATTTAGGGACTGGTAATTTTCAGGTGTTGATAATATTATCATACTGTTCTGTAATAATTAGATTAAAAGTATCACAGAAATATTAGTCTGATCAAAGTAAATAGTTATTATTATAACTCTGCTAAAAGAGTGGTCAAGTTCCGGTTTACATTCAATTACATTACGAATTGTACCTATTGTCGCCATCAAAAAGGCAGACGTAAGAGAGGAACAAAAAGAGAGTGCAAACGTTTAATATATTACCTTAAAATAAATTGAATGTGGTACAAAACCTGCCGTGAACATGACAACCAAACAGTTTAATTAACCTTTTTTTAATTAAAGGCTGTGCGGAATTAAAGGTTGTATCGATAAATATATTATATTAAACGTTTATGTGATGGGTTATAAGATGTCAGGAAGGTTTAAAATATTATTCGAATCATGCTATAGAGTAAACTAATATTATAAACAAATGAATACATATATAAACGTACGACCCCTAATACAAACAGAAGTGGTATTACGTATGACTGAATACATATGCTAATTGTATAGACATATAATTAACTTTTAAATGCAGCTTTCATCAAATAGTGAAGATGATAATGTATATTTTGAAAGAATTAATAACTTGTGGATAATAATGCCTATCCTACGGCTTTAAGATAAATTTCAACTTCAATGGCTCACCAATTCATTTATTTGGCTTACAAAACAAGCGGCTGAATACACAGACAATATTGCAGACATTATGAAACCATAAGTAATTATTTCAAATTACACATCATAAACTTGCTTCAGCATGTTTTCTGACATTTTATCGCATTAAAACACATTAAATATGGTCAATTAAAACAAATACCTCATATGTTTTTATCAGGTAATCCAAACATTTGGTTGTAAAAGTTAAACAAATTGTTACCAGAAATAGCAATAGATGTATGTATATTAGTATCTTTAATTTATTCATGTTAGTTTAGGGGATGGAGAAGGTTTTTGTTAGGTCAAAAGGTTTTCTCATGATCAGTAAACTGCCAGTAATGATTCGAATTAAGTATTAAATTCTTGGTTTTAAATATTTTGGCAGCTTTCATGATGCATACTTTATAACTAAATACATTTAAATACAAGATTATTCTTTTATAAATAATGATATATGTATACTTTCAGAGTAACTTTTGAATTAAAATGAACGGCTGAGCATCATGTTACGTTAGCTGAGTTAAAGTTTGTAGCTTCGATTCCGGCTACATATTCGACATATAGTCGAGGTACGTGTCAATAACAAAACAAGTCTCTTAAACACAGGTATGAGCTTCGTTCTAACCCAATATCTGAAGCTTTTAGGCATAGTATTCTAACTACAGCGCCAACAGAATGCTTTCATTTGCCATAATAATGTCATGTTTGTGCATCCTCCTCTTATTGATATGTCAGTAGGTTATAATCCAGTTATATATTTAGCTAACATAAACCTATTGAAATCATAATGACAAGGATAATAAAAGGGGGAGATAGGAAGAATGACGGATATTTAATATTTAGAATGGCTTGTTTCACGTAAGAACTGTGATTGTAATATACTTTTCTGCTTAGGGTCAAATGTATTTATGCTTCTCTCGCCCCCCCCTCTCTCTCTCTAGCTCTCTCTCTATCTCTCTCTCTCTCTCTCTCCCCCCCCCTCTCTCTCTCCCCCTCTCTCTCTCTCTCTCTCTCTCTTGCTCTCTCTCTCTCTCTAGCTCTCTTTCTCTATATATCTATCTATCTATTAATCTACCTCTCTCTCTCTCTCTCTCTCTCTCTCTCTCTCTTATATATATATATATATATATATATATATATATATATATTTATATATTCATAATTCATAATTCAATAAGTATTCATAATTCAAATGACATTATTGATATGATTATCTTCCGCCATAATCCAATTAACTGATAATGGACATTTCTGCTAAAACACCATGAAAATGAGTATTATAAATCTCATATATTAATTGCAGTATATGGGAACCAAAAACGTATTGAAATTGCTTTGATTAAGAAACTATAGATGAAGTATAATTATGATATGGGTAACGGTCGTTTTGGGATATTTACGTTCATTGTCCAAAATACCAGATTATTTTACTTATGAATTCTGGAATTTCCCTTTTTTCATGTTTATCTTTTTGTGCTATAAACCAGCTTCCAAATAAATGACGTCTGGCGATGTATATCTGTTTAAGTGGAACGTAAACAAATTATCTAAGTATAAGAAAAGCTCAATTTATACTACATTGGAATTGTGCGTTGACCTAGCAAGTTAGGAACTATAAATAACTGTAGTTGTAATAATAATAATAATAATAATAATAATAACAATAATAACACATTAAATGTCATCGATGGATAATACATTATAACCGTCATTGGAAGGAACTGATATGGATGTTATGGGGAGAATAGAAATTTCGTAGTGATATTGTATTTGCTATTCATAGTAATTCGATTATTATCAAGTGCTGCGGGGCGTTTTCGTCTAGTTAATCACTTAAATAAATCCTCTTTATAATGCCATATCCATAACTCTTCTAGTTATATTTGGCATTAGCATTTTTACTGCATCTCGATGGATCATCGAATTTACTAAAAGCCAACAGCGAGATGTTCCATTCAAGTTGCTATTATCTCATCGTCTGTCGAATTGATCAATGTTATCAGTAGCTACTTTATAATGCACCAAAACGCTACTAACAATCTGATCTTTCGATGGGAATGTTTTCAGTGTAACGCCATTAGCCGATTTCGTGAAATTGGCTAAAAGGGAAGAAACTAAAAACTTGTTACATCTAGATTAATGGCGAGATTTACTTATTTGGATTGATAACAGATTTGAAGTTAGATCAGTGGCAACATTAGTCTGGGTACACAAAATGCCACATACTGTCAGTGATAATCGAGCGTGTCTGAAGTAAATTTACTGGAGCTAAGAATCAAGTATTATAATAATAATATCTACATTAAGTACTCTTATTGTTCAGTGTCATCTCTCACTATATTTGTCTGTTGTATCATGGATTTGTCGTTTTCCAATTATCTTTGGCTTTCTTGGTTTACATATCTGACTATCCATATTCCATATGTAACAATCCTGTGCGGTTCATATATCAAGCAGGGTGTCATATATCGATCCTAAATCGAACTATCTTATACAATCAAACTTTTAGTCCAATACAAGTAAACGTCTTATCTGTATTTTTTCAAGTAATGACTTTCGATAGCTAAGAATGCTATATTCCAAACAATAAATCAGGTTGTAGATTTTACCTCAGACTTGGCATGTATTGACAAGAGTATCGTGACAAGATCAGGGAATTTCTAAATTGTGCTGTCAGATATGTCATGGAATTAACTCGGTAATACGCTAAGCCATTACACGGAATACGATGGTAAATATTTGGTGCAAATATCGTTTTATATATATATATATATATATATATATATATATATATATATATATATATATATATATATATATATATATATAATTATATTCTAAAGTGAACCAGATCCATCCATGAGGTAGATGAATACTCTTATTAAGAATGGAAATCTTTATGATAAATCAGTTAGACAAATATTTAGATAAACCAAACAATTATACACCTTCACCATTTTAGAACTACCAGGTATGAAATCCAATCAAGATATTCAAACTGGTACAATAACCTGGTATTTTATGCAATTACATGACGGCTGCGATGGCATAAATAAAACACGGTTACTGTGTAGACAACCAGATATGAATTGTTTTTTTGACAAGACAACGGTTCTTCAACCATCTTAGAAATTGCCTACGCCAAATGGCTATCAGTACGTTTAAATGGTAGAAAATAGACAGGGACACCACATACCCTTAAAAATGTAATATTATGGCACTGAAGTTGGCCATCACGGAGCAAATAACACCACCACCTCTCCATTTTTATACATAATTATATTTAAAGATCAAAACATATAAACCTCATTCTGTTTCTACAATCTGGTCTTCTATGATGAATATAAAATCAGTACTAATATTGCTTCGGCTTCTTAAATATGTTCTCTATATTTGTTTGTTATTTATCTTGACGCTGTCTATACTTATTGATGATATCGGTGGTGACAGTAGACAGTCCAATTAGATCACTTCACATAACCTATAAGACCTTATTAAGATAGGTTTATTTGAGTTAATACAAAAATGGATATAGTTTTGGTGCTCGATAAAGGTAGTTGTATGATAATGTATGACAAGTAATACCGGAAGTTTTGGCTTCATTTAATTGATCAATTTTATTACTTTTACGTTTGTCATATATAGCATTGGAATATACATATGCAAATTTTGTTTTGTTATAATTTATTGTACAACATGTTTCGGTGGTATTTGGTTGTAATCATTCTTTTTATATATTACATCATTGTTATGACGCTTAAGATGCTGTGGTAGACGAATAGGTAGATAGCTGTTCTGAAAGCTGCAATTTGTGGGTTGGAATCTAACTCATACCTGTGTTTCTAAGATATTTCCTTATGCAGTTTGCCCTCGATATAAACGATCGAACTGTATAAAACAACAGATAAAATATATTCTTCTGCTAATTTATTTTTATCTTTCAACAAATGTCTGGTACTTTGGAATTATCAATCTGGATACCAGTGAAATAATAATATAATTTCTCTACTGACGTAAAACGGAATATTGAGAAGATATATCCTGTTGTGATGCTAACAAATCGGTGTAGTACAGAATATATTGCAATATAAATTCGGATAAAAATGGTGAATTAGACACCTGATATGAATGGCAATTGTATTCAGGTAAATGTTACTTCTGTAGTACGGTATAAGCCGGTAAGGATTTGGAATATCAATTATAATTAATGGCTTTATATGACATGTCACAACTCATAAGTGTCTCAGGTGCTAAGCTGTAATATATATGACTTATAAAGACTTACCAGTTACATGTTGTGGTATGTTTCTTTTTCTTTTTGGATTTTGCCATTGGAACAAAACCCAATTGTTTAGTCTGATAGAGCCTAGAAGTCATGTAAGATTGGAATATATCAGGAATTACAATACATTTGATAAACAGTTGTTCTTTAGGTGAGGCTGGTTCGGGCATGATATATTTGATCTTTCCACAATGTTTACAAGCTAGATGAATGCACTTTGCTTTGACATTTAGGATAGTAATATTAAAACGCAGTGACTATCAGGTGTGTATAGTGGGCATAGAGTGCATTCGTTTGATGAATGTGTAGACGGTTACGGTAGCATTAAAGTTAAGAATGAACAGATTAGCTAAACAAATTCATGCCTTTATGCCTATATATATATATATATATATATATATATATATATATATATATATATATATATATATATATATACTTGAGAAGACAGAAAAACCATCATGTACGGAACTTGATATTATAATGCGTTACGTACAAACAAAAACAGTTACGAATACATATCATACACCAAGTAGGATACTATAAATGCTAAATTGTTTGTTAAGCTTAAACTTATCTATATCCTTCAATATCCACACAACCTTGACATGACCTGTAACCATATATATGACAGTGGATGGAAGGTATAATTTTGCAGTGGGTAAAACACTGCTGCAAACGTCTAGTATATTGATTTCACTTGGACTTATATATGTATTCTTAACCGACATGTTCCAGTTGTGACCAGTGCCGGTGTTAAATAAGTAAAACAAACTGAATTTAGAACACAACGAGGACAAGCCAGTATTAAACTATCACAATGAATACTAAATGAAAAGTTTTTCACACATTGATAACATCTCAGACAAGAGTTTAGTAAACACATGCATTTTTAATAAACAGCATGATATGTTGGTAAACAACATTTTAAACATGTTTCCGTCTGATTTTGTACATATTCGAATATTCATGATTTGATTCAAGAATATTGCATTAATATTTGTACTACTGAACCTACATCGTGTGTTATTTATGTTCGCTCCTATGTTAATCTAAAATCACGCAACGTCTTTATATATTTACGCAATGCACGGTTCTATATTTTTAAATTTATCTTTGGCATTAAATAATTAATGATAAAACACCAAGAATCATCGGCCAAAGGTTGCTTTACAACTAAATAGGAAAGATAGTTCATTGAAATGTCTCGTCTAGTGGCAGGCCATTAACTGAATGAAACAAATCTGTTTGTTTTTGAGATCAAGATAATATAATACAAGATTACGTCATACGTCATTGATATGTGACATACAGGTATTGACAATATATATGATGAAGGGGGTTGTCTTTCCTATAATTTCTCATCAGTCGAGAATTATGGGAAGTATACATACATCAGTAGCGTTAGTATATGAATGTGTTGTGTATGATTGTATAAGGAGTTATTTATTAGCGTGTGGATGTCAGTATTATGACATTGATGAGCAGCTCATATCTTTAAATAGTGATTGTTGCAGACGTCAACCTATTCCAATAGTCTATTTGAAAGGGTTGTGAGTATTAATGCCACTAGATGTCAGCTGGTGATAAGGATTAGCGTTGTAATGCCTTATGATATCCACAGAACAAACTGACACGCTGTGACAGGACTAAAGATTAGCCGTATTTACTCAAACCAACCAACAACTATCAGTTTCTTATTTGAGATCTTAGAGCATAGGTGATGACAAGGGGAGCCGGCGCTGCTTGTGCGTGTTTGTGTGTATGTGTATGTATGTATGTGTGTATGTGTGTGTATGTGTGTATGAATGTGTGTGTTTGTATGTGTGTTGGGGGCAGGCGATTTACCTTTGCATTTGAGGTGGGCGTTTATATCGCATGAGTGAATACATATAAACCAACTGGAATCAAAATACTTTTTCGTTTGAGGAAATAATTCAGATTAGGGCTCATGAAGCGTTTTAAATAATTAAACTCTAAAACACAGTTGTTCAAAATATTTGCAATAAATTCGTTAAAATTAAACTTAAGCTAATCAGCCAAGAAAACATTGTGCTGCCTGGAGGAAATTACTTGTGTTATCTCTTTTGAGGAAATTACTTGTGCTCTCTCTTTTGAGGAAATTACTTGTGCTCTCTCTTTTGAGATATCATAATCGGGTTAAGAATATCAGTCACATAAATGTTGATTAACACTATTGGTATAAGATAGCAAAAACAGTTATCACTTAACGGAAGAAGCCAGTTAGACACTATTATTATAAAGAGATGATACCCAGTGTATTAAGAGAAAGATATACCTTTTCCATTAAGGAATTAACGATAGTATCAGGCTAACTACTAGAGTGTTGTCTGGATCGTTAGCATGTTCTATTTGAAATGTGAATAGACAGAGTGAGTAGTCATTATCTACGAAGTACTGACAGTAGGAAATAGAATATAATAAAATCTGGGAGTCTTTTGTCAAACACCACTCGTTACCGTGATACTGGATATACGAAACACAGTAGATAGGCCTTCTGATGTATTCCGGTCTTAAGTTGATGTATCGTAATCTTCACTAAATTGTATGATAGTATCCAGAGGAAAACTATATCAGTGAATAAATGTTTGATTTGTCAATTATAAAATCATATCTTTAGACATTCAAACATGTTGTGGCTTCCACATAGGCCATGAGAATCAATTACTGTATTTATATTTGTTTTATAAGACGTATTCATCCTTGTTACAAGGAATGTCTTTGAAGCTCTTCGGTACAGCGATATGTCATGTGGCTTATTGAATCGAACAAATTGGAGACGGTCTTAGAAACATAAACAATTTATACAATGAGTTATCTTTTTATGGCACTTAAATGGCGGTCGAATAAACACAAAAGATGGACAACAATTGTGTTTACACTCCACTTTATGTTGACGCTTATGATGGCAAAGATGTTTTATGAGCACTTGTCCATGGTGGCATATGAAATGTGGGGATGCATTTGTCATCGCACGACAAACATGGATGTAATATAAAGTTACTAAATACACCTTTGTCTCATAGAGAAGCTAAAATATTAATGCCTTGAATATTTAATATTTATGATTAGAAGAGGTGATTAGTACGGGTCAAGCAATCGCCTGCTGATATTTTATGTTAGAACTGCATACAAAATGATATTTAAAGATAATATGTTACCTAATCTTCATCTATAGTCACACTCAGTAAGTATGATAATCTTATTCTTATTAAATAGCATCGATGTATTAAAATTTGTACTATATATCAGGTGATACGTACATTAAACATTAATATAGTTATTGTTTTTTCTTTAAAACGAGCCTGTGTATAGCTATCAGTACAATAAAAGGCTATTAATGTTCATCTAATATATATATATATATATATATATATATATATATATGTGTGTGTGTGTGTGCGCGCGCGTGTGTGTGTGTGTTTTGCATATCTTAAGGTACGCTGTAAAATTGCCCTTTGATTGAATTACGTCAATCAATCTAACCGTTCAATCAATGTTAAGAAATCAGTGGCTTCTTCGGTGTGTTGTCTCATGATAATTAAAAACATGTTTCTATCATTAAAGCCAAATGATCATATTATCATTTATATTATTTTAATTTATTCTCAAACAAAATTGATATATACGGTTTCATATCTAATAAGTCTCATATATCAGCTAAACAAAAGGTGTTTGAGTGGTTACCACTCTCAGCTTCGACACATATCACATCCGAGACAGTTGGCTAATAGGCTACTCTTTAGGAAAATATCACCCGAACATGGCAGCTAGATAACAATTCCTGACCTAGAGGCTTGTAAAATAAATAAACCCATACAATGAATTATTTGTTAATGAGTGTGCTTATTAGTGTGTGTGTGTGTGTGTACGCGCGCGCGCGCGTTTATATAGTTGCGTGCGTATGTGAGTACATACTATGTGCATATGCGTATCATAGAGAACAAAAGATCAATCGACAGAGGTTTTGGTATAGATTGAATAGTTTACTTTTTAAATGCATAAATGTTGATTAATTTTAGCTGATTGGGTAATCTAATATATAATTATTACTACTATCACCTAAGGAAACTGAAAAAGGATCTGATATTTGGCATGTATATGTGTATGTGTATCTTGAAGATTAATGTAGGTGACCTCGTTGATAATCTTATGATATATGTTCGCTTTTCATTAAACATTTTGGATTGATGCAAATTATTAATTATAATATTATAAAATAACTTACCCTACCTTTTTGACCTAATAGCACACAACGTACCCTTTTATTAGATGACTGAATCATCTATCGTACAACACTAGCAGATGACATCATCTATCAGTGGAAATCTAACAATACTCGTCGGTGGTATTTTAATGCATCGACGATAACCCAAGCTCATTAAAAGTGAATAAATAAATAGCCACAATATTTAACCGCTAAATGAGCAATCCGTGTTCTGAAGTGTGTCCTGTTATAGTAGAACATATAATACGCAAAAACATCATTATCAAAATGTTGGCGTCTCGTCAATATTGGGCCTGGTTCCTGTTATACAAGTGCATTAATATTTACTTTGTAGAGTGATACATTACCAACGACATTTAAATGGCCGCTCTGTGCCAACATCTCACCTGATTTGCAACATCAATAAACTGCCTTCCATCAGGAATGTGATAAGATGGCTATATATCGTCTAGAAAACCACCCACTCCGATCTATAGCCTTCAACATTATCACATTTAGCCAATGGTCAGCGCTTACGTGTGGACATTACCTACGACAGGTAGGCAATAAATAAGAGTTATGATGACATCAAACCCGTAAATGACACTACAGAGGGTAAAAAGAGGAGAAGTCGTTCCGGTGACCTGGGAAGTGGTGATTTATTATAAGCTAGGCAAAATTCCTAGGATAGCATTTACTACTAATGTGTCTCATTCTAGGTTTGTTATATGTATAGTGTCTATTTGGAGATTCGTGTTTGGATGTTAATCTAATCTTAAAGTGCACATTTCACAATTTGAATTATATTAGCGAATTAACTCGAAAATCGGTAAACATGGAAATTGCAAACACACACACACACACACACACACACACACACACAGAAAGAGAGAGAGATAAATAGATCGATATTGTTAGAAATTCAGAATCATATGAACATTTTCAGTTATTAATTGATTCAAAGATACGTGGATATTTCCGAGATACATGAAGAGACTAAATCAGTAACTTCAAAATAGGCTACATGTTCAAACATAACTGGATTGATTCATGATTCCAATTGACTGATATGTGCCATATCATAGGTAAAGGAGGACCAAGCAAAATTACAGGTCATTTGTATGTTTATGTTTGTATTTGTGTTTGTGCGTTTGTTTTTGTGTATGTGTGTGCGTGTGTATGTGTATGTACTGTGTGTGTTTTTGTGTGTATAAGGTATCTGGCTGTGGGAGGGTTAAAGAAGAAAATAAATGGGATATATATATATATATATATATATATATATATATATATATATGTGTGTGTGTATATATGTATGTGTGTGTGTGTGTGTGTGTGTGCGTGTGCCTGTATATGTGAGAGTATATGTGTGTGTGTGTATGTATATGTATGTGTTTATGTGTATATATGTGTGTATTCGAACCGTTCCTTGTATACAAGATTTACCACTAAACCGTCAAAAAAAGAAGCTAAGAATTATAGTTTTCACACATTTTTGGCTAAGATTGTCCTAATGTTTCTTGTTCTTTATATAACATTAAATGAATTTCTATTTTTTTCTACAATCCGTGTTTCTTCATATATACAAATGTTAAATATATTTTTGAACATATGAATAAATACATCACACCTGTCACCAATATGAAATATCTGTTGTTGTTGTGTTTTTTTTTTGGGGGGGGGTATGAACTTCTAATCCATTTGTGTTTCCGCGGACACCAGGTGACTAACTAATAACATAATATGTACACATCATCAGTTTTTGCACGTAACATGCGATAACATTACACACATAACCAAATAAAAATATATAATAAAATCCTCATGTTAATGACGTCAGTAAACAACTGTGTCCGCAGAACGTCCTGAATGAAAACGAATATAATCGAAGCTTCCTGAAGATTCCTTTCATGATGCAAGATTAATTTTCTGGATCTGAATTTCTCCATGTATGGAATCGAAATATCTTCCTCTGTAACCTCGTTAGCGTTTACCAAATAGAAATTCTGATCAATGTAATATATAAAATGGTATACTTACCTTATGATCGATTTTTAAAAGGAAATATATATATATATATATATATATATATATATATATATATATATATATATATATATATATATATATATATATAAGTTGTTGGTAAGTTTACAAATAATTGCTCGACTGTATACTTGAGGCTCATTTCGCGTACAAATTGTCAATATTAGACTATGTGCCAGACCCTCAAATCTTCGTTATTGGTATCAATCACAGGGAGGAAGGATAACCAGTATTTTTGGCACGGCAGTGTCCCTAATATCGGAAAATATGCGAGAGGAGTGTGAGGGTCTTTGCCGTATCTGTGATATCATCTCATTTATAACACCACCGCTATTGCTCTTCCCAGGCTAATTTTGCCCCTATAGTTATGGGGGTATGGTTCATTTAATGGCTCTCAAATATGTTATTTTGTAGGTATCGTATTAACATGGATATGATCATTCAAACAATCTTTTTTATCGTCAGCTCGTAAGCATTCAAGATCAAACTCTATTTAAGCCACTAAATACAATAAAAGTCCATTTTAGCAAATATAGTATTGTTAGAATGTAGATACGCATACAATAACTCCCAACACCAATGTGGAACATTAAATCATACAAACACTGAACAAAATTATAACATCCAAGATGGCGGCCACAACAGTTACAACATCCACACATTCTGAAAATTTCGGAGAGAACTGTGTAATACATTTAATGTGTTTGTTTTAGCAGATCTGTTGGCAATAAATGAGTAATACTATTTTTGGTAGTGGTTGTGTATTGATTCAATATCATATATTTCAATGTAATATATAGGTAGTGGTGAAGTTGTTTGTAGTGAAATAGTTGTATTGTCGGTAGATACTTACTCACAATGGAAAACTCAATTACACATTAAGTGTCCAAGGACGTCTATAACATTTATAAATTGTCATTAGACATAAAATCAGGATATCCACTCATCAGTCTTCAAACATTAGATTCGTGGAATATATTGTTGACTGCTACACAAATACGGAGCCATGCCCCAATTCTCGACCCTATTGAGTCGATGACTGGCAAGGGAATTCCCCAAGTAATCTATTACAGGAAGTGCAGGAGCATGTTCACCGTGAAATGAGATTTGATAGGATTAAAACGAAAAACAGCATCAAATCCAAGTGATGATGCTGTTGCAACATGTCCAGCCAAGAGGCAATCCTGAAATTCATATTCAGAATCACGTATCGATAAACAAGATCGCATATTCTGTGTAGAGATAAAATGCTACAATGGCACATCAACTCGTGAAAAGGTGAACAAGGTTGATGATCTGATAGTAGATGAAACACTCCGAGACTGTTCAGTGGGCAAATGTGATACGAAATTCATTGCTGCCATAAGCAGGGACATAGTGGCCGCTGAAGCACAATATCATTTCTCATGCAACTCAAAGTATCCAATAGCAAGCGCAAATGACACACAACGTAGAAATACAGACAATACAAGCGAAGCTGGCAACAATAAAGAAGAAGCTTACGAATAGTTGCTGGGATTCATTCGGAACAAGATCATCTCAAATAAAGAAATTGTTGAGATGGTTACACTCGCTGAGTATCCTAATTTGATAATGGTATCCAAAGGGATGCCTGGAATAACAATTTCTGTAGAGAATAATCTATAAACTGAGTTTGAAAAAAAAAAACATTTGAATGTTTCAAAACAATGGTGGAAGACTGATTGTAGTGTCATACAGTATAACAGTACAAGACGCCGTCAATGAAATACAGACTCTGAAACAACAGCTGAATATTTGGAGAGTTAAGTTGTCAAACATATCGAAAGTCATTGATCAGATATCATCATACATGCGACAGATTATAAGGAATGATAACATTCCAACCTCATGGTCGTATCAACCTCATGGTTGACGTTGACAGTGACCTTTCTATTGGTCCCGATTATCTCCAGCATTTCATGGTGGGTCTATTGAATGGTGATTCAGATAATGATAAGCAATAGAACAGGGTAGTCATGCTGATGCAATATTTCCGCCGTGTTCAACAAAAAGCAGTGGTCAACAAAAGCCTCCCAAATACATGTTGCTCCCTATGCAGTAAAAACTCTCACCGGAAATGTTGAACTGATTATGACAAAGAACCGGCTTGGACATTGTATATCATACACACTAACCAAAGAAAGTTGCACGATGTTACACTTACAAAAACCTGCAGCTAACTTGAATCAACAAACAATTCTACTGGCCAGCATCCAGCCTTATGTCATCAATTCACCAATTTGGTATTGGACAACATCGACAGGCTAGAAGAGATTCTAACCGGAAAAGAAACGACGAACCGAGTCAATTGTATTGCAAAAGGTGCCACTCCCAAAGATTGAGAAGCAGATCTGATACAATTGCTCATGTACATTGCAGGTGAGTATATCGGACAACACTGACTACTAAAAGTAGTCTGAAAACATATGAAAGATGCTGTCAGGATATCGATGTGGTCATGATTCAGGCTCTGTATGCTAAGGGTGCGGAGATCATCTGGTATCATCCAGACCAATATGTGATGTCAATTCTTGGTACCCGTTTCCAAGAAGGTGGTTCGCGGGTATCATAGCAGAAGGCTCAGTAAATGGAGTTATGGATGGCGAAATGTACAACCGAGCAGTCCATGTGCACAAGAGCATATACGCATATCAGCTACGACCCGAATAAACTAAACTAAATAATGACGTTCTGCAACCTCAGAAAGAAGAAGGATATCAGAAGCAATGGCCGATCAGTAATTCTCCAAGCAGACAGAGTGGAAGAAGCCAGACTACACACATCGTCTACAAGGAAAGGTTATGTATGTGACACATTGTGAAAGGTGCCATTAAATCACATCCAGCGATAGCCAAAAGTATTAGCACTGAAAATCACATATGAAGAAGCGGACGGTCGTATCGTACTGCATGCATCCCATGATGTCACACATGTATACAATTCAGTACCAATAAACTTAGATGATAATAACGTGGTCGTCATGTGTTTGGCATTTCATGCGAAATTGTTCCAGAAATGCAGCACCAAAGCACGTTCAATATTCCTGGACATAGAGAAAATATCAAAATTAGTTGGCGCAAATTTTTCTCGGGCCCTAATAGACATGCATACCTATACCGATGTGACACATTTAGCACGTTTGCAGGAAGGGGAAACCTAAGCGCACTGAAACTCATCAGCATAAACAAAGGTATGCACGAATCCTGTGTACAGTTAGGTGAGCAATAGGATGCCAGCGACCTACTTATGCATGAGTTAAAGAATTTCATTTGCTTCATATATGCTTCTAAGTTGGGATTAATGAAGGTGAATAACTTGTTCTGTGCGAAAAAGGAAGAGCTACAGAGTGACCAGCTGCCTCAGTGCAAAGATTATTTAATCAAGCATGCACATGTGCTAATTATCAAGCTGCTATTTGGAAGATAAGTCTCCAGGTGGATCCAGCAGTACCGTGTCTTACTGGGAGAAGATGGTGCTGCGACACCCATGATGGTCACACGCAGTTGGCAGTTGGCTGGATGCAAGGACAACCAGCACCACAGGCTATCCTAGATTTACTGGCATGAACATGTCCTAAAAGTTGCAAACTCCTTAAGTGTGTTTGCATGGCCAGTTGTCTAAAGTGTATGGGTATGTGCAAACTCAGTATTTGTGATAACAGGCGGGTTCCTGGCGAGACTGATGAGAGTTCAACTGAATATGAATCCTATAACGAAGAAGATAACGATGATGACCTCTGAATTGCAATCTTAACATTTTGTGGAAATGGATTTCTTGGCCCCACAAATCTACAAATCTACAAAACACTCCTCAGAGTGCACCAATGCGAAATGTTATGGAGTTTTGTAACGGTTATGTCAGCCATCTTGGATTTTTCTGTTTTACTCATTATGTATGCGATTTAAAGTTACATATTTGTCTTGGCTATTATTATTTGTGTGTTTCAACTCCAAATATAACAGTAGGGATACTATATATGCCTAATTGAATCATTATTTTGGGATTTTTCGAATATAGCGGTTTTTCTCGTGAATTATTCGAGTTAAAGTATAAACATTTTTGATTGATATTATAAAGTTGAATGTGCTTCACATATGCATTATTTATACATCTTTGAAATATCAATTATTTGACCATGCACATTATATGTAACATCAGCTAATATCTAGAAAATAATTTATTTGAGAGCTACTAATTAAACCTAATCCCCATATTTTAGGCGCAAAAATGGTCCCCAAGCGCAATAGCGGTGCTGCTATAAATGAGATAATATCACGTATATGGCAAATAGTTTGACACTGCAATAACATATTTTCCAATACTAGGTACCCTAGTCTTAACTAAATTAATGGTCAGGCTTCCTCCCTGTGACTGATACCAGTCGACCACTTCGGCTTATTTATGTGAATAATCATTGTTGGCAGTGTAACGGTCAGCTCGGGACCATGAGTAACACACTACCGATGACATAGGATGCATACGCATTGCAATAAATTTGTTAAATATAAATTAGGATCTGTAATCACGATGCTATTATAAATAAGGTTACTTACGTATTTCCTACACTTTGTCAACGTGGAGAGAGTATTTAAACTAGATACGTTAAGATGCTACCCCAACCAAAAACACATCTTTAATTAAAGAAGCAAACTGAATGCCTAACAGGGTAAGATTATGGAACTAGGGTTATGTGGATTCCTCTGAAACGGTAGCAAGATCCAGTTATATATATATACATAGATCCTTTACTAAAAGATCTGTATATGCAGCGTGTATTATGGTGTTACTGAATATAATATGAACTAGAGAAGCCATACAAGCTACTATCAATTTGTTTCGTCAATGAACGAATTCATTTCACTTTCACTCATAAAATATTGATACATCATCTGAAACATATTGACAAAAGTAATAGCTATTGAAGGATGCCAGTTGATGAAATTATTTTGCCGGTACATTGTTGTGATGCTTTAGAAATATAATATGAAGCAGATGCAGTTAATTGATCGTGTTTATTTTAATAAGTATATTAAAATAATCCAATTTTCTATTATATTTTATAGATGTTAGCTTTTATAAATCAGGACCTAATAACTAAGTTAGCATGAAATTAATTTTAATACTTAAAAACGGAAAACTACCAGTTCAAAAATAATAAATTCGATATGTTTCAGGTATTCTATCCGATTCAAACATTCATCATTGCATGAATTTACCAAGTCCATCCACTTCAGGAGTGTTTTCTCTCCTGTTGAATTGTTTTCAGTCCTACCATTATCTAGCCAACAAGAGAACAAATCATAGACTGTAAATGTTCAAATGAATTGAAATTTGAATAATTCATCGAAACGTATATATTCTGTCCGCTGATATTCAACCATTCGGGTTAAATCCGAGCATATATCGCTAAACTAAAACCCAAGAACATCATAGACACACACTTGGCCTCTCACCTTGATTCAATCAATTGCATTAATATAGTTTTATATAAATAGCCTGGCGTCAAATTTGTGCATACTAATAATACTAATTATAATAATAGTAATAATAATAATAATAATAATAATAATAATAATAATAATAATAATAACAGTAATACAATTACACAATTTCTATAGCGTCAATATCTTCAAACTGTCATAATCTGGGTATTAGATTTTAAATCGAATGCTATTCCAAATGACAGAAACTAATTTTAATCTTTTGGAACAGATATTATAAGTTAAATCACGAATTTTATTAGTTTGTTTACGTGGAACGCCATTTATTTATTTAAAAGTACAACAACTAATAATATATAAAACAATTATATAAACAAAACAATATATATATATATATATATATATATATATATATATATATATATATATATATATATATATATATATCGTGGAGGTTTTAATATATAATTATATAATTATCTTAAAACTCTACAATTACAAGTATTATTTCTGGAAGTAAATGAAACGGTAAACATATTTTTCCATTGTTTTAGCGCAAACAGATTATCTCAAAATCAAACAAAAACTAAATATATCGTTATTAAACCCCATCCACAACAATGTAATTTCACAGGGCTAAACTTTTGAATTGAAAATAATATATTTAAAAAACTTGGGAACGATTGCGAAGAAAAATCTATAACTTTCTTGGGCATCTTCATAGTTAAAATTCTTAGTTGGAAATATCATATCGCCCATGTTAACAAGCGAATATCCAGCGCCTTTTTCTCAATCAAATAAGAAAGAAAAAAATATAATACCAGAGGACTGGTACATTCTCATATATGTTATGGAATATTGGCTTGGGGAAATTGTAATGTCAAAACATTCACCGTACAGTGTTACTTCAGAAACGCGCAATTCGGACCATCAATAATGCAAAATTAAACAGTCTACTGTCCCATTATTCAAAGATACAAGTATTTTGAAAAAATATATATATTTAATTAAAATCGTTTTTCTTGGAAAGTCTATTCTCGTCGAGACACCAGGTTTATATTGTTTTTTTGAAAACAAAACTATCTGTATGTTATAATGATAGCCTTAGGCGACTTATGGAACTGGATAAATTGTAGCGCAAGTGGAATGTGTGTTCACTACAGCATACCTTTATTTGGTGAGTTAATAATAATAATAATAATAATTTACAAAATTTTATAAAGCGCCCTATATAACCCGTAAGAAGGTTATTCTAAGGCGCTTCACAATAAACAATAAGCAGTTCTTTAAAAATACAAAATTCTTTCCAGACAAATACATAATGTATTCAGCTCGGAAAAGCTGAAACAAAAGATTCTATTTTATCTTCGTTTTGAAGGTATCAAAGATCTTGCACTTTCTGATGGTTACTGGAAAATTATTCCATACGGTTGCCCTATCCTTTCTGAAACATGTATTACCATGTCACTCCACATATTGTTGGTACGACTAAGAATGATCCAGACTCAGACCATAGATACCTTGTCGGCTGATACGGTACGAACAGTTCCTCTAAGTACTGAGGGGCAATTCCTTGAAGTGCCTTAAAAGTGTACATCAAAATCTTGTACTGCGACCTATATATATAACCAGAAGCCAATGCAGGCAGTTTAAGACTGGTGTTATATGTTCTTTGTTAGGAGTGCGAATGACTAACCTGGCATAAGAATTCTGTACTTTCTGTAGCCGTGTCATCAGTGTTCATGGAAGACCATACAGGAGAGCGTTTCCGTAATGTAGCCGAGATGTTATCATGGTGTGTCAGTGTTTTGCAAGCATCCAATGTGATGTACGGCATGATATGACCAGTATTACGAAATTGGTAATAACAGGCTTTGGATATTGTATTTACATGTCTCTTCATAGTCAGGGATGTATCAAAATATACTCCTAAGTTCTTCACTGACGATGCTACAGAAACATTATTATTACCTACCTGAAGCCGTAATTCCTCATTCATCCTAACTTGATGTTTTGGGTTAAAGATAATGAACTCTGTCTTTTCCTCGTTTAACTTAAGCATGTTTGCACTATTCCAAGTACTGATATCAGCCAAACAAACTTCCAATTACTTTGCAACGTCGGACTAAGTTGTTTTGGGCATGATCGCCATATAAACTTGGGTATCATCTGCATAACAGTGGTAGAGCAAATTATGTCGGCTACATATCGCACCAATTGGTTTTGAATACAAACAGTACTTACGTGGTCCAAGTACCGATCCTTGTGGCACCCCAATATTCAGGCACTTACCTTCTGATGTCGTCATTCCTGGCAATATACTGAGATATGTCATTCTAATAAGATTTGACCCAGGAGAGGGCACTTACGGTTACTATAAAAAGGAAACATTTCACAAATTGTATCTATTCACTTCAGTCCATCTCAAATAGAGTGTTGTTTTATTTTCAGTTACGTTGTCTTCTCTTATCTGGGGCTACTGGTTTAATATCTTACACACCAGCAAATAATATTCTATGATCGTATATCGTCTGTTTTAATTATGTTCAAGCCATGCTGATAACCTGATTCTTCCATGGGTGATATTATGTATAGTTACCACTGTATGATGTACATCATCTCATTGTTTTATTGTGATAATTAGTTACTTGTATTGCATTAATATGGACTGAAAATGTGAAATAAAGTTATTATTTATTTTAAATTATTATTATTATTATTATTATTATTATTATTATTATTATTATTATTATTATTATTGTATTGTCCCGTTGTTGATACAGAAAGGAATCTTTAATAAAATAACTACACCTCTTTTCGGTTAAAATGACGTTCTTTTATACACCTGGATATTTGGCCAAGGTAATCAGTATTAGTTCCTTTATAAACCATGGAATATATACGACTATTACTCGGGAGAAGGGGTGGGCATTCTAGTTACCACTATGCTAATTTTAATGTTATATCAGACTATTGTTGATGTAAATTTTTATAAACACAGTTAAACTAAATGACTAGGAAACTGTCCAAGTCTCACTCATCTCGGTAAATTGAATGATAATTTCTCTTGCACTTTCTGAAAAGCAAATAAAAAAAATATAAACACATCTTTTTCATGATTTAGAATCACTCATTACCGCATAGTTGTTAAGAAAATCTGATATATGTGATATTATTATGTAATTATTGCACGGGTTCTTCCTGCTACGAGTACAGGAGTATCAGTAACTTGAATCCATTCTTGAAAAACGATGCCTTTGGTACAATGATTTCTGTTACTATAATATAAGTATTTACAGCAGCAACCAGTATCAATACTTTCATCTTATAGCGGCACAAATAAGATTACATCAATAAGATTACAAATGCACACATCAAGTTGTTGTTTTTTTGATGAAAAAAAAGAAACCTTCAACATTTAAACATACATTTGGGTTTCAATGTGAATTGATTATTATTATTATTATTATTATTATTATTATTATTATTATTATTATTATTATTATTATTTTTGTTGGTTAAATACTCACTGACTCACCCCACAATATAAAGCTTTGTGTGGCTTATTGTTATATATATATACTTTAAGCAGTAAGGTGTGAGGGCTTTTGAATAATTTAGAGATTAAGCGATATATAAATTAGTTAATTAATATTTGTATGCCTAATTTGCTCCCCGTATTTCATAATTTCGCCTAAAGAAAAGGATTCAGTGGAAACTATTTGTGTACATAAATTTGTCCAATGTAGCTGGTCTGGATTATGTCGTATTGGATTTACATCGGTATTGCGATGTTGGATCAATGTTGTATTTTCCATCATATATAATTTACTATTTTAAGATTATCATTTGAGAAGCCGTTATTGTGGGTATGTCTATTATGGGGCTATCTGGTGGAACTTCGCACGCAATTGATATATATATATATATATATATATATATATATATATATATATATATATATATATATATATATATATATTCAAATAAATTTTGATTCACACCCCAAAAGCAAGCCACAACTCTGGCACAGCTATCAAACCTGCTATATCACACAATCCCCGGATTCTGACGTTACGCCATCCTAAGATCACTGACACACACACATACATACACACAGCACACACACACACACACACACACACACACACACACACACACACACACACACACACACACATATATATATATATTAAAATATATATATATATATATATATATATATATATATATATATATATATATATATATATATATATATATATATATATATATATATATATATATATATATATATAATAGGACACTTGACGCATCCTTTTTCTGGTAAGTATGTAAATAAGTTGTACCAAACTTGTGTATTTAGTAATATGAATTGTCATGAAACATGATGCTGCGTATTGTTTCTTCAAATATGTTTTTACTTTGTTGAATATTGATGGATCGAGCTTCAATCACTCAGCATCTCTGAGCATGCGGGCCTACGCGTTGCTAGGTACTGCTAATGTTAGGGAGCGACCACTTGACTTCCAGGGAAGGGCTTAATTCTTTTAGACCAGAAAATAAAAATGTTCCGTTTAGTGAATGATAAATTTTCACATTTCAGATATAACTTATTTTCATATTAGTTTGTGTTTCATGATCATGTTTTTTTTGTACAATGTTCTCACTATTTTCAGTCTTTGGGGGAGGGATTTTCATGAAGAAGAATCAAATCTGTAAAATGCTGAAAAGTTCAATACCTCCGATTTGCACTCATTTTCATTTCTCGGGAAAAAAAAGTCTGGGGGACAGTGGGGAGTTACTGTAAATACAAAAAATGCTTATATCTCAGAAATAGTTCATATGAATATTATGAGCCTAACCGTTATTACTTTTTGCAGATGACTTATCAAAATTTGGTTACAGACTTTCATTTGGCACCATCATCTTTGACATTATCGAGGTAAAATTAAGCTGCATGGTTAAAACCTATCATTTTGTCTCAAAATTAATATCATGTCGTTGAGTCTAAATACAATTCCCCTGGTCTCTTCATTGAATATGTGTAGCCATTTATTATACATGTTCACATTGGTACATGTATTCCTAGGCTCAAACAGAATGTTACTGCATGGCCTACTTGAAAAGACGGAGAAAGCATCACGCTGAAGTACTGACTCTTGCTGAAGCTAATAGCAGTGATAAGGATGAAGCCAATGTACTAGTCGGTGCTAGTGTTGTTCCTAGTGTACATGATACTGACTCGTCTCGTCATGTGGATGGTAAAGATGATAGCAATACACATTATTCTAATAACGACAGTGTTGATACAAATGATCAGGAATCAGACAACTCTGATAATGTGATATCTAGTTATGGATCTAAGAATTTGTCAGATGATGATGATGAAGAGCTTGATATTGGAAAGGACTTTGTAGACTGGGCAGTAAGAAATGCATGTACAAGAACTGCTTTTCAAGAAGCGATTGTAATCCTTAGACGACATTGGCACCGTGTTCCAAAGGATGCTTGCACTCTTTTGCATACACATAGACATGTACAGTTACAGGATAAGTTTGGGGGCTAATATAGTTATTTTGGACTGAAGTTTGTTATTATATATATTATTCATAGGTTTGCAGTTATGGACATATTATGCACTTTTGTTATTTTGAGGAATATGTCTTTTATAAATTTGGCTATGTCAATAATAATTTGACCAAAATAATGTAAAATGTATTGAAAAGATTAATCGAATTTGATTGGCCACCCATGAAACAATTCAAAGAAGTAATTGATGCATATATATATATATATATATATATATATATATATATATATAATACTGTAACTAGCATGTAAGTGATGTATGAAACTTGTTCAAATTAGTTCTGCCTAAACTACGATTAAGTAAGGGTATTGAAGAATTTACCAACTTTCATTGATTTTTGGCAACTCTGATTGGAATTAGTCGTCCATAAAATATTGTATAAGAAGAGTGGAATGTCCTTATTGTATGGCACATATATAATGGAATATAATTTTGTATTTCCAACATTAACCATACAGCCAATATATATATATATATATATATATATATATATATATATATATATATATATATATATATATATATATATATATATATATTTTATATAAGCTACATGTAATTATAAAACAGATGTGGAACGCTGGTGGACTAGTAGAGCTATGAAGCTGTCTCCACACTGCCCAATAGTACCTAATAGTGAGGTTCAGTGTGTGCGTGTATCAGCATCAATTGGAAACATGAACAACAAAAAGGAAAACGGAAAACAAATACTAGAATATATATCTTAAGAGCTTTAACAGGATTCAAAACACAACAAAATATAGAAAATAACACAAAATAACAGGGCAGAGAAGAAATAGTGGCAATATATACGTTTCTCAAGTCTGACTAACTTGAGGAAATCAATCTGGACAAAAAGAGTTGTTGCAGGTTAATTGGCTTTGATAAGAAGTAAAAAAGTAAAATATTCCTTCCTCAACTGAAGTGTATCATGTTTACAATGGAATGGACAAACTAATTTACCAATGACGAATAAATAAACTTTTAATTTAAAATCACATTCCTGTATTTATATATTCCAGAATTCTTATCTAAAGGTATTTATGCGTGAACATTGATTGGCGGCAGAAACAATTGACAAAATCAATTCAATATATTTCACTGTTATACTGTTAACTCTACAGTAAAAATGAGACCCATAAAACATGAATTCCAAAACTAATCATACTGCTTGAACAATGCACCAAAGAGCGATATTTAATACTCTGCATTTAAATAATATAATCAAAATTCTCATTCTTCTATGTCAACACCGAAATGATATTCAAACCATGCCTCAATTGCAAATACGTATAGCATAGAGGGTTCATCATTTACAATAGTTAATATGGCATTGATCTCTATATAATAATGTTATAGTATCTCCTATATCTCATAATTGCAGTGTAATAACAATATGAATTATAAATAATAATACTGTTTGAATAATACCATGCTTTATATATAACAAATTTACACATCTTAAGGAGAAAGAATAACTACACAGGCCATGCATATACTATATACTCTTAACGTGCTGTAATAATATTAATTTTGATTAATAGCACCTCTGCACACCCGTGAATTACTTCTTACAACATACAGGATAATACAGAGGGCTACATCTAGGCTCCACAGCTGAAGCAGGTATGGATTTATTAATAGGTGAATATCAGATGATTTTACTAAATGAATTTTAGAAAAGGTGTAAATTAGGAGAAGGTAAATCACACACGATTGATATATATTCAATTCTAAGGAACAAAAGTATAGTTTGTTCCATTTGCTATGTGGGAGAATGGCTGCTACGGAAATCTCTTCATGAAATGGAAAGAAGTGATTTGATCACAGAGTCAACAGAAAGCAACATTATCTGCCTATTCTACATTAGAATTAGTTTACTATTGAATAATATTTGAGCGTACTACGAAATACCATGGATGGTAATCTATGAAGGAAAATATGGTCCAATGTTGCCATATAATATATTATAACTCGCACTTACGCTACATATGTATCTTTCAAGGAGACATTTGGACGTAACACATGACAGTTGAATACATTCTCATACCAAACCCATATCCTTTTATACTGGAGGAACTGACTACAATACCCAAAATAGAATTGCAAATAGAACAATATGATTAGCAGATTGTTTCTATCATCGGGCAAATCTAATTGTTTTCCTGGGGAAATTCCATCTGGCAGCAACCAAGTGTATCAGATTGAGTTGTACTCGATATGGATATAATGTGTTTTTGTTTATGAAATGTTTATAATCAAACCACAAAACCCAAATAATAGGAAATGGAATATTGGGTTCTTTAGGATTGTTGGCACAAATGGCATCGAGCATTAGTAGTATGTATGACCACGAAAAGCCTTTACACGTGGTGCTTGGGAAAACCCGTCCTATCTTCATTCTTTTAGTAGGTAACATAAGCAAATAAGTGTCTTATTTATACTTATATATATAATTATGACAGCTGCGTTAGCTGTTCTGGAGACAAATTGTTTTCGGTTACAAACTGGATACAGATGCCCGAGGACAGATGATGTCGCTGATCTTCTCTGGATAATATATTCTTCATACAAAGTGTACTTCTGTGCATTAGACATGTGTGCATGCTGTAACATTGAACATTTTTGTATCCATTCGTGTGTTGTTTGTAATAGGTTTCTCTCACCTCAAAAGTAGGACTAATGTTTGAAAATGATATTGTAATATTTACATGGCTTCAAATATGAGCAAATATATACTATTTTAATTGGCTACGAGTGTATGAGAACGTTATTTAGCTTATCAATCTAACGTTAATGTCACCCAGTTATTGTATAAAATCAGCTTATTGGTTATAATTACATATTAAAAGAAATCTCAGTTATGTTATTATCAGATAATATGATGATTTCAAATATCCATTATTAGCGAGTAACACAACAATTAGGTGATTTTATATTATGGGAACATTTAGAAATGCTAAGTTATGATTGTTTTATATCACTATAACACATTTGTATATCAAGAGCTAATTATTTATGACAGCCTAATATGGTCAGATAAATGTACATTAAACAGAGAATGACCACGTGTTCTTTACGTGTAGGTAATAACTAAAGCTAACTTTTGGGGTTATTAAGTACGAAGACAATTAATTGTTTGTGCGGATGAATTATGATTTATGATTTACGCCAGTAACATCATAACTTGACCTTTTACGGCTTCGCTTCCATAATAATCGGATTATTAAATAACATCATATCCAATGCTTTGTAGGCAATGAGGATGGAAGGTTATTTCTTAAGATATAATGACCAGGCTTTAAAATCAACACATTTAGAATCATATTTCATGCTACAATTCCCTGCCCTCTTTTAACAAGTTAGTTAATATTCAGTTTTCAAAATTTTTTTTATCTCCATAGAGGCCTTAAATATGGTATTACTCCCAGATTATTCTAATTCACATGCTTTCGTGTAAATGCTCAAGATAAAAATAGCAACCAATCACCGAATATTCTAGATCACACCCTTTCACGAAATCGCACAAGAGAACGACGAAACAAACATATGCCTGGACTTTCTTATCAGTAATTATAAAAAATAAACACCCACACACACTTAATGGAATATTGTAAATACTAACTTTGTCAACATCGTCTTCCTTAAAATGGTAGTTCACGGCGTCGTTAATGTCTTTGAGTTTATTATCTATTTCTTGAGTAGTCGGAAGGGTCATGCCGGCCAGCATCATTGTTTCTCGCCATTTATTGAACTCCGATTCCGTGTACTCAGAATTAGAGACAAATTCCAACCCGTACACTCGTTCCGCGTTCCCGTGTCTGAACGAATAACCCGAAATTAATATTACAATAACTGAATGAAGAATATAGCCTGAAATAATCAATACGATGATGGCTGATGATGATGATGATTTAAATGTAGCTTAGTCGTGAATCCACAATACATGCATGATGTTATATTAAGCATATAATCTCATATTAATAGCATAGTATAAGTCCTTTCTCTCTTTCACACAAAACAGACACGCGCGCGCACAAAAATAACATATACACATATACACTCAGACACACGCACGCACGCACACTTACACGTACACACAAACACACATTATCTCTCTCTCTCTCTCTCTCTCTCTCTTATATATATATATATATATATATATCGATGGCAGACAACCTGTTCTTTCTTCTAAATATATAGGTAGAAAATAACCCTAAAAACATAATATCACAGTGGAGCCGTTAATTAACAAGGCTGTCCGTATTTCTGAGTTAGAAAAGCAAAACATCTGATATTTCCTTAATATAGTTAACTGCAATATAGATATAATAGTTAAATGGCCATTTCAGTACTTACCTTGCCATCACTTTCTATGCAGTTCATGATTAACGTATTGTAAATAGGATAGTCTACTGTCAGTCAGGTTAGATACAACAAGCTATGTTATCTAAGAAAACTATAGGTTTTTATTTCTATTCAGTCGATTACACAACATTCTGTGTTAATATCTCAATCGTACAGAAACCTATCGTATTCGCTAAACATTCTGTAATTATGTAATGTACTTTTTAAATTATTTTCTTTGGTCAGCGCAAATCATCTGGGGGCTAATAGACGTTTCATAGCGATGCAATCAGTAGCCTTTGGAAGCTTTTAGAGTTCTCTGATTTGTCGAATCACTATATAAGGATACAGCTTCTAGTTGAACTGAATTCGTTATCATTTGTTTTGATAAAACAATCATACTATAGTAAACACATAATCTATCGTTTAGGAAACTATATTAAATATGATATATTTGCCAGTTTGTCCTAATGTCTGTCCTGATGTCTCGATGTATTAATATTGATACCATTTGGAGATCATGCTGCGCAATATAGAACTGCCATCGTGAAAATAGCATCATTGGATATGTCATCGTTTATCTGGATTGTTGTTTTAGTGAAATAACAATGGGATACATGTTATTGTCTGACGACATATTTTGTACACACAATATGATGGAAGGGTCACCCGAACTCCAACGTTAATGAAGCTAACTAAAAGATGAACTAGTTTTCAGACTTAATTAAAAGTCCAGTATAAATTTGAGAGTACCCTGTTTCAAATGTATTAAGCAGCTACTATGACTTCATATGCCAATCGATATATTTTGCCATATCCCTGTTCCAGATAGAAGGTTGATAGATTCCTTTATCCTGCAAGAAAATAGGAAATGGATTTGAAAATTTAATTTGGCATTTTATCCGTCAGAAAATAAACAACATGACATATCTTAATATAATATTAATTTCTCGAATTTAAATTTACTTTAGTTATCTCATCAGTAGATTAAGGCTAAACTGCATTTATAACTGCGTATTGTTTATTTTTTCGTCTACAAACTCCACACGTGGCAGAGTTAAAAGAAATCTAGAAGTCATGATCACATCACTTAAGAGCCAGTTCTGGAGATGGCAACACATCTTGGGAATATAATCCCCTGAATATTACAGAATTATCTACAATATAATTCATGGATGTGCTTCATCGATGCTTTGCATGAGAGTATTTTTGTTATCCCAAGGTAATTGACGTAAAACACTCATTGTTAAAACTGTGTATTCGATTTGTGAGGGCTGAGGACTTTCTTTATTATTCATGCAGGCAAGTTAACTTTATAGACATAAAACCTCTTCGTATCCAAATTTAATCTGTCAGCTTTGACAGCTGCAATATTTCCTTTTCTAAATTATTTCATGAGAATACATACTTTCTTGTTATCCGTTTAGGCACCTTTTTGCAGTTGGTACCTTGAGATTAATACATTTAAATGGAAATAACTTAGACACAGCATTTATATATATATATATATATATATATATATATATATATATATATATATTTTTTTTTTTTATTTCAATTTGTATCGGAGTGTTATATTACTTATTTAATCACAATAAGAATGGTCTATATTTACATAAGCTTAACATTAGTCATGATCTGAAAGAGGAGTAGCATTAAATTCGTCAAAAGGCAAAATAATACATTGCTGCCTTAATTTTGTTTTGAATATAAGCCATATTTATTGTGTCCCTAAACAAGTACATATGTATATATGTGATGTAGTAAATGATACGGGTAGCATTTTATACATATTTAAAGACAATACAGTACAACACGATTTCCAGCACTAAAGCTATACTATTGCAATGCTATAATACAAAAACCATTTAGCTTCCTCTCTTTAATGTTCACAAATACTTGTTTATTTGTTATTTTATCATTTTCTTCACAGTAAGATTAGGCAGATGTTCATTTCAGGTGGATTGCGTCATTCTCATTCTTCTCAAATCAACCACCTTCAACATTTTCGCATGAGTGATTATTTTGGCTCACAATACAGATACTTGTGTACCTTTCCTGAGTGGATGGCCCACAAATACAACTACACTATAACATGCGCAAAACAAATAATGTTTTAAGGCATATTTAATATTAAGTCTAAATATTTGTCTTTCACTATTTAGAATACACACAATTTGTTACTCAACTGATAAGTAACTGGGGTCGTGGAAGTGTATACTTAGACTTCAGATGAATGCTAGCAGAAATACCAATATTAACAGAGACATATAGAAAAGATAGATACAGGAGTATATACGATGATTATATAATGATTTTAAAGGATTTACGTCATCGTTGATTGTTCTGGATTATTCTAACATCTGTGTATATGCGGTCAATAATAAACAAACTATTAATTACTGGATTTTGGTCAGAATCGAACAGATGTTTAATATAGAACAAGTCGGCTTAAAACTTTATTTTCTCCGAACTAAATCAAGAATATTCTGCTTGAAAACTCATGTATACATGAAATGTTTCAGTTTATAAACAAATTCTTACAGATGAAACATTCACACTTCCAGGCTAACATTATGGATAGACTTGGCAAAAGAGAAATCGTAAATGATCAATAGGAAACATCTAAGTCTTAATTTTAAATATAGCTTATTGGAATATTAATATTCAATGCTGTTTAATAAGTCTTGCTAGTAAAGACACTTTGTTAAATCTAGATTAATTATTATTATTATTATTATTATTATTATTATTATTATTATTATTAGTAGTAGTAGTAGTAGTAGTGGTGGTGGTAGTAGTAGTAGTAGTAGTAATAGTAGTAGTATTGGCTGCAGCACTATCATAAGATAATCACCAACAAAAATCAACATTACAGACGAGTAATAATCTTAAGTTTACTAACACAATTATTTGAATGTACTTCATAAATGTTGATATATTCAAATGTTTTACTTCCCTAGTTATAATATAATACAACTTTAATATGCTTATACTAGGATCTTTGTTTAATGTGCTCCTTTACATTATCATACGTTGACAATTAATTAAACATAATTAATGACCAGCGTAAACCTCATGACTGTCTGAAAATCTCACTACTTCATATAGCTTAGGTCGAGATGGTTTCATTATCAAGGTTATTTATCTGATATAATCCTCTATCTGAAGCTCATGTACGATATCTTGAGGGATTATCTGGTGTATAGATAGTGTCTTCATCTATTGGAGGGATTTCATAGCGATGACATAACATGTCATTGATAACAAACAAGGTATTTTGTACGAGGTTTTAGTGTGATCTCAAAGTAAATAAGTCCATTTCAACGATTATATCACGCGTATATTTCAAAGTGGATGTTATATAATATTTATTATATTGTATGGCGAATAGAACTTCATAGAGAAACAAAAACCACCCAGTTTGTTTTTCCCTAAATGTATCATTCAATTGAGTGGAAGTCCTTAGACTTATACAAAAAGAAGGAAATATTTTCGCCGTCGACTTCACGGACACCAGATCCTCTACTTAGGAATACTATGTGACCACTCTATTACACAGCCAATATTACCAGATTCCAATATTGTCTTTCGTGAAAATTATTTACGTGAACAAAATATCCTAGTAAAATTATCTTTCCTCTCTTCAATTTAGGAATAACACATTCAATGGTGCCTCCTGGTAATAAGCGAATTGATAGGCACTAATTGGTAATTATTCAGTGAACTTCTTATTAATTTAAATATCGCTGTCTGGAATACTGTCCAAATACTGTATTTTACCAGTTGATTAATGCCAATATATCCGTCAGGAATTACGTTTCACTGCATTAGATGTGCTATTATTTATGAGGCATGGCTGACGTTTATTCTTTAGGCGAATTTATCTTGTTTTAGTCTTTAGCTAGAGCAGTAAAACAATTATATTACAATCATTATAATCACATTAGAATGGCTAGTTAATAAAACATTACTTTATCATTATCATTTATAAATCGTCAAACACATACGTGCAATATACAGCGCTCTTTCATATGAAATGTGGAAAACAGATCACGCGTGTTTCTGGCATATACGTGTATACGTCGGATAAGCTACATTTGATGGGAGACTGTCTAATTAACGTTGGTTCAAATATACCTTTCTCAGTTCTAGGTTGAACAGGTACTAATTGATTTAGTCGTTGACACTTACTTTGAAAAGAAATGTGTGAAGTGCCGGTTGTACACAATGTCAACGAAAGGGATCCTGATAGTTTAAGGAATTATATCTATATGGCGTTCTTGTGTTCTTATAGGCAAATATACTAGTGGAAATATTAGTGGTGTTCTAAACCAGAAGAAAAATATGGTTAGAAACATAGTTTGCGTCTCCCTCATTTGAGGTTGCCAGCCACGTAAAAACTACCATTTCGGTCATTATTATTATTATTATTATTATTATTATTATTATTATTATTATTATTATTATTATTATTATTATCATGTATTGATCAAGACCAGGGTCTGACTGTCATGCTTCTCGGGTTTAACTGTTGTAATTGACACTGTGGCTTATGATATTTGTTTGGACGACTCGTCAGTAGACTGGGTATTAAAGGAGTGGTCCTTCATAATAATAATAATAATAATAATAATAATAATAATAATAATAATTATAATGTATATTTAATAAAACGCCCTTACTAGCAGGAGACATTCAAGGGCGCTATACAAATAATATGTAATATAATAATACCTTAACTAATTTAAGGTATTTAAAAGATATCAATTATTTATCTGTGAAAGCAACCTTGAACAGGTGTGTTTTAGAACATATTTAAAACGTTGAAGAGACGACGCATCATATCTAATATCTGCCAGCAACCTATTCCACAATATGGTGGCTACAACACTAAACGTACAGTCACCATATATATGACTTGAGCCGATACACTTCAGTAGTTGAGCTCTTATCTTCGTAGCAACAAACAAACTGTAACCATTCTGGATGCACTGGATGCACACCCAGAACTCTTATTGAGAGTACCCAAAGGGTCGGGATTGATATATCTGCCATTTGTTTTTATGTACTCCCCTTGAGTGACATGGCTCCAGAGCATGGGGTATCCATGCAACGCTACGCTGATGTTACGCTACTGTATGTTTCATTCGATCACAGTGACCTGTCTACCATAAGTAAAGCAGTGAATGCGTTAGAGTGTTTTATTGATGGTATCAGTATTTGGATGTTGAGAAATCGATAGAAAATGAATAACATTATATTTGCTTCTGCTCGTGTGAAAATGCGTGCTCTTGCAGTAGGTGCCGAATATCATCAACCTGCTGAACCTGTTAAAACAATGGAAGCTAAAAATAATTTGGAGGGCCCTAGGGAAACCATTAAATTTTTGGGGTGCTTTGGGCCCTCTATCACTGCTTGCCTTCTTTACTTTGTTTCTAACCTGGTCGGAATACATAATGCTGCTGTCCAAAAGCTTCAACTGTTGTACCATTCATCAGCCCGCCTTCTGTCAAAGACAGGCCGATATGAACATATCAGCCCTATACGTAAGGCCCTGCATTGGCTTCCAGTGAGATATGGGATATAGTTTGACTTGCGTGACTTGGCGCAAATCTGTATCCACAACATGCTACAGATACATCATACAACAAGGGCACTGGCATCCGCAGGATCACACTTATTGATGACACCGTGGGTTAATCCCAAGACGTTTGATCGCCGGTCATTCAACTAGACATCATCCAGATTATAGGATCAGCTCCCAGAGAAACTGTGAAATTGTGATTCAATCAATAGTTTTAAACATATCCTTAAGACTTCTTTGTTTAGAGTATAATTGTTATCTAGTATAATCACTTTTTATGTAAAGCACACCAGAACAACAAAGTTGAATGTGTGCTATATAAAATCACAAATTATTGTTATCATTATTATTTTGTCATTATTATTATTATTATATATGTGTGAGTCTGTGCGTGTGTGTGTGCGCGCGGGTGTGCGTGTGTGTGTGTACATATGTGTATTTATTTATTTAAGCAACATTTTATATGTAAAATGTACAATCATTTGAAAATTTCCCTAGGAAGTCTACGCTCCAACGAGTCAAATTCATTTTGACTTAGTTATGATAAGTAGTTATATACAGATTTATTAGGCTTTTCTTTCAAAAGTTCCGTTATTATATGTCTATGTATCAATCTGTTTTCATTTCTGTCTTAGTTGCTTTAATTTTCTTCTTTCTTCGTTTTCGTCTTTTATTTTTAATACTGACAAAAACTAAAACACATATATTAGTAATCATGTATTCAGGACTATTACATAATGGGATGCCATTTAGTATTCGTAAAATGAATACGTATCCAAATAATGCAGATGCACAAGTCTCGAATATCGTCCCCCTTTTAATCAGCTTCCTGGAAAACAACTAATGGTGTGACACTAACTAAAATCAGATTCTTATGTAGTGTTTTGATCCATCAGAGATGTATTAAATCACCTAAAGGTCTGTATTGTATTTGAGATAATATAAACCTCAACGGAACTTTTCGGAATTATTTTTTACTAAATGAAGTTATTACTAACGAATGATACATTCAGTTATCGGGGCGATAATCTGGTAAATTAGTTTATTAAACGATTGTAAACTTAAATCTGTTGTTTGATTAAGTAAATGTAACTTGTTTGTTATAATTGTGTAACGCGTTCGGCTTTGAATTAATCATTTAGGTTGATAAACTCTAAAAATCGTATTTAAGATTCCATCAAAATAAGTGCCTTCCTTCGCATTTTATGTTTTTTTTTCTTCCAATCTTATTTTATACAATTATATTCTACTATTGACACTTGTAAACCCGAGTAGATTAGTTTGAGCAGTGGCTAGGTTAAAATAAATATATGCAAGATGTATGGCCAATTTGCTTAACAACATTTGGTATATGCTAATGCTAACATTGTAGTTTTATGACATCGAGTGTTTGCCAATTCGTCCTTTAGCAATAGACAAAACAAACAATGCATTCAATTTATATATACATGAAAATAGCATTCGTAGAATAGATCAAATTTTTCCTATTTCTACTAAAGCCGTAGTAGAAGGAGGAAGTAAATTCCAAAAAGACCATAACCTTATCCGGAACAGGAAGGAAATACGTGCTGCAAATGAAACTACAGATGGTATTGTTAATATCTGTGGATTATAACCAGTTTGTTTGTTCATTATGGAATATTCAAGATGAGTAAATATCAAGTTAAAAATTATATTGTCTCTGTCAAATCACAGTATTATAATAAACGTATCAATGCCGGCTATAATGGGCTGTTTTTATGGTTGTGTATAAAATGTTACGGAGATATTAAAGTGTCTTCTCAAATATATATGTTTTTAACCCAGGGATTGAAATGGGTTTAGCCTTATGTCGTCTTCTGTCAAAAGATATTAAATGGAAATAATACCTTCACTTCTGGCAACTTCTCGGTGGGTATATCACTGATAATATCACTGATATCCATCAGTGAGTAATATAAGCCTCATATATATATATATATACAGTGTCATTAGAAAGTTGCTGAATAGGTCACCCAATGTTTTGTGTGAAGTTGACCTTACACCTATATGACTTGTGATTGGAGTATGAAGGTATTCTCACAAACTCCTTTAGAAGGATGATTCCCATTATTCAAGTCAAACCATTAATAACAATCAATAACGACCAAAATAGTTTCGACTGATATTCTTAACAACTATAGATCTGTTTCAAACTTAGCTATCTAACCTAATATCGGGCAGTTGCTTTCTATCTAATTGAACAATAGTATTCCAGTCTTATTATACTAGGAATGGGATACTCCTCAACTCTGTATAACCCAGATCATCCACGCTCCGTACGTAACATATGTGTCATATTCACACCTAGAGGAAGTTTGTACATAGATTAATATAAAATACAAATTCGAACTATATGACACCAAAGCTTGCAGTAAATAGCAAGTCATATTGGTTTAAAGATATGCAAGTACATGTATAAGAAAACAACTTTGACAACACAGTTGCAGTCAGCAATACATTGCAATGGATAAAAAGAAATATATATATATATATATATATATATATATATATATATATATATATATATATATATATATATATATATATATATAAAAACAACACTTCGACGCTAGAGATGCAGTATCATTTTGAATTTGACTAGCTCAGAAAAATCTAAGTGTACAACAGGTACGGTCACAAGTCCAATGCGTCAATAGTTATTGTAATCTCTGATAATGTTCTGTTTCATAAAATAGGTTTGGTGAACAGTCCTTCTGGAAAATCAGATTGCGACATTTCAGTGTTTGCCTTGTGCAATAATCCTGCCGGATTTGACTTATCAGCTTTGCAGACTGATAATATTATTAATCCTAATTAATGGGCTGTCCTTTTCATGATGTATTCACTACGAATATTGTTATTTCTCACACATCAGTCACTATCTTATTAGGTGTATTTGTATGAATGTTTAAGCATGAGCGGGTGGGTGAATTTGTATATTCAAAACCAATTAAAACACTTTCTGACATTGTTTATTAGCGATACAAGTTATTGGATATCGATTAAAATATGATTCACTATTACAAAAAATGATATCTAAATAAACATGACCCAGCGACATCTTCCCATAATCTTATCCCTCCATAAGGTTGTGCGCATCCCTTGTTTTTAATTAATGTTTTTTGCCGAAACATCGAACCGTTGTGAAATATTATCGCCCGCATGTATAGTCCTGTGTATGTTAGAGTAGTCATATGCATATGTAAATAGATTGATTATGCATATAATAGTTAACATTCTTTAAGACGTTATGACTTTTTAGATGCCGATAAAGTTCTCTCTCTCTCTCTCTCTCTCTCCTCTCTCTCTCTCTCTCTCTCCCTCTCTCTCTCTCTCTAGACAATAAGCGGGACACTGTCTATTCTACGAAGTCAAAAACTACTGTCCCGTGGAATTCATCTTCACTTAGCATATAACGTCTCATTCGTTCGTGTTTTTGTTATTATTTCATGGTACTGTGTCTTTAAATGTCTCCTGGTAGTTGAAGTGAATCTTTAATTCCACAATATTACAACAACGTTATTATTAAAAGGCTTTTTGATTTGGGTTCGAATCAGATTCATCTCTGTATTTGCGGAATTAGTTTCTCAGGTAATAGACGGTTGGCCATATGTCCCATTTTTGTCTTGTTCCAGACTATATGACTTGACACATAAAGTTCGCAGATATATATATATATATATATATATATCAACAATATTAATAATATTATTATATATATATATATATATATATATATATATATATATATATTATATATATATATATATATTATATATAATATATATATCATTGGTAGGGAAGTTAAATGTACTGAGTGTAATAAACAAAACAAGTCTCTACATAATCTCTGCCTAATGTCGCCATTATTCAAGATATTAAACGTCATATTAGTCATGAGTTTATATAACAAAACATCCATCGTTTTGTATTTAGTCACCTGATGCCTTTAGATAATTCTAATGATGGATGAGTTTTACATCTTACATATCCCGTTCCCATTATCAATTATTCCTTTATGGAGCGAGGTCTCTAAAATCCTCAGATCATTCTGGATACGAAGGCAAGATACTGATATATCGTAATCGACTTGCCAGCATCGTGTTGGAGATCTTGCTTTTATGTTAAAGGTACAAATGGTAAAATGGTTTCACTCTATATCATTTGGTAAATATGTTATCATTATATTGATTATTTACTTAATCATCTCTCAGATGATCTATGTTGGGACACTTACTGTCATATTACAGACTATTTTCGACTCAAGTCACTATTAGTACATGTCTCCAGCAATATATACAAAATCGACATACTTATTTCAGTCAGTGCAACATTTTGTTAATTCATTATTTTGCAGTTATCCAAGAACTATATTATTATGTCAAAGCGGTTCGATAATTGCATGAACTGATAACATATTGCCTGTTTAATAATGTCAAGGCTGAGATATCTCTATAAATCAGTAAATTAGTGATATAACCTGTCAGTTGAATATCAATAAAACAAAACATCAGTAAGCAATCCTTACAGCAAAAGGAAATGCAATAGACTGTATTAAATACTGATTGGTTCAGTAACACACAAGCGCAATAACGCTTTATATGACATCTTTAAAGATTTAATAAATAATATTATTTATTGTGTTCTTCCGCAATGTCACTATGATAAACAAATGTGTTTGCGTTCGTGTTTGTGTTTGTGTGTGTTTGTATGTGTGTGTCTGTGTGTGTTCATATTTGTGTGTTTAACTAAACCTAAGCGCATAGAAACATCCATAGGCAAACTTTAAAACGAATTTAGCCCTATATATATACATTAGCCCTAAGCATTTCTAATAAACCTGGGATATTCTCTATCCTGTATAATCCAGATATTCAAGGGAAAATTATATCATATCTTCAGTGAAATAACAATTTAAATCTAGAGAAACGCAAACACAATACCTCAGTTAACACCACCATTCAGAGTAAACATACGTTCAGTGATTCAAAGATTAGATCATATATACATTAGGTAATATTTTTGACAACACAGTTGCTGTTCACAGCTTTATTCTGGGTTCGGATAGCTCACAAATCGTACGGTTAATAGTCCGATCCGTCTAGTGTCGCACATAGTACTGGGACTAAATTAGAATGTATGTTTATATTTGAATGTATGTTTATACATGCTTGAATGCGGATGGGAGCTTTTGTTTTGGTATGTGTCCCCATATATATATATATATATATATATATAAAACACCTGTGAAGTTATTATAGGCTTATTAGACCCATCCACGATAACCGGTCTCCACCTGTTAATACTACCTTCTAGCATGTAGATACGTTTTAAGCTAATATAACTTTTCAATGTTTCAACAGCGGCACATTATGCAATAAAACCAACATGCAAGGTATGGTGTCTGTAGACAGATATATCTTTCGATAACCTCGCGCTCATGGATTTGTTTACGCCAGTTTAAAAAATAATATCAACAGTTATTGATACATTTGGACACGTCTTGTTTGATCGAATGCCTTTTACGAAAAGTTACTTCTTTGAAGGAAGCAGCAGTTACATTTCAGTGTTTTAGTACCTTGTGCAACCATTCTTCTTACTTTTGAAATGTCAGTTTTTGCGAACATACGTTTATACATGGGTGCACGAGTGGTTGGTGCGTATTTGTGTGTGTGTTGTGTGTTTTAGGATATATATATATATATATATATATATATAAAACAGTAACTAAATAAATCCTACTTATATGAACCGTTTCGATACACAGCCTACTAGTCTAGCGTCGCAAGTTCTTCTCTATCCCGAGCTAAATATTATGCCTTTTATAGGCCCTCGGCGTGTTAACAAACACAGCAGTTTGTTGAACACGTGAGACAATGTACACCAACCTCTTATGGAAGCAGTGAAGTGATTAAGTTAAAAAAAGTAGCAATACTGCATAGTGAGTTACTACTGGACTAGAACGAAATATCATCTCAAGCCTGAGTATATACTATGATTTACTCCAACTTAACCGTTAACCCTCATACGTTTCCGTACATCACTAAGTGAACGTTCATTCACGCCTAAGTTAGCGTCCCTAAGTATATGCAGTTATGTGTGGTGGGATCTAAATTAAAGCGCCTATCCACTTGATCTATTTAACTCATGGTCGAGAACAGCGGATTTCAGGCAGATCTCCGATACTGCGAATGACACGTCGGGATTATAATAGCTATACATTTAACAAATTTCCTATAGTCAGTGTAACCTAATTACTCATAATATGGGAAAAACCTGCTGAAGTAAAAAAAGTCTCCAAGTGTATAAACCCATCAAACAGCATTGTCTGAATTAATAGGTCGTTTCGCCAGACCACTTAAGAGGACAACAATATAGATTCTACATTATACAACAAAACTAATAGAGTTAAACATGTTGTAATAACCACATATCTTTCTTACATTGGTGTCAATTGTGTTATGATTCACAACAATCACAGTTTTGTCATTATTATCGACTGTTAATAACTGTTGTTGAAAAATAAGTTAAATGTAGCATCATTGACACCTTGCTACAAAACCTTTATCATTTTTAGTAACTTTATGCAAAACAAAGATGTTTTTCTACCATTGGATTATTTGATAATACTAACTTTAAACTAATTAAACATTTAAGGCCATTCATAAATCAGAATACTAGTAATACATCACGTTTTATCAGACCCTCTGAAAGTGTATTCACCTGTGCTATAAACGAATGAAACGACAGAGATTTGTTTTTGACTTACTTAAATATAACTATTTTGCGCACGATTAAAGTGTATTGTACGTGTATTTATCTTCTATACATATTAATTGGTATTAAGTATTTTAATTTGTTTTGATAGATTGTTATCGATCCATATGCATTGTTTACTTCAAAATTAAATATTTCATAATTTGTTTATTTATGGGTGGATAGATGTATGGATAGATGGAGAGATGGGTGGATGGATGGTAGGAGGGTGAAGTAGCTAGGGGGAAAAGCTGCAAACTTCTAGGTTCTAGGTTCGAATTCGATTGATATCTTTGTTTTTAGGCCAGACATTGCGGTTGTGACTGGTGCCAGGTTAAACAATGAAATTAACTCAAAAATTGTATTAAGCTTTCACAAATGAAAGATTTGTTCAAAGATTGATAAACTGCCCGGACAATTATTATATGTACTTTACCTTTTTATTCATTTAGCTATATGTTTATTTATTTAAATCATATACTCAACGTAATAGCGGGGGAAAGCAAATAAGAAAAAAACGAGATTCATCGTGGCAAATGTCAGTTTGCTATTGAACAGCAAGGATAGCTCATTGAAACATACTTTTAAATTAAATGTTATACAGAGTATATCCTACATGTCGATGAATGACAGGTATTTAACTAAATGAGGAAACTCGGTTTGTTTTTGAGCTCTATGTTATAGAATAAAAGATGGCGTCATTTGTTGTCTGAAGTATATCTATTGAAGATATGTTATTGGTGAAGTGTTTTCTATGATATCACATCAGTCATGAATTAGAGGAATTATACACATATATCAGTAGAGTGTTGGTATGGGTATATGCAGTACATGTATGCCTGAAAAGTGATTTTAGTGGGCGAATGTCAGCAATAGAACATTAATGATCAGTTCATATGCTCTATCTGTAATTTACTGTAGACGTTGACAATCCCAAATGTATGTTGACAAGGCTAGTGAGTATTAATGCCACTAGATTTCAGCCGATGATGAGGATTAGATATATAATACTTTATGATAGCAGCAGAAGAAACTGACGTACCGTGATTGGATTAAAGATTAGCCATATTTACTCAAGCAGCCCAATGGCCATCAGTTGTTTCTTCCTGACATTTAAAAAAAATGGTTCATTGTGTGGATAATCAATGCTATATAGGTATGTGATGAAAAGAAGACCCCACTCACCCTGGAAATACATGATATTTTTGCGAGCCGTTGGGGAGTATGTGAGTACTTGAATGTAGTAGAGTTTCTGCATGTACATAATGTATTACATTATATATATATATATATATATATATATATATATATATATATATATTATATATGTTGTGTGTGTGGGGGTGTTGGGGTGTATCTATGTTTTATGTGCATATGATGAGGGTTTTATATGTTTATGGTTGAAGGCAGATACCCAAACAGGTACCAACATATGTTTTCATTCCAACAAATAATTGAGATTTCGGCAAATAATTTCATATAAATAACTACATTCTAAGACACGGTTGTCTAAAATATTTTCAACAAATCTGAATATAATTAAAACTAAACAAGCCAGCCAAGACAATATTTTGTTGTAAGTGAATAATTATCTGTGCGTATATAAATCCAATCATTCCAATCATGTTTTGCATGAATACACTATAAAATCAACGTAAAGAAAGTTTTTTAATACAATCTATACTGAACGATATGAAGACTGAAAAAAGAGTATCTATGTTGATTGTGTAGGAGGATTCGTTGTATTAGATCATAATTAGCTCGCTTCAGGTTTAGAATGCATGTCACTACCGTTAACGTCAACTAACAATATCGGTATCCGATGTAAAAAATATTAATCATTTAATGGAATAAGTCAGTTACGCGTTATAATTATAAATTAAAAATACAGTATGGATGGAGAGAAAGATGCATTTTCTCCAATAATGGTTTAACGATATTATCAAACTTACTATTAGAATACACTGTTTATCTTTAATGTGTTATATAGATTAAATTGATCGATACGAAATAGGTAAATATATGCTATTGTTGTTCATTTATTCCTGACTTAACTCGATTAACTTCTGCAATATCATATATATATGAATATGTATTTGATATGTCGGTCATAAAACGACTTGTAATCCGATTCTAAACCAGTGGCTTCAAAATGGAGCATTAATATCAATGTATTTGTTTATTTCGGTTTTCTAGGACGCATTAATGTTTGTTAAAAAGAAAGGAGTTCCTGATATTGTATCACTCTCTCGTTACTGAAGTTTTTCGTTAGATCGATATGATATTTGGCTAATTAAAACTAACAAATTGGAAATGGTCATTAAAACAGAAAAGAATACACACAAAATATGAATTTGTAATAAGTAATAATGACTGAAATCATTTATCTATGCACTCCACTTTGTTCGGACCTTTATGATAAGGGCGATGTGCAAATCATACAAATACATTTGCGCGTGAGATGCACAATAAATACATCGTATAAACAAATAAATAAGAGTGATGTTTGAAGGTGACGGGAAAATAAATTTCACATTTCGAAGTAAATACAACGTAGCAAACAATTAATTCATTCCCTATCAGTTTCACTACCACACAATTCAAAACAATTCTAACCATCGGGTATCATATTTCCATTAAAGCGTACTCTTAATTGCCAAACTATTTGTTTGTGTTGGCACAAGGTTAATTGCTAAGTCAATACGCCGGGCCTGAATGCGAATATTTCCCTCTTTCTATCATATAGCGCCTCTGTTGGATAATATTCGCAAATGGGATGACTGATCAATGAAGGATAACAATACCAATCGGTGGCATTTTGGTGTAATAAAGATAGCATATGGTTCAAAGATGGAAAACAAGAGATAACCAAGGTATGTTATACCAACATGACTAATCGTTGTTCTCACTATGGCACGTTACAGTAGAAAACAAAATATGCAGAAAATAATTATCAGACATTGTTGTTGGTATTTGCTTTGTACAGTGATACATTACCACCGATATTTTAATGCCGGCTGTGTTAAAACTGCGCACCTTACCTGCATCATCAATAAACTCCTTTACAAAGGGAATGTTATAAGACGGCTACATACCCGCTAGAGAACCACTCACTCTGATATATTATCTCGGAATATTATCACATTTAGTCGTCACTGGTCAGGCGCTCACTTCTGCACATTACCTAGGACAGGTAGCGAGTAAATGAGAGTTATGATGACATCAAACCCCGTAAACGACACTACAGAGTATAACAAGCGGAGAGGTCTTGTGACCTTGGAAGTGGTGATTTACTACAAACTAGGTAAAATGCTTTGAATAGAATTTACAACTAATGTGTCTCATTTTAGTTTCGTGATAGGAATAGTGTCCCTTAGGACATTCAGCTTCAACTTCAAACCTCCGAGACACATTTCACAATTGAAATGAAATTAGTGAATTAACTAAACAAATCCTCGAAAATGAATTGTTGCAACAACAATATATAACTTATATATTTAGTGTACATTTACTGAGAGATATAACTTCTGTTACGTCTTCTTTGAGATAGATGTCATACACTATGACGTCACTTCTGTTTCCTCATTAGGTGAACACTTGATTAACGTACACTAACTTTATACACACATAGTTAGTCCGCTTTTCCATATATTCTATGCTTGTTAGTCACGGTTTATGTAATAATGCAATTTCAGCCACAAACTATAGAGTCAACATACGTAAATCTACTCCTTACTAAAAGTGTGTTAGGATTTGGTAAATTTGTGATTTGATAATGTGGGATTACCTAGTGTCATGTTTAGTTAGTCGATATTCGTAACAATGCTTCGTTGCTCGTAGACATTTTTGCTCTAGGAAATTGTGCGTTAATATGACAATGTGCAACATATAAGGATCGCTCCATTTTAGAATCACCGTGTGTTTATTTAAGGATACTAAATGTTTATTGCACTGTAAAAAATCATGATTTTAAGATACTAATATTTGAACATCAATAAGTGACGAATGTATTTCTTCACAATAAATTGTTATATAACAGGCAATCGTGGAGTATCGAAACGTAGGGATAATGTGTGTGTGTGTATGTATGTGTGTGTGTGGGTGTGAGCGCACACACACATACACATACACACACACATATATATAAACTGATATATTTTCCATATTTATGATACTAATGTCCTAATATCTTTTTTTTCTTTTTCGTTTAATAACGTTAGGCGTATTTCTATCATTGCTGGACATGGAACACACATACTTCTTCAGAAGTATAAAGATGAAAAATAATATTAAAGGTGTGTCGCCATTAGTGTACTGGCTTAATGTCCCATGTCAACACATTTTGTTTTTAAAGCTGTACTTTGTTTGCTAATAATACCCTTTTAGACTAATTGTAATAACAATGGCCTTTATAGACATTATTAGGCCCCGTTTTATTTACAAATTGGAATATGTAAATAATACATATGTAGAAACGTTGTTTTGAGTGTGTGTTTACACTTATGAGTGTGGCTAATTAACTATAAAGCATAATATGTGTGCATGTTCAATGTTAGCTCTCAACGAGTGATGACGTAACACACCTAATTGAACAAAAACAAAAGACTAAACAATAAACACAAACAAACACACTTATTGATGAGTTAGCACACATCTGAGTCAGATGAACCTGCTGAGCTAAAGGAATAGAATTGAACATCCATCAGAATTCCTGATGCGGTACACAGGTTCTGAATATTTGCACACACACATTAAAATATGAACATTATGTAATGTATTTCGCGTTTACTTATTTTTTAACCCTAACCCTATTATTTAAAGAAAACGGCTAAAAGTAATATACTCTATCGTGATAAAAAGGAATTGCGTATTTCCGAGTAAGATGTAAATTTACAAAGAATTAATTTAAGGTTAATTTGATTATTTTTATTATTTTATTCAACCTCCATATAATGGAGAAAATAAATACAGGATAAAAGTACCTACAGCATACTATAAAGAAGAACAATACTAGCTTAATACAGCAATAATGTTTAATAAGATTTTGTCATTATAATAATTTGTTTAGTATACGTTACCCTATGAATAACCATCAACATTTTTCATGTGCGATTTGTGTACTTTAATCGTGGACATAGAAAGTGATGGTGTATATCAATGATCAATATTTGATTTGGGATATATCTGCCAATATTTGCCAATACATGTTCATTGATTGTATAATTTATGTAATTATTCATTTTTGGCAGTGTAAAAGTTAGCACGGCACTAATTCCTTTTAAGTATACAAAGGGGAGTAAAGGACGAATATTAATTGCCATAATTAAAAACCAATTATCATCTATATATACTATTATATAATATTTTGCTATTTAATATGGTAAATATTGTATTTAACTCTCTTTTTAATGTTCGTTTGGCGTATTCTCACACGTACGGTAGACATGTGTGACACTAAACTGAACATATGTGTCTATTATCCGAATGTTTCCATAATAACAGTACTAAGAAATGTTTATATACTGCCTGATTTAGCTTTGTGCATAAAAGGTAGATAGCTGCTTAATTGAATTGGATCGATGTATTCCGGGGCTTTCTTTGCAATGGCCTGATAAGGATGTGGGTGGTCGTAGAACTCTGACATCTAAGATCAAAATCTGACTTGGATGAATACTATTGAGTAGGTCGTTTCATCATTAATGCTGCACATTTGTTGACTGGCCTAAACTAATGTGGGGCCAAGAGCGATGGTAAAAGATTTATATTTCCACCTTATTAGTTCGCCGACTATATGCAAGAAATTAATGCATTGAATCGCGGCCAATATATTTTATATATATATATATATATATATATATATATATATATATATATATATATATATATATATATATATATATATATATAAACATACATACATAAATACACACACACACACACAACACACACACACACGTATTTGACCCTCTAGCAAATATCACAAGGCATATTACGCTGCGGTTGATAAGTTCTGTTTTCTGTGCGTCGACACTGTGTGCTTCCAAATCTGCGTATTCTAAAAAGATGTGATCTAGAGCTGTATATTACGTTCACCATTTGCGTCTTTAGAGGGTCACCATTCCGCTTTTTAGTCTGGGAATCCTGCATTTAAATTAGTGTAATAGGTACAGTGCGCTCTTAAAGCATTATAAGTACTACTGATTAAGGAATAGAAACATTGCGTCCCATCTCACGCAGTGGCATATAAAATTCGCTTTAGTAGAATGTGGAAAAGTGTTTCCTTCCTAGGTCCAGTTATGTCTAGTCTTTACTATGGCATTCAAGGTTAAGTTTATTCTGATTGGCATTAATAACACTCTATATGATAACGATAGTTTGAATAGCAGTTATTATGTCTGTTTTCAATATGGCGATACATATAGTGCAATTCCGACTTATTGTTATGATATACAATTGGCATTCATTAGAACTATGTTTTGAGAAGTCCTTATTCGGATATTAAGCAGATCCATATTGATGTAGTGTCATTATGGAAATATGAATAGTACTGGGTAGTAGTAGTAGTAGTAGTAGTAGTAGTCGCAGTATGAGAAGTATCAATAGTAATAGTAGTCACATCCTGAAAAGGTACTAGTTGTAGTAGAAATAGTAATAGTAGTGGTACAGGTAGCATGTTATTATCAATAGTAGTAGTAGTAGAAATAGTAGTGGTACATATAGTGAATCCAATTAATGTTCCTATTAATTCTGCTATAGTCATTCCATTATATTTAGTCACTTAGATATTTGTTAGTTAAAGCTTACATGAATCTGAAGTAGAACTACAAATTTACTTATACTGTCTTAGGAATAAATAATCCACCGAACAGAACTGAAAAGGTATTGATTATGAATCACTGAGGACAGCAAAGAACCATATACCGCTGCCGATGTAAGATGTAGGTAAAATATCTATCTGACCTGCCATATATATGTTCTCAAACAAATAATAATTTTTACTTATTTATCAGCCACCTTACAATAATAGTATCCTTAATGGCTGGCATTATCAAGGAGTGGTACTTAAGGAAGAATCTACGAATGGGTAGTGGGCCAGACCGACGCATTTTGTTTCGGTTGGCAGCTTTAATCTGGACAGGTTTAGATTGACTGGATCTTATCAACGACATTAAAACCACATATTTAAGAGGCTACTTCCACCGAAACCACATGCTGTGAATGAATACCGACCTGGGCAAGATTATGGATCCAGACTTATGATAAAAAAATCAATTAGCGAAATTATACAAGATGATGTAAATTATTACGTTAATAAATAAATATAATTCACTTCAACTGATAAATCCATGATACATTATCGAATTATATCTGAAACGTATCAACAAAATTGTCACCTTAACAAGAAGCAAGTTGAATAAGTTGTTATGTTAGTTGTATGGTTTAATGCATTTTCTAAATTATTAATAGGAAGGAGACGCAGTTAATTTATTACCTTGAATAAATAAATACAAACATATTATGATCCATTTGGACTTAACATGATACAGATCTAGAAGCACGTTAACATGTCATCAAACCAGACAAAATAATTAAAGTCGTCTGAAACTAATTGAAATAGTGTAAACCTCTCTGTTGAAAAACATTATTTAGGAGAATAGGTTATCGTAGATATTAGAAATGCGTCGTCTCTTGAAAATTTAAAATCGGCTAAAAAATACACCTGTTCAATGTTGTTTTCACATATAAAGAATAAATATCTTTTAAATCTCTTCTAGGGTTTAAAGATATAGTATTTGGGATAATATTATATTACATATTATATTACATATTATTTGTACTGCGCCTTTGAATGGCTCATTCTTGTGAGGACTCTTTATTTATTTATTTATTATTATTATTATTATTATTATTATTATTATTATTATTATTATATTATATTAATTCGACTGGCTAGAAATCAGATTACCTGACTGAGCCGATTTCATTATCGTTTTGTTTTGGTAAGATTTCAGACTATACTAAATAGCTAATAGGTCTTTCATGATAGTTTACTACCTTATAAACTATTACAGTTTGCCCTAAAGGTTTCTCTGATTGGATTAGTAATGATATCACTTAGAGACCATGCCGTGTTACCTAGAACTGGCTTTATAAAAATAGTAACTCTGAATATGTCGTACTTGCACTCCATTGTAGTGCAGGTAGAATATTAACGCCATTTGTCTAACGGTATCAAAGTTAATGAAGCGAAATTAAATTCGAAACCGGTTTCCCTGAATGAAAACTCTCTTCTCTCATTCTCTCTCTCTCTCTCTCTCTCTCTCTCTCTTATATATATATATATATATATATATATATATATATATATATATATATATATATATATATATATATATAGAGAGAGAGAGAGAGAGCCAACAACGTGACTCTTAGGCCAAAGAAAGACTTACATTAAACATGGGACTACATCTATCAAATTCATTAAGCAGCTGCTCTGTGTTAGCCTACCCAATGGTAGACTCCACCATAAAATTCATAGCAGATGTTAGTTTACTCAATTTGTTCTTGCAGCTGGAAAATTTGGAATGAATGTTGGAAATGAAATTTGTAGTCCAGACCAATGTGAAAATGAATAAAGACGGTAGCTCTGGAATATATATATGTAAATACACTTAAACAGGTTATTAACATTAACCCTAATCCTACCAACTGGGATACAATCGGACTCCGGATAGCATCATTTGCATGTTAAATATTTACTATTTGCAATTTGCTTTTAGGATTTTGGGAGTTTGTTAATCTACTCTAGCCTACTTCAGGCCATGTGTTTTTCTAGTAATATGAAAATAAGCAACACAACCTACAATAATTAACTATTTCTTTTCAGAGTGCCATTTTACTTTAGTTAGTTCATTAGTAGACTGAATTTATAACGGGGTATTTCTCGTATTCCGCGCCTATAAAGTGCACTTTTTGACAAATTAAAAACACAGCCAGTCAGCGAATTAATAATAAACTCATTTAAGAGCCGCTCTACGGTTGATATCAAATCGTGAAAACCTAATCGTCGGAACATTGCGGATTTAGCTAGACTATAATTCATGGGTGAGGTTCAATAATGCTTTTCATTAGTGTACTTAATGATCCCATTTATGGATATAAAGGTTTATTAGGTTCACGGGGATTAGAATATTCTTTATTATTCATGCAGGCATGTGTGTGTTTTTTGTTTGTTTTGTATGTGTAGTGTGTGCATGCGCGCTTACGTGTATGTGCGTGTGTGTATGTGCGTGCGTGCGTATATCTGTGCGTGCGTGTCATTAACGCACTGGGCTGCCTCTCCATAAAGTGAGTAGTATAATCTTAACCAGATCAAATAAAACATTGTTTTGACATCAAGGACACGATTAGACATACATTGCTATTCAGTTAATTCGAGAAGCCTAGATGTTAAAGACAACTCTCTCAATCGTCCAATTATCTTTAACATTCGCCGAACATTCGACCTCACTGAAGCTAATTATGCGATGCACTGTTCAGGTAGTCCTCTTATTGTCAGTGTAATTAATCAGATTGGTCAGTAGAAGGTTCACTGAGGTGTAAACAAGAGTGTGTGTGTGTGTGGAGTATAATTTGCTACTTTGAGTATAATTTGCAAGTACGACACACTTAGCTATGATCCGAATGGAGAGTTAGATTACTTTCGCCCAAACGTAAAGTAATATATTTAAATGTGATACGTTGTGATGTATTCAGATGTAACGAAAGTGGCTAACATTTTTACGCAACAGGCTGCCAAATAATTTACAGTATGACATTGCAATATGATTTCCACACGAATGACATGTTAATGTCACACTAAATTGCTAAGCCATTCACATTTGTTAAGAATACGAGGAAGAGTTAGGTTAGACCCACGTTCATCTGAGTTGTGTTGGGTCCTATTTCTACTCAAATAATTATTCAAAGGTTTCGTGAAAAAACAGGACGCGAATAAATAACAATTTTAAAGTTATTTAAAACTCTTATCATTTTCTCGTATGTGATTATTTTGGCTCACAAGATACGTAGGTATAAACCTTTCCCTGAGTGAGTGGCCAAATGACACACCTCCATGATATTATGCATAACACAAATTTATACAAATATTTAATATAAAGGCTAAATATTAATCTTTTCCAGTGTCAGTACATTCATACTATTCATGAACAAATTAGAAATATGTGGACGTGGAAGTGTATACTTAGGCTGGAGGTGGCTATTGATATATATATATATATATAAGCCAGGTAAATACACAAAAGTATAATGTTCAGAAGTATATCGTGTTCGATAATGATGATAATAAAATTGATCAAATAAACAACATAAGTTTCCCAAGCGAAAACACTCATTTATGTTCCACAGATATTGTATTAGTTTCTATGGATCTCCATTATGGCGTTTAAGTTATATGTTACTTGGAGAAAAATGTGTTAGAAAAATATGGAATGTGTCACATTGGAGACTTTTGAGACATCTTGTCGAAAGCAATGGTGTCCAATACGATCTAATGTCTATATTCTTATCTTTTTATGATTCCATCAGTAAAAGCAATAATGAGCGTACTCGTTTTTGTTCATTATTATGTAAATCAGCAAGGTCTGCCGTTGCAGAAAATAGAAGGATGTTATTGTCAAACTTTAATAAAGGGAGTTTTGTGAAAATTGAAACTCCAATGTTGCAAAAATATTATCGTTTTAATGAAATCTGTAAAAACGAAGGTGATATGCTAAAAGAATTATGTCTCATGAGGGATAAATGGCTTTTTATTTATTTCGATGTTAGAGAAGTCCAGTTATTGATTGACTTGATCTCTACTGGCTAAGCCATGTCTAGATGGATGAATGATTGTTCTGTTCTTTTTCTCTCTTTTTCTGAATTTCTACTTAATTATTATTACTGAAAATAATTGTTCAACATTGTATATACTATGTTGTTACGAAATAAATTATATATATACGCAACTTATTCCTGAAGAATATATTACTCCAGTCACAGTGTGAGTAAATATCGAACTGCTAGTCACTGAATTTGGGGAATTGTCATAATCATAATGATATTTCAAGATTAGATAACATTTTATGGACTATATAGCTATTTTAGCTTTTATTGGTGTGGTTAACCTGACACTATTAAATATAAAAATGTGACAATATGAGATTCATCAAAACAGCCAATATTGTCCAAGGTAATTGAGTACACACAGATTGAAACAGTGTATCTGACACGTACGCTTCATGAGAGGTAATTTATTTTCTTATACAGAAATATGATTAAAAGAAAATCAGCCCAATGACACTAGTACGTGAATTAGGTGGCGGAAATGGAATGTTAGGTAGATTAAAAGAAATATATTTTGTGTTGTTGCATAACAATTACATATCTTATTTTTGTTTTGAAAAGATACATTGTTCATGTACAATACGTGTATATCTAAATTAATTCCGAAAATATGGCAGTTTAATCAGATTCAGAGATCACATTTGTATCTCTAAGGCCAGAAATATATAAATACGTTAAACCTAGTCGGTATACAGCTTATACTGTGTTAAAAAAATAAACATGATTATGTTCGGCAAAACACAGTCCAGGTTATTTTACTGAACTAATCCTGTATATGTAACAATTTTAAAATATTTAAATATTGACCTGGCCCAAATTCAAGACTACTCCGTTTAAGAATAAATTGTTACGGAAAAACCTTCTTGATAGTAAGGATATTATCATTTATATTATTATTATTATTATTATTATTATTATTATTATTATTATCATAGGACAATCATAAGATAAACATATCGCAAAAACAAATAACAGACAAGGAATAAATTCCTGCCAATATAATTATTTGAATGTATTTATTGAACACATTCAAATGTATAAATTCCTCAGTTAAAATATGAAACACCTTTAATATGCATTTGTTAGACTCTGAGTTTAATGCGATGCAAGTTTTTAAAGCTGATAATTAATATAACATAAGTTAATGACTATCGTTCAGATGATGATTGCTTTACAATCTCAGTACTTGATATAACATTCATGGAGCTGATTTTATTATTAACTTTGTTTACATCAGATAATCCGGTATTTGAACATCTTTTACTAGACATTAAGGTATTCTCTGGTGTATAGATGTGCACGTATCTACTGATGTGGATTTAAAAATATAACTTGTAATATGCAATTAATAAACAAAACAGTTGATATTAAGCTTCACTGATATCGCACGCATAATAAGTAATTATATAGCGACATATCAAATGTATCTTACACTAATAATATGTATTTTATATGATCTACACTCAACTTTATTGTACTTAAATACTGTATACTATTAGAAAGTAAAGCCCAAAGTGCGCCGTTTGTTTTTCCTTAATTCTACCATTTTGTTGAGTCTGAGACCTTTAAAAACATTATCGTGTTCGACTTACTGAATTCTGCAGTCTATAAGTGGGGTCAACATGTGTCAAGTAATATACGTAGACACCTGCGCGCGCGCACGTACACACACACACACACACACACAACAAATACAAACACGCACCATAACACACGCAGGCTTGCACCCACGTGCATACACACGCGAATCCAAAAACACATACACGCGCGCGTGCATGCGCGCACACACATATACACATATATGAATCCAGAGTGGCCACTTTTCTTGCTGAGTCATGTGTAATATCTGACCAGTCCCTAAGCCGCCAATCAAAAAAAAAAAAAAAGAAGCGAATCACCATTATCATGATACTTCAGCTTCATCATTCCAAAACTGTATCCGCTTAATAGTCATGAAATATGCCAAGGGCTTCTTATTTACTTAATTGATTTATACACTGACGTCATCAATATGCACATCAATATGCATATCTAAGTTGTGGTATGTGTAACGTCACAACACTGTGTGTATCAACATTGATCAGTTTTGGATATTCTGCTGTTTAATTAATAAACCATGCAATATTTGCGAACAGATGCACATTACTAAGATTCTACCGACATAAACCGAAAATTATGAAAATTAAAGTTAATAATCATAATAATGACTCATCCAGTAAATGAACTATTGACCTGGAATTTTTTTTATTTAATACCCGAAAGTTATTTTGCGGACACTATTTTAATCATAGGATTGTTTTTATTTGTATATATCAAGAACTATATAATTATATATATATATAAATATATATATATATATATATATATATATATATATATATATATATATATATATTTATATATTATAATATAAATAATAGGAACTTCATCCTCACGAATATATCCGAGGTTAATCGTGATTTGAAGCTAAATAGAAACTCAATTATGAGAACCATAATTGTTATGGCTCAAGATTATTAATGCGAATATGAGATATTTCAATTTAAATAAATAAATAATTTATTTTTCTGAAGGGGAACATTTAAAACCGATACAGGTTTAAAACTAATACATGCCGGGAAATGTATAACTTCTTATATTACAACGAGAAGAGTGACCGTGAAATATCCTCGCACCTCATTAAGCAATTGAGAAGTCACTTAGACATACACACAAAACGTCAACACACCCTATGAGGTTGATGTAGTGGTCGGTCTAGTCCTCAAATGTCACCAAAGAATGCCATCAATCATATTACAACATGTTTACATAACATATGACATACCTATGACAAATTGACCACCGGTTGTTATATGAGGAACATATGACTAATAATATCTTGTTTTTGTTTTGTCACTGTCAACAAAATGAACGAGAAAACGAAGAAAGAAGAACACGAATACAACTAAAAGGGAAACGAATACGGATTGATAAATAGGTATATTTCTCGCCACATTAAAATGTACCTATTAACGTAGATGAACGTGTACATACACGGAATCTACACCATTATAGGCTAAGTATTTAATAATTGTGTCTATAATTACACAAATTCAGAATCTTTATTTGCCGAAACCTAAAATGTTAAACATGACCAATAAAACATATTACAATAAGGTGTAAATTATGATTACTTATGATTAGACAATATCACAATCATTATAATCCGTTTTAAATTGCACCCAACCCCCAACCCCGCGCACACACATGCACACACATAGACCCGCACACACACACATATATACACACACATATACGCACACAGGCCTCTACACACGCACGCACACATGTAACAACAAACACAAACACACACACGCACACTTAACAACGCACACATATACACACATACACCCCATATATATATATATATATATATATATATATATATATATATATATATATATATATATATATATATATATATATATAAAACTGGCACTTCATATTATTTTAGCTGCAACGACCCCACTGTATGTAAACTCCAAATGCGATTTTGGTACTTTTAATATTGTTCCTTGAGGTCCGAAGAGTTATTGTCCGAGATATACAAAAAGACAGTAAGTGATGATAGATCTCCCTAAAAAAACGCTATTCTTCTACTGAAAATGTCATGTCACAGGTGACGAAGATAAATGTAATGAATGTGATCCAGAGCCAAAAAACGTACTTTGATGTCACCTAGAATGAAGTGATGGAATCTCAGATCAGAGACTTTCTAACGGGGTCACTATTTGCACAAACGGCAGATTTATAACAATCCACTTTACCTTTGTCAATTACCTCTTTATGGATAGATGTCTCTAAAAGCTATAGATTATTCTGGATTCAAACTGATCTTTGAAGACAGTGACAATTGGGTTATATAGATTATATGGTATTGCTGTGAGGAAAGATACAGCAATTAAAACATAGCTATAAATAGGGCTGCTTAGATAATTAATCTAAACATTCTCACAAATGCCGTGATCTGACTTGGGTGTTCTACTCCCAACCTCCACGGCTGTAGGTGATTCGCTTTTTGTTTTTGCTTGGCGGCTTAGGGACTGGTGAGACATTACACATGTCTCAGCAAGAAAAGTCGCCACTCTGGATTCAGTCCCCCGAAGAAACGTCCAGAGTTTGAATTCACGTTCGAGATTTGCTGTGCCTGTGCCTTATTATACACAGCTAAAACACACACACGCACACACACATACACCCACAAACACACACAATATAACGACATACAAAGGATTGAACATGTCATAATTTGATGACCTGATAAAATGTTGTCTGTTCAGATAGTTAAAGCCGATATACATCTATAAATGAGTAATTTTGTGATCTATCACTGAAATATTTCTTAATATTTTAAATATGACTTCTACCTGAAAATTACAAATAAATATCTAAATTTCAAACTCTTAACCACTTTTGATAAATGTATGTACATTATGAAGAATGTTAATCATCATTTTGCTACTTTTGTAAATGTTATATGGAACAAGAAAAACTCTCTTTTATATAAATGTAATACAGGTAGCACTTATTCTCAAGCTCAGATAGGGCTGGGCGTATGTTATTACTTATTTTGTTTTCATGATTCCCTCTGTATCCACTTGTCAGTATAGTGGAATATACTTGACTGGACTATAAACGTTCGGAGCTTTTGAAAATAATTATTAAACAAATAGATGTATGATATCAGTTGCATTTCAATGAAACATAAGAAACCAGCAAACAGACTTTCTAGCTATAGGAATGAACTAAAACAGCACAAAAATACTGAATTGGTTCAAAATATTTTAGTGAGCATTAGACAAGCTAATTAACTATTTCTATTTGTTTAAACCTTTAAATGTTGATCTAAGTTACATTATTTGGGGTTTTTTCCCTCCAAATTATGAGTGGATTCCCACTGACTCGTCGATCACTACTTAACTATTTTATCTCAGAGATGTCAAAGTGTTCACCCTGTATGACCTAGAGATGCTTAGAATGTAAGTAGGATATATTAACCCTGTCACTACAAAAACAAAGCGAAGATCATATGTTGGAAACCTAGATAAGTTTCAGCCATACTTTTCATTATATTAGCATGATATATTAGCATGATACAATTTAAAGATTGATGATTTTCCGATGTGGATTTTGGGATGGTAGAATATCGTAAAAACTAAAATAAATGTGTCACAGAAAGAGTATCCGGAAATATAAAATTTGATCATAAAGAAATTATAGGTATTATATTTATGTTGAAGCAATCGGTAATGTCTTAGAAACTACGATCAATATGTAATATCAGTGTTGGAAATAAAATCCGACCGGGTGCCCGGGGCCGACCTTTCTTGACCCCAGCGTCCATCTTTCTGTAGATGTCGGCCCGGTGGTCCTTCTGATATTCAACCTATTCTACGTTTTGCGCAGCAAATCAAACGGTTAAAATAAAGCTAAGCTATAATTTTTAACATGTTTTTTCCTGCAAATGAAGGCGGATGTGAACTTGAGTCTCATCATGCGTCCGCGGAAGTCGTTGTCTTTATGTCTTACACATGTTCTTGTTGTGACCTATAGCATTGGTACGACGGTAGTAATTGGCCAAATATCAATAGAATCTCCTCTTTCAACCAACCAGCAATCCTTTTATATGCATGGCTCTGATAGTTACCCGGGAAATTTAAATCTCACACTCTTGCATATTGTTATATCCCCCCCCCCCCCAGAAGATACGTAATTTTTACTGAAATAAAGATGGATGTTTAATAACAAAATCATTAGTTGTTTTGTATTTTACATTTAGCACTTTGCACGGCTTATCCATAAGTGCTACATTACACTTTTATGATAAGGGATATAAGACGATTTACTCTTTTAAAGGATTATATTATCGATGTTATATTAAAAACTATTATTAAACATTCATGCACAAAAACGGACGAATACTAATTCTAACGGAACAGTTATTATTTCTCACCATTTGAGCATACTGCTGTTATTACTTTGAAATACAATTCACATTATGATTTCGCAATACATACATACACACACACACACACACACATATATATATATATATATATATATATATATATATATATATATATATATATATATATATATATATATATATAATATATAGATAGATAACTATTTTATATATATGTTATATATATATATATATATATATATATATATATATATATATATATATATATATATATATATATATATATATTAGAGAGAGAGAGAGAGAGAGAAGATAGAATTTATTGAAAACATATATAAATATATATATATATATATATATATATATATATATATATATATATATATATATATCCTAAGTAACAAACACATATGATCAAACCTAGCAGACTAGTATTTGTACTTTCACGTTGCACCCACCTATCCCCCTATATATATATATATATATATATATATATATATATATATATATATATATATATATATATATATACCAATGCAAATCATAAATGAATTATGTATATTTATTGAAAATGCCAAATGAGGAATATTTTATTTACACTTTCAAAGATGTCGATAACTCTTGATATTAGTTTTTTGAGACAAATCTTGAGACAGATGGGATTATTAACTAGAGGTGGTAGACAAACAATGTATGAATCTAAACCTAGACAGACTAGTATATTGTATTTACGTTTGCAGATTGAGTCTAGGTAGATATAAATTGGCTGTATCCTGCCGAAGACAAAAAGGGTACATCTTTTAAAAGATGGTGTCATCGAGAAGATAGGCTTATCGCGAAAATGGATTGAATGAAGTGCTTGGTGTGCGGTGGGATGTGAAAACTATCCTAAATCAGTGTCAGAAATTGATAACATGTCGGGAGAAGATTGGGACACGATGCTCATGGATATTCTTAGCAAGGCGATCTACAAAAAGACTTATACTCTAAAAGAGTAAGTAGTTTGGCAATAATGTGAATGAAATATTTGTTATTACAATCGTAATATTATTTTTAATAAATATACATGCTAGATAGTTGGTGATACACTCATCTGGTCAGTGGATTGCAATGCTAAGTATATATATATATATGAACCTACAACCTGCAACACTATCCGAACGATTTATCTAACAATAGTAAGCGAACAAAAAGCTGACATGTGTTTTGTTGCAAGTAATATTTGTCTGAACAAAAGTGATTATATTTTAGTAATTTCAATGTTCGATTCAATACCGTAAATTCAATTTTCTTACTAATGTTGTCAACTACATTTTAAATGTTTTGCCATAAGGTCAATTAATAAGTGATATAACAATGCATGTACCCTTGCTTCGTATTATACAATCATGCCTTATATTGTGGTTTTTAATAAATAATACCAATTGTTTTAAAGAAAATGCTACGCTATATAAACGAAGTAGGTAAAAAGGTAATGAGTTCGATTGAGGTATTTAGCTTCGGAATTAGTTAAATCTGAGAGATATTACACAGGGACATCTGAGACGAGAAACAAATTTCACAAATGCTGGCGTGAGACATTATTTGAACCCCATAACCTACATAATTGAATTCCAGTGTTCTAATATTTCGGCGTCGGAACACTCTTGTAAAGATAATCAGACGTAATGAAAGATGAAACATCCTAAATCTTTGGTATTTTAGCATTTAAGTCTTCTCTCTAAACTTCAAAGACCAAACACGCTATTGTGTTACCAGGATGTACATAAGAAATGAATGAACACCTCGCATCAATATGTAGAGCTGTCTAGAAAATAAATGTAAAAGGTTATGTCTAAACCCATTTTTGACATACAACACTTATTACATCGATATATCTCGTATATGCCAGCATGAATTCTCATTTAAAACTATATTTGATTATAACATCGATCATCTTCTGAGAATTAAGATTGATGTAGCTCTTTATATACATGTCCTGTCAAGGAGATAAGTTGTAGCAGGAGAATCGCATTGAATTATCTCGAAAACCTTTGGATAAGTTACTTTCTTCTGTTTTTAATATTTGTCATTTAATACAGCCTTCTCAGTGAATCTCCGACTTTCTCTCGGATGAGTCCCATATTTGTTTGATTTAGCCCTTCAACCATACACATTTATTTACACAATAATTCTTGTAACATTTATTTTATTCATCGTATTTCTCTTTTGAACATTTTATGTTTAAACTTTCTTCCCAATATTCATATTCGAAATAACAATAACACCATTTTTCAGATGATAAGGGAGATTGGCTGAATGATGGCTGAAATTCCTACCCCAAAGATAAATATTCGGTGGAATTTAAGGTTTTTAAGCTACAATTGTTTTGTTTTCTCCAGAACTTACAACATGATTCTGCCACTGTTGGTTATAACTGAAAAGTTAGTCACCGCAGTAGCCTATATTATACTGCCATTGACAGTGAATATTGCAGGTTTGTCACCAAAATAACAAGCATTTAGCTAAAAATGACAGCCATATTTCGTAGGTTTATTATTTCGGTAGTGAATGTTCGTGGGTTTATTACCAGATATTCTGGCTTGGTAATATTCACTGATAGTAGGAATTGGCACGTATGTATCATGAACATGTTTTGTTATACTGCCAGGGTCATTTATGTTTGGCACATTTGTAATCAAAATATCTTCCTTGGTTAAGTGAATGGTTAACACATGTTTCGGCGATTATATACAAAATTGAAATCATAGTAAGCTCAGTCAGAAATGAGAATTTTCAAGCCACAATACGAGAGTGCTTTCTGTTAGGCGTGTGCTACTATGTTATGTGGATTGTGCCCCTCTTAGCTATTTAATTAATATTGATATTAATAATTGGGCTTTCCGATGTTAACTTCAAATGTGATTCATACCTGATTTCGTGGGATGTTAACCTAGGACGCATCCCCTAGATTATATGTCCCATATGTTATCTTTCCCAAGGCTAAGCCTTTCGACTGACTTGATGTAAACGTACATTAGTAGTTAGTATTCGACTGATGTTAGATGTCTACATTTGTGCAATGAACAAGGTGTTATATTACTGCATAAATAAAACCCATTTGCAGAAGCCTGCACCCGTTGTAAGATTAACTGCAAAGTTAATTAAATCACCAATTCTTCTTGTTTTAATCATCTTAGAATATGTTATTAGCTGCTGATTTTTCCTAAAAAGAGCTTTGTAATTACAAATTAATAATTAATCATAGATAATACCTTTGAATTATACCAACTTAAATAGATGTAATTTATATATTTAATACACCCCACAAACCGATGTCCGTTGGAAGTACATTTTCAATACTATTTGGTGTTCGACGTAATATATCTAGCAATGTGTTAATACCAGTTTATCTTAAAATCATATTTAGCTTCCCCTACACACACAAAAATCTGTTACATAAATTAATTATAGATTATATATTATATTTTAATTCCCCCATTACTGAGTCGGTGTATTAATTATAAATAATGGTAGTTTGTAGTTGAGTCATTGTTCTATCATTGGTGTTTGCAGTTTACCCGAAATGGCTTCAATATCCGGAATTTATATACAGAATCAATAACATAGATGAAAAGTCTTTTTTAAGATTAAGATTTCTATAAGTCATCAATTTTACATACAAGGGAGCTTTTCCTTAAAATGTTACGATTTGTTTCTTCATAGAGCAATCAATTTAGAATTTGGCAGGTGACATCCTTGGGTAAATCGAACAAGCATATCCCCTTACTCTATCAAGTCTACCAGGTATAATATCCAATAAAAACATTAAAATGGTGTAAAACTCATTTCAACTGTAAAATCATTAATAAAGCGTTGATAAGTTTATATACACGTTATTTCCAGAGATGGACGTGTCGGCTTATAACACAACGGGCCTTCGTGTTACTGGGGAAATGGGTACGCCAAACAATCCCTAGTCCGTTTATATAATATCTTGGCACTTAAACACCAAAACAAAGAAACCTCAATCTTTATTATATAATCTGGTCTTCTATAATGAATCAATTCCTCATACTGATGTAGCATTATTACACATATTTTCATCTTGACTTCTTAATTATTTCTGTTTAACTTTGCTTTATAGTTTACTATGATGATCTCAGCCACTAATACAGACCCTTTTTTTCTTTCACACAAAATAAATTAGTCATAATCTTAATCTAATATTGTTTTGAAATAAACATATGCAACATTTTACTATTTTACTAAGATACCATATTAAGTAATTTGAGATACTTTATTAACTGATAAACATTCCTTTTATCAGTTAATAGACCTTTTTGTTAAACATCTTTTAACCAAAAACAATCTTCATAATGTAAATTACGATAAATGTTTAAATATACAGATTTAACATAGAACAAAAGATGATCGATACTGAATTGTTCTAGCTGATATGTTTCGATTGCTATACGATTGCATGGGGAAATATTGGTTTTGTAAGATTTGATTCTGATCTTTCTCATTCACGTTTGCATTAAATAGTTCATCTATTTGAGGCATATTAGTGCTACATTTCAGCACTTTGATTATTTTATTTCTTAACTTATTAAACGTTTCTTGTTGAGACTTTCTTGCGTTGGCCCACCATATGATAATATTATATGACATAACACTCTGTATAGCATACGGCTAGAATATATTTAAAATGATAGTATGAATAACAAACGCCTTAGAAGGTACAAGAAACACAATCTTTGCTCTGAAAACCGAATAGGCAGATCAGGCTAGTGGAATAGACTGTAACTTGTGCCTGCCTACCTGTGTGGAGTATTTCCTTAGGCAGTTCCCCGACAACTAGATGACCTAGTTTTTAACCAGCAATAAAGCTAGACAATTCAACTGCACTGAATTTATTATAACAGGTATCCTCTTGAATAAAAGGACGCAGTTCGTGGCATTTTAATAATGACTGTATTGAATTTATGCGCACTATGTTAATGCAGGAGACATATAAATAATTACCTCCTATAGCTGCCTATGTAAGATAAATGTGGTATATATTTAACGTTTGCATGTAAGCAAGCATGGTATTGCTGATCCTTTATCCCGACTTTATACAACTTAACTTGATCCCATAGTCGTTCACAATATATTCCATTATTCAACTCATTTTCTTATTGCTCTTTTTTATTAATGACTTTACTTTATTGTTTTTAAACAAGCCAAGGGTAATCATTTATAATTAATATAAATGAATTGTGTTTCAATAAATGGCTAAGTAAATATGTGAATATTTGATGAACATCTAAATTCAGCAATAGGAATACGAAATTAGGTACTGAAAATAATACGGTGTCTGATGTTATTAGTCAAACGTATTTATTACTCAAAAGTGTATCGCATTTCTAAACAACATTATTTATCAGCGTGCACCAGACAGTGGGTTCCAATCAGATTAATACAAGTGTTTGTGGTATAATTATCTGTGGAGTCACATTTCGGTCATAATTCCCATTTGTGCCCAGTTTTGAGGCCAAGAAAGGGAATAACAACCAACATAGTATAACGTTATCACTATTCTGTATAAGCTGCTCCTGGCTGGAACCAAGTTAAGGATGGTACATCTCAGTAAAATCCTATATTCTGAAACTCTTTTGTTAGGTTATTAGTTAGATTAGCATGTATTGTTAATATATTTATAATATAGAGTATACATGAGAACCACGCATTTACATTGCAAACAAGACATCTATTTTTAAGTCCTAAGACTGCTATATAATTAAGTGATTGCAATGCTGATTATCAAACGTGAACAGATAACTCAGATACGGTAATTATTTAAACCACTCTTGTCGTATTGGTGTATACAATAAAAGGGAAATTCAATTCATGATTACCTATTCAATTTTTCTTCCGCTGGCTGACCTTATAATAATTCAGTGATTAAAACGTTCCTCTGCAATCCCCAAGATTATTGGAACATATCCGACTCATACCTGTGTATGTGGTAGCCTTTTGGTGCTTGACTAACGCTGAACCTACACAACTTAATATAATATTTATACTACCTGAATAGGCTCATGTTCAACGAAACAAATGATGTCTATAAACCGCTGGAATGACACAACAGTGACAGATCAATTTAACTTTAAATATATAGCAATTTATAACTTTTATTTATTTATGTAGGATTATTTTTTTAATATAAATATTGTGGGGGAAGTATCTTTTATTTGAGAAGATAACACAATCTGTAGAATTTATTTTCCTCTAATTTATTGTATATTTGAATAAACGCCTATTATTATGGAATTAGCAATACTAAATAAATCTACCTACTGACTAAAAGCTGAAGATTGAGATAAAGAAGTTAGTATCTATGTGAAACACACGTAGCAACTTATTTTAATAATGGGTTGAATACACATATAACTATGATTGAAGTACGCTTCCTAGATAATATGTGCCAGATTTATTATGTACCCATAATAATAATAATATAATAATAATAATAATAATTTATATAGCGCCTTATTCAACCGAAATTGCTCTAAGGCGCATAACAATTAAAACACAATTAAAACATATTCTGAGATCATACAGATCAAATTCATTTCATACATATTAAACTGGTTTAATAGTATTATAAATAGGCCGATTTAAATAAATCGGTTTTAAGAACCTTACTAAATATGTCTGTCCATAGTTTGAGAGCTGATGCTCGGGGGGATCGTTCTCCGTACATTGCTGTATTGCTTCTTGGTACACTCAAAAGTGAATAGGACCTAGATCTGAGCATTCATGACACTAACCTCTTCATTAATTGGTTTGCTTCTTTTGATGTAGAATATAACTTCCTGTTGTTATGCTACCAAATCTGTGTAGCAAAGAAGGTATCGCAATAGAGAACAAACGGTAAGTATTCTTCTAATGTTCAGGTAGATGTATAACCCTGCGGTACAGTGTAAGCCGATAAACAGTAGGTATATTAATGGAAATTAGTGGCTTTATATGGCATGTCATAACACACACACATGCACACATGCACACATGCAAACACACACACATACAGACACACACACACACACACACACACATACACACACACACACACACACACACACACACACACACACACACACACATATATATATATATATATATATATATATATATAACCATCAATATATACGGCTTACAATGACATGGATTTTTATACATACATATAGATCAACGTCTTGCGTTACTTATGTTTAAATATTGTGACATATTTGTCGCGTACGAAAAGCTGATGAGTAGACCAGACACATGCTTAGGCATACGCACACATTTATCAATATGTGGAGGTATGGAACATTAAATTTTTAGATTAATGTATGTATAGTTGTATTTATATTTATGGAGGTAGGTTTCGAAGGATGTTTAGATATGTTGATGCTCTGTGCCTGTTGCCTCTTACTAGATTCCTTATTACACCAATGTAAGAAAGTTATGTCGTTGTTGCAACATGTTTGAGTTTATTAGCTTTGTTATGTATAATGTAGAATCTATATTGTTGTCCTCTTATGTGGTCTGGCGAAACGACCTATTAATTCATACAATGCTGCTTGATGGATTTATACTCCTGGAGTCGTTTGTTACTCCGGCAGGCATCTCCATGGGTATTAAGCTGCGGACAGAGTTTTTCCCATATTATGAGTAATTAGATTACACTGATATAGGAAATTTGTTAAATGTATAGCTATTATAATCCCGACGTGTCATTCGCAGTATCGGAGATCTGCCTGAAATCCGCTGTTCTCGACCATGGGTCAAATAGATCAAGTGGATAGGCGCTTTAATTTAGATCCCACCACACCTAACTGCATATACTTAGGGACGCTAAATTATGCGTGAATGAACGTTCCCTTAGTGATGATCGGAAACGTATGAGGGTTAGCTGTTAGGTTCGAGTAAATCATAGTATTTACTCAGGTTTGAGACGATATTTAGTTCTAGTCCAGTAATAATCCATTGTGCAGTATTGCTACTTTGTTTTATTTTAGTTAAATCACTTAAGTGAGTCCATACTGAGTTAGTGTACATTCTCTTGTGGTGAACAATCTGTAATGTTTGTTAACATGCTGAGGGTATGTAAAAGGCTTAACTTTTCACTTAGGTTAGAGAAGAACTTCGACGCCAGAACAGTCGGACTGTATCGATATACATGGTTCATATAGGTAGGATTTATTCAGTTATTCAACCCATAATAAAGCTGAGGTCAGCATCTGAGGTGTAGAAATGTTTATATACAGGTTTCATTTGGACCACAGAAAATTACTGTTGAATGTAAACTGTGGTGTCAAAATATGTTATGATATGTATGTAGTAAGTCACAACTGAACCACAAGCACGTGTTGTTTGTTGCGAGCTGTGGTATCAAATGGTATGTTTTACGTGCTTCTGCTTTTTGTACGTAGCCTGCATGTAGCCGCTTTCCTGTGGGCGTGACATATTTGTCGCGTACGAAAAGCGAATTAGCTGGTTCCCACAGGCTGATGAGTAGACCAGACACATGCTTAGGTATACGCACACATTTATCAATATGTGGAGGTATGGAACATTTTATTTTTAGATTAATGTATGTATAGTTGTATTTAGATTTATGGAGGTAGGTTTCGAAGGATGTTTAGATATGTTGATGCTCTGTGCCTGTTGCCTCTTACTATGTACCCTAAAACACACACACACACACACACACACACACACAACACACACACACACACACATAAAACACACACACACACACACACACAAATTTTAATATATATATATATATATATATATATATATATATATATATAAAACCATCAATATATACGGCTTACAATGACATGGACTTTTATACATACATAGAGATCAACGTCTTGCGTTACTTATTTTTAAATATTGTGCTGGAACCACACTTGATCACTTGTAGGGTTTTATATTTATAATAGCAATATACAACCCTAGATGTCATGTAAGAATACGTTGTCTATAAATAATGCGAGCAGGGTGTGGAAGGAGAAGGAAACAAATCTCTAATCAATCGTTACCCTCAAAATATTACACATATCCTTCCGTATTCCCACAACCAAGAAATGCCTCTAATCCGTACATCAGATGGCGGAATGGATTTGTAATGACGAAGTGGCTAGGGCACAACGACGCAAACCTCTAAGTTGTTGGTTCCGGGTTTGATTGCTTGATATCTGGATTCTTGGCCACATGATCCAGGCGTGACCAGATCCGGGTTTTTAAGAAATGAAGCCAACTCAATTTCGACGAGGATTATGTTTACTTGATCGTGCATTATTTATTTGTTAAAATGATATCCTTAACGTAATAAGAGAAAATAATAAATGAAAATAAACACCCACTTGAAATCCAGGTCAATTGTTAGTTTCCTATTGAACAGCAAAGATAGTTAATTGAAACATACCTTTAATTTAAGTGTTAAATATGGAATCAATCTAATATGTCGTGTCGTCGTGTGACAGCTTCTTTTAGTGAATGCGGAAAATCTGTTTGTTTTTAGGCCAATATTAGAACAGTCTGAAGTACATGTATTGAAGAGATACTATTGGTCAAGTGTTTCCTATAACATCACATCAGTCAAGAATTATATGCATATATCAGTAGAGTGCTGCCATAAGCGTATATGATGAAAAGCGGAACGCACTCCGCTTGGAAATACATTATATAGGTAAATACAGATATAATTGAAGCGTTGATGAGTGTGTTGATATTTGAATGTAGTATTAGTTTTTATATGTACATAACGTATTATATACGCATATGTACATATGCCCATCTGTATATATGTATGTGCGTGTGTTTGAAATGTGATGTGTATTTCTGTGCATTTGAAGAAGGCGTTTAGATGTTTTATAATTGAAGACAGACATTCACACTAATATAAATTATAATATATTTTCATTGTAAAAAAGGTAAGTTTTAGATTTCAGCACATACATTCGTTTAGATAATTAAATCCTATAACACGTTTGTTTACAATATTTTGTTGCCTGTTAAGAATTATGTGTGTGTGTAGAAAGACAATCACTTGATCGATATTTTACACACGACACCGATTTAGAGTAGAATCAGTATAAAGACATGTTTCCAATATAATCTAAACTAGACGAAAGCAATATTTGTATGTAGATAATATACCAGTATTGAATGAACGTTATGTATGATGTTACATATGTTGTGATATATAATAATTAGCTCGGTTCAGATTTAGAATGAGTATATCTCACACTAATATTAACTAACAATATGGACATCAGACAGCAGAAACGTTTATCACTTAACGGAAGAAGCCAGTTACACGCTATAATTATAGATGGAAGATACGACATTTATGGAGAGAAAATACCTCTTCTCAAAGTCCTTGTTGAGTTACATTGATTTATCTTCTGTAATATCATATATGTGAATCTCTATTTAATATATCTGTTATAAAACGTCTTCTAAGCCCTTTCCAAAACCACTGACTTGATGATGGAGCGCTAGTATCGATTTATGTATTTATTTATGTTTTCTAAGACGCATTAAACTTTGGTAAAAAGAAAGGGGTTTATGATATTGTATCACTCTCGTGTTATTGACGCTTTTCGGTAAACAAGTATCACATTTGGCTAATTAAACTAACACATTGGAAATGGTCATAAAAACAGAATACACAAAATTAATGATTCTATAATAAGCACTAATGACAGATAACAATTGTGCATACTATCAACTTTCATCGGATATTTATAATTAAAGTGACGTTTTATGAGCACTTGTTAATGGTGGGATATCAGTTTTGGCGATTCATTGATCCTTGCATGGCAGACATTAATGTAATATAAAGCCCATTAATCAACGTTTGCTACATAGAATAGATAAAAATAAAAATATCATAAAATGTGTATACTTCTGTCTACGAAGAGGTGATTAGTACTAATCCACCAGTTGCCCTTTGAAATGTTAGTTTATTATGGTTTATTTGTGGATTAGAGTTGTTAAAACAAACTTAGACTTAAATTTACGGAATTTAGTCATATCATTATCAATATCAAATATCACTATTTGTAGAGTCAGAAACAGTCACTAAGTTCATTTTATCCTAAACATTTTATTTTAATAAAACAAAGTCGGTAATATATGTATATTAAGTATTCAATAATAAAGATTAGCTTCAGCATCTATCACCTCTGGGATATTTGGCTAATAGGCTGAACCTTAGGAAAACATGACCCAAATACCACAACCTAGATACAAATCCTAACCTAGAAATTTGTGTGTGTGTGTGTGTGTGTGTGTGTATGCGTGTGTTTGTGTGTGTTTTATGTGTTTTCATATATTTTATTTGTGTGCATATGTACATTATTATATGATGATTAATATCACAATACATAAAACCTTTATCAATCTGACGTAACAAGTCTACAAATAAATACAAAATACGGTCACAATTTGATCTTGGAATATTTATTGGACATATTTGTATATTTACTGAAGATGAAGGTCGCCATATAAGTGGTGAAGGTCATAGTAGAATATCCTGTAACCTTCAAGTCTTTTGATTTATTTAGAAGCCCATTTATGTATATACTTTCCTCGTGTAAAGTAATAACACATTATTCGGGTGTTATATATATTTCATATCATAAGTTATTTAACATTTGTATTAAAAAAACTTAAGCCTTAAAGAAGTGAATTAGTTATTATAGTTTATATATATATATATATATATATATATATATATATATATATATATATATATATATATATATTATATATATCGCCCTTTGCTCATGGGTAGAGCTGAGACTATTTACCTATGGTCATTGTGTGCGGGAGGTCGTAGGTTTGCGCCGGCCGTGGCACTAGAAGAGTTTTTCCACTGAACATGCCATATATTCTAAATTTATTTAAATTATTCTCCATGGGGAAGCTGTATTTTTCTCCTCCTATTTGAGATTGCCAGCCACGTAAACACTGCTATTTATCATTATTATTATATTATTGTTTTATATATATATATATATATATATATATATATATATATATATATATATGAGTCAGGATATTGTATGTATATGTGTGTGTGTGTGCGTGTGTGTATGAGGGTGTGCGTGTGAGGATGTGTGTGTGTAGGAGTGTGTGTGTGTTTAGGCGTATGCATGTATGCACACTTTTCAGCGTGAATACTTTGAGAGCATGAGTAAGCAAAGAACAATACATAATTCAACAAAGTTTTGTGAATTGCTTAATATATTATTTACACGTTTAATGAGGGATGTCCCTTTGCTAAATTAGGAATCAATTATTCTATTTGTAAAACTAAAGCCCTAGGAAACCAAATATTGACACTTTTAAAATGTTCTTATCTTCCAACATTAATCTACACCACCTCGTTGAAAAGTATTTTGTTATTACCAGTGAAATTTAAATGACTGGTGTGTGGAAACTGGGCACCTTACTTGCAGCATCAATACACTCCTTTACAAAGGGAATGTGATAAGATGCCCACGTACCGACCATAAGTACACAGTAAATAATAGTTATGGTGACATCAAACCCATAAACACTAGAGCTGGTTACCTGGGAAGTGGTGATTTATTACAAGCTAGGTAAAATGTTTTAAATGTAATTTGCAACTAAGGTCTCTTTCAAGGTTCGTTATATTTGGAGCCTCCAACTCGATGTTAATTCAACATCTAGTGGAATGAGATCGGTAAATTAACTGGGACCATAAAACCCAAAATAAATTGCTCGAATCATTATGTAAAGTCTGAAATCATGAATAAAGATATTGTACACTATGTGAATATTATATATATATATATATATATATATATATATATATATATATATATATATGTGTGTGTGTGTGTGTGTGTGTGTGTGTGTATGTGTGTGTGCGTGTGTTTGTATGAATGTGCTGGGTTGAATGAAAAATATGATGTTTCTTTCATTCCGGTGATCTTAAATTCGATGCAGATATATATATATATATATATATATATATATATATATATATATATATATATATATATATATATATATATATATATAGATAGATAGATAGATAGATAGAAACATAAGAACATTTCCGAAGTTTTCGTTTCAAAACATGCGACAGTCCTTGATGCTACGTCTATACACACACATACACATAACCACGCATGCGTACCCACACGCACGCATGCATACGCGCCCAGACACATGTAAAAGGGAGGTAACTTATGTTTTACATAACAAGAACGCCTCTATCCATCCGTGAATGTGTGTTGACAATGATCACATAGAGCTGGATACCAGGAGGCTAATTAATGATAGATTATAATATGTATCCTTGTTCAGTCTTGGCATTGTAAATGATTGTTTGATTAGTATTGACTCTTCATGCAATATTTGTGAATTTCTTGCCCCTAACAATATACATTAATCTGTATAGGAATGAATTGACTTTCTATGATGTAGTATCTAGTGGAAAATGGTTGTGTTTTTGTTTATTTATTAAATCTTGTTGTAGTAATAAGTGAACACACGATAAATCCCATATTATTATATTTGTGTACATTTCTTTGCCTGATATTTGTATTTCGATGAAAAGCCTTCTATTAATCTTCCCCTTCGATCTGCAACACATTTATGGATTAGCAGTATGTGTGAAATTAAAACGAAAAAATACCCTTTCTTACCCTTGATGCATTTAAAAAAATCATCTAATGGATGCACTGGAAGGGGGTCGTGTATTGCTACCATTGACTCTGATAGATACACATACCTATCGATAGTATGAGCCTAAGTAATCATCTTTGAGAACATTTTAGAGTGGAAAATGATCACTACCAATTCCGGTTATTAACTTTGTAGAAGCACCCTTAGAATGCTAAACGTGTTCAATTACAGTACAAGCTTTATATGACGTGCCTTTTTGTATATTTGCACTCAAAAAGAGTTAACGATCCAACCCATCAGTAGATTATGCATTGCTAATCGTTTTCTAGGATTGCGATAGAATCTAAAAATAGCAATGAAATAAAAAAAAGTATCTCATAGTCTGCCTAATCCCAATAACAAGATAACACAAATGATGCTGTCAAGGTATTAAATTAAAGATCAAATTGTCCCGTAATTCTGTAAAGTGTATACATCAGAAATATATGTTATGCATATAATATGTTCTGGCAGCAGTATGGATCATAGCTTATTAATGGTATATAGCTGCTTGATTGATCTGGTATGAAGTATCCCCGGGCTTTGCTATGGCCTGACAGGAATGTGGATGGTAATAGACACCTGCCACTGAAGATCGAAACCAGACTTTGCTATTGATGAAAACATTGCATCTGTCAATAGGCATCATTAATTCTGCAGCTTAATGTGCACAAATGTGGCGTGAGCAGATTAACCTTTTCTCCTTTATTAGTTCGCCGACCCTACAACATACAACCCCTATAAGTTGTTTATATATATATATATATATATATATATATATATATATATATATATATATATATATACACACACACACAAACAATACAAATCTATTAATTTTATAATAATATACACATTCAACTCATGCTGAAACAATATAATGTTTGTGGAAGTAATTTGAGTGCTAATGCTCCTGTTAACCTGACTGTCAAACGTCTATTGACCAATCTGATGAGTGTCTTTGACAACTAGAGAACAATCTGAACAATGCATCACAGAATTAGCTTCATTAAGGTCGAATGTTCGACGAATGTTAAATATATTTCGTGGATTGGGAGAGTTAATATTAACAACTACTATTTATAATTGACCTAATAGAAATGTAATTCTAAGTGTATCCTTGATGTCAATGCAATGGCCGGTTGTATTTTATCTGGTTAAGATTAGATTATTCTATTTATGGCCAGCCAGAGCAGCACGTTAATGAGACACACATAACTACTTACATACACAAAACCACTTATACACACTCATACATACACACACACACACACACACACACACACGCGCGCGCGCGCGCGCGTACTTGACCATCCACAAATAGCACAATGTATTTCATGATTTAGATTGAAATGCTATGTTTTCTGTGTGTTTAGAGTATGTTTCCATATCCGGGCATTCTGATCTAGAGCTGTATATTCCGTGCACAATTTGCTTCTTTGGAGGGACGCCGTTTAGGTATTTGGCGGATGAGTACAACATTTAAGGTACAGTATGCTCTTTAACCTTTAGCAGTAGTCATGACTCAGGTATAGAAACACTGCATCGCATCTTCAGGGCAGGCATTAGGTAGCACAGTTCGCGTGATATTTATATAACAATTATAGTCGTATATATAATTCATCTTGGTAAAATGTAGTAATATAATTACCTTCCTTATGTCCAGTTATGTCCAGTTTATTATACGGCATTTAAGGCTAGCTCTAGTATGTTTGTCAAAAATAACATTTGAATACCATTATAACAAGAGGCTGAAAGCGGAAAATAAGTCTGGTTTGAAGATGTTAACATAAAGTGAAAAATAACTATAACTTCCTTCGGCAAGAAGTGTCCCTTATGTAACAAAGATGTATTTGTTCTCTCGCTTAGACCCACATATCGTTAACTAAGATATAGAAAAACATCGCTAAAATATATAAACATTGTCTGTAAGCAGTAAATTGGATTTCCTGCTATTTTTTAGCATGGTAATGATTTCTGTATCTTGACCTTCACGGCAATCACATTTTAATTAAAACTAATTTTCTTGGACAGCATAGTCTCTTCGAAACATTCTTTTTACATTATGCCATCTTCGATGCGAAAAGAAGCTCAGTATTTTTAGTAACATAACTACAACAATTATCGGTTAATATACAGTTCCTTTGTAAAAGGTGAATTTGCGGTCAGGTAATCCATTAACAGTACATTTAGAGAAGAACAATATGGTACCCAGTGGGGCATTTTAGATAGCATTGTATCAATCTTAATATTACGATGGACTATTATTGGGGTATTGGCTAATCGTTGTTTATAGATGGCTCTAGTTAAAGTCTATCACATATTAATTATAATTTTGAAAAACGAAATAACGTAGTTAATGTTACATCATGAATGGGTCAAAACCTACCATGTGCACAGACGTGGCCGTAAGACATCAACCATCATCATTGTTATCGTCATTATCATCATCAACACCTCATTAAATTCAAAGATATAAATAAATAAAATATAAAACAATAATTAGAATTTATTAGAATCACTCGTCATCACATATGTGTACTAGTTTAATTGAACCCATTCTAAACACAAGATACATTTGCTACGACGGTTTATTTTATCATAGCATAGATTTTACAACAACTGTCAGTTCAAATTCTAGAGCCATCAATACACAACATGCCACAAAATTATTGCTTTATAACTAGATTGTTCCTTTTAAATTAATAACTCAGATATTTATATAAGCTGCTAGTTATGCATTGGACTGATTTGGATCAAGCTACTAGAGAAGATATGTGAGGCATTATGTGTTGAAATGTTTAAACCTATTTCTTAAATGCGCGCATCAAGCTATGTTATTTGCCGATTAAAATAACCGAATCCTTAAATATTTCAGAATGGTTTGATTTATTTTATATTTGGGAGTCAATGTGAAACGGCTATTTTTGGCTCCGGAATATAAATACAGTTAAAATGTATTAATATCAGTATTATTTAATAATAATAATGCTGCTACTACTACTACTACTACTACTACTATTACTACTACTACTATTACTACTACTAATAATAATAATAATAGTAATAATAATAATAAGAAGAAGAATGACATGTTTCATGTAGTTTCTAGGTTAAATGGAGTATGAATTAATCAATTAATTTGTCTAATTTGCTAAAGCTATATAAAATATTCATCTACAGATAAGGACTATGGGAAGACAGTTATTTAGCTACATAGGTCCCCCAATTTGCACAAATGAATAATCGTTAATGTGTAAAATATAAATTGTAAAAATATGTAAGTGTAAATTGGAAAATAAATTCATTATCATTATCATTGTCATTGACGTGAACGTTCAGGATGAAAATATACGATTCTGAGGACATAAGATAAATACAGTTTGGTAATGTATTAATAAAACTTAATACATTAGTTACTTAGGCATTATTGTGTAAGGAAGAAATAATGCGAAATAAACTTTTACTCATTTACAATTACCTATAGAGGTTCAAATTTCATCTAAACATGCAAAGGTTAGTTCAGTCCTTATCCTGTTAAATATATATGCTACGTTTTATTATAGCGGTTACGAGAGGGCAAACATAGCTGGGTTGTTTTTTCGTTCGATATTAAGATAATATATGTTTGATACCAGTTCTGTATAATATTATTACTAATAACATGTCATTGGTGTTTGAAACTTGTGGAAATTAGTTATGATTAAATTACGCTCAAGTAAGAATAAAGCAAGGATTTATGATATGACATTTCTTTTGCATACGTTTTTGGAAACACCGAATGAGAGCCATAAAATTCAGTTTAAGGAAAAACAAAATATGTATATTAAGTGGCACAACTGTTAAATGGCCATTCCATATATAATAAGTGTGAAGTGCATAATTGAAAGGACAAGTTAATGTGACAATGATAAAGAAATAAACCTTCAATTTATCATAATATACCTACATTTACGTATTTAAAATTCTTTCTACAGGTATTTGTACCTTTTCATTTATTTTGAAAACAGCCATCGGTTGAAAGAAGTATTTCACTAATATAAGGATAATTTATATCTCTACTATAGAATGGAGATTCATAAAACATGAATCCAAAACGTAATCCTATAACTTGAACCACGCACGTGAAAACAGTGGAATTATTACATTGGAAGTATTGATGAGACAGAGCGTTAACTACTCAAACTATGCCTATGATATGCCCTAATAAAGAATTGTAATAATAATGTGTTCGGTTAGGGCTGCATAAAACAAACTCCTGATTAAGTCTTACAAATGAGACTCTGCTCAGCCAATGTAGTATTTTACATCTAAACTCCGAATGTGCTGGAGGGTTGAAATTATTTATCGAGAAACATTACTTGGCTTTATTAATTGAAACGCAGAAAGTTAATAAATACAGGAAAGATAAATAACAAACACTGTATATCTTTTCGATTTTAAGGGAAAACAGCATAGTTTGGTCAATTTAATATGTGGGAAAATGGTAGTCACTGAAACATCTTTACTTATCAAAAAGGATTTATCATCAAGAAAACATAAATCAGCATTCAATTTAATATGTGGGAAAATGGTAGTCACTGAAACATCTTTACTTATCAAAAAGGATTTATCATCAAGAAAACCTAAATCAGCATTCAATTTAATATGTGGGAAAATGATAGTCACTTAAACATCTTTACTTATCAAAAAGGATTTATCATCAAGAAAACATAAATCAGCATTCAATTTAATATGTGGGAAAATGGTAGTCACTGAAACATCTTTACTTATCAAAAAGGATTTATCATCAAGAAAACATAAATCAGCATTCAATTTAATATGTGGGAAAATGGTAGTCACTGAAACATCTTTACTTATCAAAAGGATTTATCATCAAGAAAACATAAATCAGCATTCAATTTAATATGTGGGAAAATGGTAGTCACTGAAACATCTTCACTTATCAAAAAGGATTTATCATCAAGAAAACATAAATCGGCATTACCTACCTAGTCTAGATAAGGAACGAGTTAGGACTGGATAGCAGTTTGAGTGAAGTACGAAAAATCACTCTCGGAAATCTGTGAAAGAACATATGGTCCAATTTTGTCGTGTAACTAATTCTACTAACATGTGCCTTCAAATAGAAACATACAGCAGATAACTCATTTAGTGGACAATGTCTACCTTATACAAATGCCGTTCTGTACATTAGACATGTGTACATCAGAATGGTTTATTGTATTGTTGGTTTCCCATTGTTGTGCTATTTTTAATAGTTTTCTCTCATCACTAAGAATAGGCTAAATATTTCAGAGGCAATTTTAGAATATTCACATGTCTTCTATTATGACAGTCTATATGATATTTCAGACATGATGATACGGCTATTTGATCACATTTGCTAATTTGTTACTGGTGTATGTTTACTACTTTTATCTAACATTAGTTTATGCACTTAGTGTAAAATATCTGGCGATTCATTAAAATGAACTTTTACCCCCAAAAAAACCCAAGAATTAGTATGATACTATCAGATTGTATGTTAATTGTCACATGTTCATTATTAGCGGGTAACAATACGATATACCTTGACGGTTAAGCTGGTGACATCTACTGGCAGGATTTAGAACTACTACAATCGGGTGCTAAGCACGACCCGTTAATCGCAGATTATTGATCAACGTTCCTTTTCAGTGTGATTTGTGTGTATATTTTAACGATCATTGCCGGTGATAATACTCCACGATTCCAACAGTCGGTAAAGGAAAATGAACGTTAAGGTGACGTTTAGTATATTTCTATTGAAAGAAGACTGATTTAGTAAACAAAATAGATTAAATTGGAAGTTCTATGTGGTAGTTCGCAGAACACCTTTCCGATGTACAAACGGATTGCAGTATTCGTAGCGAAAGTTTACGTATAGGCAGTTGCTTTCCCTTAGTGTTTCTCGAAAATCGGCATGGCAGTTGTAATATATTCATTTTACCAGTACAATTCAGAGATATCTTCAACGATTTGTTTTATTTGTGGTCATTTTCCGTGTAGAACGTTCGCCATCGTCTAGCAGTAGATTAATGGCGCATGCGCACGTTAGTGATAATGCGCCAGCATAGATGACATAATTCTAATAAACAAACCGGTGTTCTATTTGGATCGAAAATACTCATCAAATGGGAAACATATTGTGTTACATAAACGTATTGATTGATAGAGCAATAATCCGGCACTGATATATTGCATTTGTGTATTAATTCTCGTGGATTAACGTGAATCATGAGTTGATTTTAAAATGTAAATAAACCCCGTCTGTCGCCATTTCAATTTTCAAGTGATAACCGATACTACCAGACTTCGCTAAAGAAATATTTACTCTCATTTCTTCACTTTGATGGGAATAGGAATATTTCATAACAGAATGTGCCGAACAACAAGAATTATCTAGGATACAATTCACGGATGTTGTTCAGTAATGCGTTCGTTACATGAGTGTGTTTTTGTTATCCTAACCTAATTAACGTCATAACACCATGGATAAAATCAGTATTGGTTGACGGGAACCGGGATATTATTCATGATTTATGCAGGCATTTTAACTTGGCAGACATAAATATATCATCGCATCCTAATTTTGAACATCAGCTTTGTAACAGAAAAGGATTTTTTTCGAAACATTTGGTGAGAATACATTTGGCTGTGGTAATTAGGTTAGGCAAATATGATGTTTATATTTGGTTTATTGAGAGTAATACATTTAAATAGAAATGGATTAGTGATACAACACTAATTATATATATATATATATATATATATATATATATATATATATATATATATGAGTATATAAACACATTAGTGCAAACTGAAAATAATATATTTAAATGTGATACGTTCCGATATATTATTACATTATATAGTGCTATATATTTTAAAGTATAATATTATGATATCATTTTCATCTAAAAGCCATATTTCACATACAAATTGAACAAAAAATATTCACATTTTTACAGATTTGTTCATAGTCATAGAGTTAGATTAGGTCGATGTTCATCTGGGATGTGTTGAGTCATAGTTCTACTCAAATAATTATTAATAAAATTCGTGAAAACAACAAGGCGTGAAAAAATAAAAAAAATTACGCTTATCATCAACTCTCATCGTTTTCTCATATGTGATTATTTTGGCTCACACGATACGTAGTTATGAGCCTTTCCCTGAGTGGATAGCCATAGGATAAAATGCTTAAATTTAAACAAAATGTTAATATATAGGCTAAATATTAAATGTTTTCTGTACATATACAATCATACTACTCATCAATAGATAAGAAATCAGTGGACATGAATGTGTGTACTTACGCTGAAGGTGGATGTTGTTATAAATATTAATATCAGCCAGATAAATACACATAATTATAACATTCACGAGCATATTGTGTTCGATAACACTAAAAGTGATTAAATAAATATAATAAATTTTCCTATGTAAAACACTCATGCCCAGTTTATTCTTGAAGAATATATTATTTTAGTCATAGCATCAGTACTCATGGAACTATTAATCAGTGGATTTTGGAAATATCATAATGAAAATGATATGAATTCATAGAGTGATAAGTCTTTTTTATAAATATGGCCCAAATTCGGGATTTTTCCCTTTATGAACAAATTTGTAATTGTGGTATATTTTCCACAATCGGGATAAACTTAGAGATGTAAGTGATAAATGAGTTGCCCCAAACAATCAAAAATGAAAAAAATATCCTTGTACAATTCTTTTAGGTATAGTTTATTTAAATTTCTGTTTTCACTGGTTTTGAATATTTCTTGACAGAAAAGATATTTATTAAATGTACATTATTATTATTATTATTATTATTATTATTATTATTTTATTATTATTATTATTAGTAGTAGTAGTAGTAGTTTTAATAGTAGTAGTAGTAGTAGTAGTAGTAGTAGTAGTAGTATTACTATCATTGTTATTGTTATTATAATTATTATTATTATTATTAGTAGTAGTAGTAGTAGTAGTGTTAATAGTAGTAGTAGTAGGAGTAGGAGTAGTAGTAGGAGTAGGAGTAGGAGTAGTAGTAGTAGTAGTAGTAGTAGTAGGAGTAGGAGTAGTAGGAGTAGGAGTAGGAGTAGTAGTAGTAGTAGTAGTAGTTGTAGTGGTGGTAGTAGTAGTAGTAGGAGTAGGAGTAGGAGTAGTAGTAGAAGTAGTAGGAGTAGGAGTAGGAGTAGTAGTAGGAGTAGGAGTAGTAGGAGTAGGAGTAGTAGTGGTAGTAGTAGGAGTAGGAGTAGGAGTAGTAGTAGTAGTAGTTGTAGTGGTGGTAGTAGAAGTAGTAGGAGTAGGAGTAGTAGGAGTAGTAGTAGTAGTAGTTGTAGTGGTGGTAGTAGAAGCAGTGGTAGAGGTAGTAGTAAATAGTAGTGGCGGTGGTGGTAGTAATAGTAGTAGTAGTAGTAGTAGTAGTAGCCGTATTGGTGGCAGTACTATCATGGGATAATCACATTACAGCGTACACCTGAAGACTGACTTACAATGTCACTACTTTAAATAACATGGGTCGAGCTTATTTCATTATTAACATTGTTTATCTCTGGTAATCCTCTATCACAGGCTCATGTACTAGATATTAAGGGAATCGCTGGTGTAACAATAGCGCACTTATCTACTGGAAGGAACTTAACACGATGGCATATAATGTCATTAATCACAACAAGGTAGTTAATAAGAGGCTTAGCAGCGATTGCACAAAAACAAGTAAATGTATAGGGACATATCAAACGCATATTACATTAATAATATGTATTGTATATGATATACGTTCTACTTTGTTGTACACAAAATATTGTACAATTTCATAAACTTATACTTCAAAACAAGGAGTCTGTTTCTCCTAAATTCTCTGATATTCCGCCGTGGAAGGCCTGAAATATATACAAATTAAATATTATCGTACTCGACTTAATTTTCATTCAACTATATACTTTTTAATAACAAATAAAAATTCAAATTTGATTATTAACTAACATTTTGAAAATTCGTCAATTTTGACCTACTTATAGTCTGGTTTCGAATTATGAATATTTTTTAATCTCTACCTATTTATCCATCTATTATCAATTTTTACATTTCTATCTTTCTATCACTCTATCCATGTATATGCACATCTATCAATTCTTTCTATATATGTATCTATCAATCTAAAATATATCATCTACTATTCCAAATATATCTACTACTACTCAGTATACTACCTAATATCTATCTATTATCTATTACATATATCTAGCCATCTCTCCAATATCTTTACTACCCAACAAATATCGTCTCTACCTCATCTCTTTCTTTCTCTACCTATACTAACTACCTATACTTTCCTTCATCACTATACTTCATTCACCTATTTACTCCTATATATATATATATATATTAAATTATATATTATTATTTATATATAAAATATATATCTTATCAATACATTCTTGTATCTTCTTTCTCTCTCCTCTTCTGTAACCTAATTATCATAATATAAAATATATATTAATACCCATGGAGATGCCTGCCGGAGTAACAAACGACTCCAGGAGTATAAATCCATCAAGCAGCATTGTATGAATTAATAGGTCGTTTCGCCAGACCACATAAGAGGACAACAATATAGATTCTACATTACACATAACAAAGCTAATAGACTCAAACATGTTGTAATAATGACATAACATTCTTACATTGGTGTAATAAGGAATCTGGATGGAAATAGATAAGATGTCTGGCACGGGCAATGTGCGTTTTAGGGTATATAGTAAGAGGCAACAGGCACAGAGCATCAACATATCTAAACATCCTTCGAGACCTACCCCAATAAATCTAAATACAAATACAACTATACATACATTAATCTAAAAATAAAATGTTCCATACCTCCACATATTGATAGATGTGTGCGTATACCTAAGCATGTGTCTGGTCTAATCATCAGATTGTGGGAACCAGCTAATTCACTTTTCGTACGCGACCAATATGTCACACCCACAGGAAAGCGGCTACATGCAGGCTACGTACAAAAAACGGAAGTACGTAAAACATACCATTTGATGACACACCTCCCAACAAACAACACGTGCGTGTGGTTCAGTGGTGACTTGTTACATACATATTATAACCACAGTTTACATTCAACAGTTATTTTCTGTGGTCCAAAAGATACCTATATATAAAACATTTCGACACCTCAGATGCTGACCTCAGCTTTATTCTGGGTTCGAATAACTGAATAAATCCTACCTATATAAACCATGTATCAATACACGTCCAACTAGTCTGGCGTCGAAGTTATTCTCTAAACATCGCCTTCCACAAAATAAGTAAGGTTCTGGTTATGTTAGGCTTTACATCACAAATTAACCACAACTGCTTATTTTGTCAGCTGAACGGTATGTAAAGCCATACCGATAAAAGGCTGACGACCCACTTAGCTAACTTTAATGTCCTCGTGTGTGTGTGTGTGTGTGTGTGTGTGTGTGTGTGTGTGTATGTGTGTGTGTGTGTGTGTGTGTATGTGTGTGTGTGTGCAGATAGGTGGTTATATTTATTTGTTCAAAATAAAACTATAACCGTTATTTTGTTTATTGTTTATGTAATCTACTGGATATCAATTGTAATGAATCAGAATTTTGTAATTATTATAATACGAAAATAAATTAAACCTACGTAACCTAATTAAAATGTTTGATACTTCCTATAACTGTTATTGTACCTAACTTTACTAAATTGATAAATCGATTAGTAACTTTTTTATTCAAAAACAAAGATATTTTTTTAACCACTAGCTTCATTAACAACATCAACTTTAAATTAGAGAAAGATTAAAAGTAAGTCCTAAATCGTAATAGTAGTAATAAGACTCTCTGAAGAAATAATATCCTGTGATATAAGCAAATGGAATGACCTACAATTTGTCTGATATTTAAATATTACTATTTTGTACAATAATTTACTTCATTGTAACCTAAATAAAGTTATATGCATAAATAATTATATCAAGTAACATACTTTGTTTTTATGTATTAATACAAGCATCATAATCATCACATCATTTCCTAGATCAAGATATTTTAGCAACTTCTGGGCTACCGCTTTCCAAGTTTGTTTATGGATAAATGGATGGGTAAATGGATGAATGCATTGATGGATGAATGCATTGATGGGTGAATGGATGTCTGAACGTCTGGATGCATGGATGAATGGGTTGGTCGATGGATGGATGATTGCTGAAACTGTCTGACTGAATGAATGAATGATTGAAAAAATGAACGAATAAATAAATGCTAAGATGAAAAAAGGATAATAAAAAAAATTACGGACGATTAATGTTATTGTGTATGTTTATTTAAAATCTCGATTAAATAAACACATTCATGGTAAAATGTTGAATAGTCAAATGCATATATTTCCACAATTTGCATTATTTATATGGTTCATTGTTTAAACATTATTTCACACACTAAAGTATCAGATGTCATCGTAATATATGCAGTAACATCTTCAACTAGGCTAAATAGAGTAGTTGTTAGTGTAATCATTATATAAGTTTTGTGTTACATCAATTGCCCTTAAGACACCCGAATTAATAGAGTATGGTTACTTTTTATGAAACATACTGATTACTGTCGGTGAGGTACGACCTTTGCCATGGTAAAGCCTTTTCCTTCAGGGCAACCATCCTCTGATCACATAAGTACTATTAGCTGATCGATTTAATCAAAACTGAAGAAAAATGAAGTACAATTAATCTATGCCATTCCTATTAAATGCAAAATTATGATGTGGATAACAAATACCCTTATTTAAGCCTATTTACAACTTTTCACTAAGACATTTATTGGCAACTACATACGTAAATCGCCATGCAATAGTGATTCTTAGATTTCTAACCCGAGACCGTAATATATATATATATATATATATATATATATATATATATATATATATATATATATATATATATATATATATAGCTATACTGAGAGACACTGATACGGCATAGTCTTAAAGACTTCTAAGTTTTGAAGATAGATATTCAAACCGGAAGAATTATTGATTGCTAGAAATATAGCAGTCTTATCAATCTGAACGTCCTTCAGTAAAATCGATTACATCACGTAATTTGTGCTTGTTTACAGCCAATATTATATTATATCTTTACTTGTCAGTATATCGCCATGACAATTCCGCTTAATGGACTAAATGTATGATCACAGGAGTTATTTCTAGTTTATAGGGATACATTTAACGCTGTTTGATATATGAGCCTCTCAGGTGTATCGGTAATCAGAAAGTTTAACATAATTGTAAGTAAGGATTACGGTTAGTTATTCATATATAGCAAGACGTATATTTATAAATAGGAGACGTCAAAGATATTGCTAAAAAGACTAATAGGGTAGGAAATTAAGTGAATGAGCAGGAAACATCACTGATAGTGTATATACGATTTGTCATTGTCTCTGGTAGTTCCATTTGAAATACTCGATTATCATTGAGAATATCTGTTGTCATAAAATTGGTACCTAGACAATCTTGTTGGTTGTTCTAATATCAAATCCGTTGCAAAATAAACTATTAAAACCCCCCATTAAACTGGGCATTTTAACTTCAGAGTACCGTTCGTTTTAACCAGTTTGATAGAAAGGGGATATTCGCGTGACACTTATCAAATTGTGAATAGTTGCTCGACACTGCTGAAAGAACAACATCACAGATCGGAAATCTCGAAATTAGCTTTAGTAAATTCGATTACTCATCACAATATAATAAAATTAATATTTGCAACTAAGGATTATCAAGTAGATTTCCTAAAATTATTATGTGCAACTGATTTCAGCAGTAATGCTTAGATCATTCTATTTGGCAACGACTAAGTAATGACAGATAAAGTCGACATGATTTGATGAAGGTAAAACAATCAGGAAGTCACATATAATAACCCTCCCCCATCTGAGTCACTATTATTTCTTTTTTTTATGTTTTTGTTTTTCAATCATAAAAGAATATAGTAACGAATTTTCTAATCTCGTTATAATAATCTTCGATTTAGTGTTGCAATGGTGTTTTATTCAGTTTGAGTATCCAAAATGATAGATGAATATTCATAGAGCATTTATCTGAAACTGGCATTATGCTTTATTCGTTTCTTAGATGCTGGAAGGTTTTTTAGGAACTTGAGACGAATTAAATCCAATACAAATCTTCAAAGTTTACCTGAACTCCTGTCGAATATGTTCATCAATTTGTTCATGAGGAACGCAATAACTATTTCGGAGAAGATCCTGTCAGATATTCCATGTAATACCTTCCATATACTCATAGAAGTGAATAATATGTTTAAAGATAAGATGTTCAAGCTGCTTCGACTAGCTTCTGGCGGTGAGGACAAGGCTAGAATCACCAAGTCTTTATACATTTCTTGGAAACGTAATAGTAAGGTTTATACAATAGCTCATAGTATACAATGATATTCAACAGAGTTATCAGTCTGCTTATCGTAGAATTCTTCATCCAATAGATATATGCCAAGTAACATTCAGTGCAGTTTGCATGGCTGTCATGGTCTGGCATGTCTATTTTAAACTTACTTTCTAAAATGTTATTTTTGTAGAACCTTTGCCATCTGACATAACGATGTGAAGGGATAAAGTTAATGATCACATAGATTATAAATCAATGGGTGATTCTTATTACTGTAACATTAGTATTTATGCATACTATCTTGTTTTTAAAGTGAAATGTTTTATTCTCTAAATCAGCGATTTGTGCAATGTTTACTGAATGTAAATGCCATAGGTGTTAATACTCTAAGTTACAAGTAAAAATAATATTTCTAAAACAAATTGCCCTTTACGTCTGCATTAAATAAGAAAATAATCTTCATTAAAATCAATTTACATTCAGCTAAACGTTTAATTTTAAAATAATTTATTTAATCCATTTAAACCTATACTTAAACATGAATAACGATGATTTAGATTTGTCATTCATCCGGAAAGATCGGCCCACTCAATTATTGGGTTATATCCTGATAAATAGTGTTCACTCCTTTGAAAAGACATAATCTTTCAGCTAAAATACTAGTCTCAGTCTCCGTGTAATAAGAAATAATTTGCTGAAATATATCCAGTATTTACCGTTAGTGAAAGGTTGCCTTCTCTTGATCAACAACGGGCGCCATAGCTGTTTCTAACCCGAGACCGCAGTTGGTAACCGATGCAACGTATTTCCCATGCATCGGTCTTTTACAGACCTGTTTCAAATCTTATATTTGTTTCTAAAGTTATAGAAAGGGCAGTTGATTTACATCTAAACAAATATTTAATCAATAATAACCTTAATGAATCACTATAGTCTTCATATAAAAGTGATGACAGCAATGAAACAGTCTTGGTTAGGATGGAAAATAATATTATGATGCCAATTGATCAAGGTAAGCCAGTATTACTTGTTCTTCCTGACCTGTCTGCTGCATTTGATAAGGTTAGCCATAAAGTAATTTTCTTTGGGTTAAAAGACATGTTTGGTCTGTCAGGTAAAGTACTTGAATGGATTCATTCCTATCTGGAAAAACGTTCAGTTTTTGTTATCTGGTTTACTACAGGGTTCAGTTCTTGTTCCTCTCGTTTTCACAATGAATTCCCGTCCGCAGTGATATGGGGCTTAAATATCACTTGTTTACTGATGACTCACATCTGTATATATCAATGGATCCGGAAAATGATCTAACTTTCTACTATTCTTTGAAAATGTAGAACATTTCATTGCTGATATTCGGATATGGATGACTGAAAATGTTCTAAGAATAAATGATAATAAAATAAATGTTATATATAAATACCTAAATACCCAAAGACACCAGCATTACATATGGGTGCATATTCGTTTATCCCTAATGGGTCAGTAAAAATGATAGGGTTAATTTGTTACCAATGACAGTTTGCCGAGCTGCCAATACTATCTCAAGAACATGCACTGTTTAAAAGCATTCTTGACACAAGAATCACTTGTAATTATAGTCCATACCTTTGCCACATCTTGCATAGACCATTGTAACTCCCAGATATATGGCATAACCCATTATAACATCAATTGCCCTCACCAAATTCGGAATAGTTCAGCTCGCCTAGTGACAAATACTCGAAAATATAATCAAACCACCCCAATTCTTCAAAAACTGCATTGTCACTGTACAGCGTACCAATGTCAGGATTTATTAATAACTTAAACATCTATTAATGATGTGGCACCTGAATACTTGTGTGAACTGGTATCCATTAGAAAGCCATCCCGAAAACTCAGGTCATCCGTTCAGATACTGCTGCAGGTGCCTGTGTCTAAGCTCAAGTCATATGGTGATTGTGCACTTAGTGTTACAGCTCACCCTTTGTGGAATAGGTTTCTGGCAGATATTAGAAATGCGTCATAGATAAATAATAATTATCTTTTTAATCTCTTATGGTGTTTTACAGACATATTATTTAGGTTATTATTATAGTACATATTATTTGTACAACGCATTTGAATGACTTCTGTTAGTAAGGGCGCTTTATTAAATATACATTATTATTATTATTATTATTATTATTATTATTATTATTATTATTATTATTATCTAACAAACCATACATCTTATTTCTTCAGAGAATGGTATGTCTAATCTAAAAATGTCATATCACATCATTGAATCATTTATTACTTGACAATAGAAAATTTCTAATTTGTAAATGCTACTATGTTTGCGCAATACATCATTTGCCAATTGTATTGTCGTGATTTGTTTATTTTTACATTCATATTATTTTCTTTATTTCTTCATTCATATGATCTATCCCAGAACATATATTATACTATTTCAAGTTATGTACGATAATAGCCATTCTTTAATGACATGTTAGGACATTTAAATGCATTATGATTAATATGGAACAAATGAAAAAAGGTTTTCGCTTGATATCACTCATGGTAGAAGACTTCTACAAGAAAACACAATAATATATGCACAATCTTACATGAGTCCGATTATTCCTGGTTATGTCACTCAACACCGTATTATTGTTATTTACTCCCCTGTTTTCATCCAAGAACTTTGTTACAGATAGAAAAATAATTAGACACTGTATACCTTAGTGAACAGTGTACCTATTTTTCGTTTATTCAAGTATAGAAAATAACTCTATCAGACAATATGTTTGTAAGTTTTCCTAATTTCAGAGATTAAAATGGAAAACACTAAATCAAATATTAATTGGCTGCAAAGATCTCTTTTCAGCCTAGGTGTTCCATCACGAATGTTAAATATACATTATTAACAAGCCAGCTAAGTCAAAGTTTAGACTACACGAAGTATGAAATGAACTATTTATATTTATTGAACATGTCATTTGAGAAACATTGTAATCATACTTTCAAAGATCTTGATAGCTCTTCGTATTACATTCTTAACATCTAGATTAAGGTTACTTAGCACATGACATTATTAACAAAAGGATATTAACAAATACTGTATGACGCTAATCCGTTACATACTCTTATACTGTGTTTATATTGGCCGCTTAAGTCTAGAAAGATACAAAGTGGCTGGATGTTGTAGATAACACACCGTCAACTTCTTTCAAAACGTTATGTCATTGAGAATATTGGTTCATCGTAAAAAATGGATTGAGTGAAGAATTTGGCCGGAATAAGACTATGACACGAGAAACATAAGTATTCTTTTTAAGGCGATTTATAAGAAGACGGTTATTATAACAGATAACATATTTTGCAAATGATTTGAATGAAGTTGGGGTGACACCGTGATATTCATGTATAATATAAATGTTTAGCATTAGTAGGTATTATCAAATAAGATATCAGAAAACTGAACCTTGTAAGTAATAGTAATAATCTTACTGGAAAATAGAAATACTATAAAGGTGCCGAGTGAAAGTCTTACTTCACGTGTAAATATTCAATTGCATTTACCGTTTTTAAGCTACAATGTCTTTCTTTCAGAAAAAAACCCAGCGTGATTGTGCCTCTGACACTCATAACTGGAAGATTAATCACGGATCAGTCGGCATTATAATGCCAAAGACACTCACAGTTGGCAGGTTTGTGACTAAAGTAAACGGCATTTAGCTGAAACTGATAGCCATATTTCGTAGGTTTCACAGGAGTATGTATTTGTTGTTAAATTACGATAAATGATTAAATATGTGGATGTAGGTAGGAACAAAATATAATCAATAACTCATTACCCTCGCTGATATTACTCCAGAATAGTATGATTTCATAATGAAATATTGGTTTTTGGACATTAAATTAGAGACTGAATTGCCATTATAAATATCACTTTCTAATATCATTTGATAGGCTATACATAACCAATGTTAGGTGTAGCCAATCAATATGATATATGAATTAAGCCAATGAAACAGTAATGTACAATAAATTGTGTATTATCATCAACTGTAGATGCCAATTAGCTACTTGCTATATTTTCAGATGTGACCATTCATTAAACAATCTTTTACAAGTCCTAAATCTTTAAGTTGGACAGACCGAATTAGTCAATGCCACGAATCTAGCTGAGTCAGCTAATCCGATTATTCAGAAGTAATTTGACAAACCGAGTAATATAAAAGCATGCTAAAGCTCTTGACCAATCTGATGAATTGTCCTGACAACAAGAGAACAATCTGAACAGTGCATCACATAATTAACTTCAGTAAGGTCGAATCTTCGGTGAATGTTAAAGATAATTGGACGATTGAGAGAGTTGTCTTTAACAGCTAGACTTCTCCAATTAACTGAATAGCAATGTAAGTCTAATCGTGTCCTTGATGTCAAAGCAATGTTTTATTTGATCTGGTTAAGATTGGACTACTCTGTTGTTTATGCAAAGCCAGCGCATGGTGTCAATGAAACACTCGCAGATATATCAATGTGTGTGTGCGCGCGCACACGCACACACGCACAAACACACACGCACACACATATACACACACACACACAAACGAACAAACACACACACACACATAGACACGACATAATACTTATAGCTTAAATGTCTTTTTCTATGTTATCTAGCTTGTTGAACGGCCTGCATTAAATCTATTTGATATAATGAGGGACTCATAATGATGTCAAAATCCCGACACAGGTGAGTATATAATTAATATAATTTAATTAGGGTTTGTGCTAAGAACACTTTAGTTTTATGCCCGCATAATGGATGTGCGATATAGACACCGATATAGACACCGATGAATACAATAAGTTCAACATATCACATCAAATGAGCCAAACCGTCAAACTATACTGCCTATAGAACATTAAATTATCATTGTGCTTTAAAATGCCACTATGGAGTAAACAATGACATGGTAAAGGAAAGCATATATTTGTTAACTTGAGTAATTATTGTATTCTAAAGACTTATATAAACCTACTTACACGTCCTCGTATTACATTATCAAAATGTATTATTAGTTAATACTCACATATTACTAACATTTGCTTAAAGGATAAACTTATTCCGTTTGACATACTAATGCCAACCCATTCCCTGTTTCCGTATATCTATTTCATTTGGTTAACTCAGTTGTTAAATGTAATTAGATCTTGAAACTTAAATGTAGTTTAGCGATTTAAACATCATAACATACGATTCGTACTATAATTTATACTCGACATCGTTTCCCAAATAAACTAAGTAACAATAATAAAACACGCCCTGTTTACAAGTCAGTGATGCTAGGGTTCTTTGCAGGTATGGTGTATGAGCCTATGGTAAACTATAAACGTAATTTAAAGTACCATAAATAGTTTAATATCATGTGCTAAGGATCAATTGAAATGTAATTATATTTCTTAACAGGACTGAGAGCATATTTTTACAGGTTTCCAACTGTGATATGTTATGGTGCTTTGTCACATTACATTAATTATCTCTTAGGTAAAAATCTACAGGCTATTCAACTCTCTGAATTACCCCTGCTTCTAGTCTCCACAAATACCTTCTAGACTAACGGATCAGTGTACAATGATAACAGTAAAAGCCCGATTAATCACTTTATCTATTCAGTTCACTAAGCAAATACGTTTAATGTTCATTACTAATACACACTGATGGATTTAAAACGTCATTGATATGCATTAACATGTATAATACCTACAGGACATGCGGCCAATTTGATATTTTCTATTTTGATATCCAGTATGAAATAGTTAAACCTCTAAAACCTGTTTTATTTTAGAAACGTCATAAATATATAAGATAAAGAATTATACTGATCATTTCCAGTTGGCTTCGAGAACGAGAAAGAGAGATACAATGAGATAGAAATACACAAAAGAGAGAGCTAACGAATAAAAGAGATTCAGAGCGAGAGGGTGACTAGAGTGAAGGTGAGAAATATTGAGAAAGAGAGAAAGAGATCGAACTCAGTGTAGCATCTAGTACAAGGATTTGGGCAAACTCATAGTCCAGGTACAATGCAAAGTTCATCAATAATTGATCTGATGGAGTGGAATATTAGGAAGGATAAGCAAGTCTGAAAAGGTGAGTTTTAAACATATGCATAAATATTTAGTGGTATTCTACAAAGTTATTTACGAAATATTGAGGTTAGTAGGTTAGTAGCTTAGTAGGTTTAATGCAATTATTATAATGTCATTAATTTGTGCTGACATGAGACAAACCATTTAGGTCTATATATATGCATTAGCCACTAATTATACCAGAGCCATTGTCGAAGGTCAGAACTATGTATTTCAAATAGACCATACCTCATGGGATATAAGAAATTGGCATCCACAAGGCAGCATAATCTATTAGGTTTAGAAATAATAATCAGAAGTGATTGGTGAGGCCGGAAGTTCTGTAAATGACGTTGGTCTTCATAATAGAAATGTGAAAATACTCCTTACATATATATATATATATATATATATATATATATATATATATATATGTGTGTGTGTATGTGTGTGTGTGTGTGTGTGTGTTTGTGTGCGTGTGTGTGTGTACATATAAAGAGGTTCAGACACAGAGCATCAACATATCTAAACATACTTCGAGACCTACCTCCATAAATCTAAATACAAATACAACTATACATACATTAATCTAAAAATTAAATGTTCCATACCTCCACATATTGATAGATGTGTGCGTATACCTAAGCGTGTGTCTGGTCTACTCATCAGCCTGTGGGAACCAGCTAATTCGCTTTTCGTACGCGACAAATATGTCACGCCCACAGGAAAGCGGCTACATGCAGGCTACGTACAAAAAGCGGAAGCACGTAAAAACATACCATTTCGCAACAAACAACACGTGCGTGTGGTTCAATGGCGAGTTACTACATACATAACATAACCATTTTGACACCACAGTTTATGACACCAACAGTAATTTTCTGTGGTCCAAAAGAAACCTGTATATAAAACATTTCGACACCTCAGATGTTGACCTCAGCTTTATTCTGGGTTCGAATAACTGAATAAATCCCACCTATATGAACCATGTATTAATACACGTCCGACTAGTCTGGCGTCGAAGTTCTTCTCTAACCTAAGTGAAAATTCAGGCCTTTTCTATACCCTCGGTGTGTTAACAAACATTACAGTTTGTTACGGCAAAAAACTTTT
>JAODUP010000484.1:2500-315000 GCA_025642065.1 Paralvinella palmiformis
ACAGATCTTATCATCTCCCGTGATGATGACAATTTGATTAAAGGTGTGTCTGTGTCTTCCATGCTGTCTGATCATTTCCTTGTTGACATTAATGTATCTTTACAGAAACAATCTGTTTCAGCTAAAGTTATTTCATATAGAAGATATAAGTCAATTGACAAGGAGGCTTTTCTTGCTGATCTGCGACTCTCTTCTCTGGTATTCGATCCACCGGATGATGTGGATCATCTGGTGGATCTCTATGATAGTACATTAAGAGACATTGTAGATCAAGATGCACCTTTAAGGGCAAAGGAAATGCCAAGCAGACCAACGCTTCCATGGTATAATACGAATATACAGGCTGCAAAGAGACACAGAAGGTATTGTGAGTGGCTGTGGATCAGGACCAGTTTGTGTGTTCATTTTGAAATGTTCAAGGTCAGTAAAATTCTTGTTAAAAATACCCTTGCCTCTGCTAAATCTGAATATTATAATAAAAAGATCAAAGCATCCAAGGGAAATCAAAGAACTGTTTTCAGTGTTCTGAATAAAGTATTACATAAAAGTCAAACTGTCCTCCCAAATAATATCAACTCAGATAAAGATATGGCCCATTGTTTTAATAACTTCTTCTGTCAAAAAATATTAAATATACATAGTGCCTTCCAGTCCAGCACCTTGTCACCGGGTAAGCCATTGGTAGAAGAGTCCTGCATATCCATGATGGATACATTTGACCCTTTTACAGAGACTGATATCAGACAGTTGCTGGGAAAGTCATCTAATGCTTTCTGTGCAGTTGACCCTATGCCTACATGGCTTGTAAAATAGTGTCTGGATGTTCTGATAAACCCAATTACAAATATAGTTAATAAATCAGTATCTCTGGGTGTTTTCCCAAGATCCATGAAAGCTGCCCTTGTAAAACCATTAATAAAAAACCACACTATGGACTGTAATATTCTAAACAATTACAGACCTGTTTCAAATCTTACATTTTTATCTAAAGTTATAGAAAAGGCAGTTGCTTTCAATCTAAACAAATATTTAATCAATAATAACCTTAATGAATCACTACAGTCTGCCTATAAAAGTGGTCACAGCACTGAAGCAGCCTTGGTTCGAGTGAAAAAATGATATTATGATGTCAATTGATCAAGGTAAGCCAGTAATACTTGTTCTTCTGGACCTGTCTGCTGCATTTGATACAGTTGACCATAATGTACTTTTCTCTAGGTTAAAAGACATGTTTGGTCTGTCAGGTAGGGTACTTGAATGGTTTAGATCCTATCTGGAACAACGTTACAGAGAGTGTCTGTTCATAGTATTTTATCTGATGTTCAGCTGTTGTTATTTGGTGTACCACAGGATTCAGTACTTGGTCCTCTGGTTTTCACAATGTATACCCGTCCTCTTGGGATCATTGCGCAGCGATATGGGGTTAAATATCACTTGTATGCTGATGACACACAGCTGTATATATCACTGGATCCTGACAATGAGTTAAATTTCTCCTCTTCCTTGAAGAATTTACAACATTGTATAGCCGATATTCGGCTATGGATGACTCAAAATCTTCTAAAACTAAATGATAATAAAACAAATATTTTATATTTGGCATCACCACATTGAGTTAAATCCCTAAAGACACCAGCATTACTGATGGGTGCATCTTTGATTACCCCTAATGGGTCAGTAATAAAACTAGGGGTTATTTTTGACCAATGTATTAACATGCATGAACATGTCACATCAGTATGCCGAGTTACCTACTACCATCTTAAGAACATCCACTGTTTAAAAGCATTCTTGACACAAGAATCACTTTTAACTGTAGTTCATGCCTTTGTTACATCTCGTATAGACTATTGTAACTCCCTGTTATATGGCATATCTGGTTATAACATTAATCGCCTTCAGCAAATTCAGAATAGTGCAGCTCGCATTGTAACAAATACTAGAAAATATGATCATATCACCCCAATTCTTCAAAAACTACATTGGCTACCTGTTAGACAACGTATCAATTTCAAGATTCTGTTAATAACTTATAAATCTATTAATGATATGGTGCCAGAATACCTGTGTGAACTGGTTTCCATTAGAAAGTCATCCCGAAAACTCAGGTCATCCAGTCAGATACTATTGCAGGTGCCAGTGTCTCGCTCAAGTCATATGGTGATTGTGCGTTTAGCGTTGCAGCTCCCACTTTGTGGAATAAGTTGCCGGCAAATATTAGAAATGCGTCGTCTCTTGGAAATTTTAAGTCTCTTCTAAAAACACAACTATTTAAGGTCGCTTTCACAGATAAATAATTATTAGCTTTTAAATCATTACAGGGTACATTATTTGGGGTATTATTATATTACATATTATTTGTACAGGCCTTTGAATAGCTCCTGCTAGTAAGGGCGCTTTATTAAATATACATTAATTATTATTATTATTCTTATAGATGTATAATGGAGCAATCTAAATATTAAGATATATATATATATATATATATATATATATATATATATATATATATATATATTAAATCGATTGGTGATTTATCTAAAACACACATTAAATGTTTTTATTGTTGCGGTGGTTCAATTGCTTGAGTTGGGCGTTGAAACCCTTCAGGTGGTGGATTGGTTTCTTTTTCTATATACTACAATGTTTTGTAAAAAATTTTCTTTTTCCTTAACAAAACCCCTTTTTCTCAAGGTCCCCCATGAGCTTAAGGGGACACTGTAACTAAAAACCCAAATTTTAGTTTAAACCCCTTTTCATGTTCATGTCAATATCACTAATTAAGTGGAACGTTGTTGGCCTCACTTACAGGCAAAAGGTATTCCTTTTTCATTCTAAAATGGCATATATCATTATAAAAATCATTATATTAAAGCGATAGATAAAAGATTAGAAAAGATGCTAAAAATAATGTAGCTGCTCTTTAAATTGGCCAGTAATTTTTAAATAATTTTGGGTTTCTTCTGCTATTGGCTATATATCTACCAACTGATATGGCTTGTGACACTTAAACTGTGTCATTTTTCTCTTATACAGAAACCTTATAAGTCTCTGAAGGTCACTTCCATGAGCGGTTAATGACACGTAACATAATGATGTACCATTTTACTTGTACTACTTATTGTCATAGTGGCTCTATCAGAGTTTGGCATCGTGTAGCAATGCTCTAGTGATCATGTAGATGTCTAGTAATGGCGACAGATATGGACAATATATATATATATATATATATATATATATATATATATAGAGAGAGAGAGAGAGAGAGAGAGAGAGAGAGAGAGAGAGAGAGAGAGATACATAGATAGATAGATAGATAGATAGATAGATATCTGGCATTCAATGGCCAGTGGATCTATTAGCCGTTATAATTGTGTCTTCATAGACAATGTGGCTGTTCAGAATGGTTATATGGTAAAACAAATGCCAATATTATATTATTGATAGATTAATATACTGATAATAGAATCTTGAATTAATAATTAAAGGTAACATTCAATGATCAACAAAAATTACATTTCTAATATACATCAAGTAAACACCATGACCTAGTTTTGACGACGAATTTACTCACGGCTTATGATACAACCATAATACAGTTGTAATTGAACGTCATCTTGTATATGACAACAGCAACCAGCATCAATGATCTCTCCACCTGTAACAGAAACCTAAATACTTGATGATGATGATGATGATGATGATGATGATGGTGGTGGTGGTGGTGGTGGTGGTGGTGGTGATGATGATGATGATGATGATGATGATCTTATATAATATATTTGATATGTGATGAAGGTTCACATATATGTATCGAGCAATATAAAAACATTTTGTTTACCAATTATGAAATGATCTTGATCATTTATCCGAAAACTAAAGGAAAGGAACTAATAAACAGTACATTAAACCCCCAAAATCATTGATAAATGACACAGTCTTGAAGAGATACTGGTTTATGTTATTGATAATATTGTTATCATATCATTAGTCATTTGTTATAACATGTCACATCAGATAACATCAAAGCCATCTTGTTCCTTAATACATATCTCTTCAATTATAACGCAGTATAACTGTTTTGAAGCCACCATATTTCTGTATTGTGTCCTTTCATGATTAAACGCCATTAGTATAACAGCTGTTTAAAGGATTGCTACAGTAAAATATGATATTATCTTAACAAGACCCTAATTATATTACCCTAACAAGCCGACTAAGAAAGTGGAAATTCTCTAAAAAGTCAACGAACTGAACCAACTGAGAAGCTAATTAATATCGACTGATTTCACCTGACATGAAGAAGATTTTCACATCTGGAAGCATTCACATGAGTATTTATTTGAGTTGAAAAAACTTTCATACTGAGATGACTATTCTTCAGAGACACACAAACCTTTCTTATTATACCGTATCAATAATGATACGGAGTCTACTTCACTAAATCTGTTACCCAAAAATATAAATGATATTCCATCTAGATTCTAAAATGATATATTTTTATATAAAGGTTACAGTTATCGTTATATTTGGTCCGTGTTCTGGATATTATATACCAGGTGAAATCATGTTTTATATTTATTCTGATTAAAGGTGAAATTGGTGCAAAGGGCACTGCCAAAACAGAATATAACTTGTAACACGTGAACTGAGTCAACATTCCCTTATAGACAATTGTTATAAGTCTCTGAAATACAGTTACAGAGATTAGAGAATCTCAAGATGAACAGTTAATCACACGTGAGGGAATAAGGTAATACATTATCTACACTGTTTATTGTCATTGGAGTGAGAACAAACGGCTTATTAGTCACAAATACCAATAATTTACATGTATCTTTAAATGCCGACAAAACAAATTGGCAAGAATAGCGTGTCTAATGGCCGTTGGGTTCTCACTATGACGGAGGGTCTACTCTAAGGTAAAAGTAATACATGTTTTTTTCGTTGAAACATCTGTAATACGCTGAAAGAAAATGGAATTTTACGACATTAACCCAAAATAATATGTTAACAATGTGAATCATTTACCTTTAAATCTATAAAAGAACAGAGTTTAGTTCATATTATCTCTAACCAACAATATGTGGGAAGGGTATGTGATTGCGTTTGGATATTAAAATGTCGATTCTAACCATATATTATATATATATATAAATATAATATTAATTTGGGGTGGGAGTTTCTTTGATAATTAATAAATGCTTGTGAAGACTTCTCGAACTCAAGATACATAAATTATATTGCTTATTGTCCAAGACAAAATATCCTCTTGCTACATCAGGATACACTGTAAGTGTAGATGCTTTATTAGTTGAACATCATAACTCAGAGCAGTAGTATTGGCATAAAGTGTTGATACGAGTGGAATCTGTAATTTGTTTTCTTGTTTCCAGAGGATTACAATTTCGTGGTGAAAATGTATTATTGATAAGCTAAATATTGAAAATTATTTAGGTATTCTCTAGAGATGTTAAGTAAATGTGACCTTTTTTGGAAGAACATCTCAAAATTCAAGTTAATCATGGAAAGCAGAACATATCATATTTATCGGCAATCGTTTGTGAGGAATTTATTAAATTGATTGTGCAACATGTTCTTTGTCCTATTCTTGATGAAATAAAGGAGACAAAGTATTATTCAATAAATGTGGATTCCACTAATAAATGTGGATTTCCTTAATGGTAACAAAATTCCACTCTCAGACTGTCGAAGTCAGTCATATGACGATGCCTCAAATTTGCCGGACGCCATACAGGATTGCAATGCATGAATTCATCAACTGAATGAGTTTGCCATCTATATCCCCCGGGCTGGATACAACCTAAATTGGGTTGGAGTAAATACGGCAGAGGGTTGTCTGTAAAATCCTTTGACTTTGTTCAGGGTCTGTATCCCTTTTTCTCTGCTTCTACCAACTGATGTAATGTTCTGCCATCATCTTTAAGAAAACCTGCTGTAGTCAAGCCTTTGTCTAACACGAGGTAGTCGTCACATATGTATTCTGTTCATGCTCTGTATGGGGGATTTCTAGATAATTAAACATGTAACTGACTTTGTATCAGCTAACACGGGAAGTGAACACAAGACGAGAGCCATAACAGTTGAGTGAGAAAATTGAAAACCTGGAAAGATTTTTCTCGCAATTCTTTGGATTGAAATTATTGAAAGAGTGAACAGAACAAGTTATGCCCCGCAGTCATAGGATGTGAACATACCTGTTGCTATGAAACTTAGTATGTATCTGAAAACCTATATTCAAGAAATTAGAGACAAATTTAGTGAATACTATTTTAAAGCCAGGAGTAGATTTAGATTAAAGCGGGAAAACAGGATCGAAAGCGGAGTGAACCTCTTACTAGATATGAAGAATCAGAAGAAGATCTACTTCTCAGTAAAAGTGAAAACTTCAAGGTGGATACATTCCTATCTGTTCTAGACTCTCTAATCTCTGAACCTACAAAACGTGCAAAAATCTTATTCATTAATTGGAAATCTGTTTCCTTCTTCAGTGAATTGAAAACAATTGGTTCTGATGAGATAAAAAAAAAAGTGTGAGCATCTGGCTAATGTGTATCACAAAGACCTTGATGATGCTGACATTTTAAATTAATGTGAGCGTCTCGAGCACTACATAGTTCTTGATGAAAATGTGACACTCTCCCAGCGTTGTACAGAAATTTAATTTCAGATAACTTGAAATCTGTATTGCCCAATGTTGAAAGAAATTTCGCAAATGTTGGTATTGAAGACTTGATTAATAATAAATAATTCTTTAATGTTTATTTTTTTGTGTTTTGTGTTCAAGCGTTTGTACAGAATTATTTTTAAACTTATTTTGTTTAAACGCTGATTTTATTTGGAGTACCAAAGAATATATGTTTAATTTTATCTACCATCTATATTTTAATCCTGTGAGTGGTTGTGTTCGTAAGGGTCCCAGTGCACTGTCTTTACCCGGGGGACTATAATACTCTAAAGACTGCCCTGTATGAGTTCACCAGCTTAATAATATCCAATAATTCCTGTTTGTTGGAAAGGGTAAATTCAATCGTTTAGGCTCGATCACATTAGTAATATATGTGTTAATAGTAACATATCATTGTAGTGATATAAAAATTAGCTATGTCTTATATCACGTTGTAATTAATATATTTTAACATAAAAACTCTAATCAGTGAAAATTAAACTCATCTTCTTTTTTATCACTTTCATTACGTCAAGGTGTATTTCATTTTAAGTGTAATTAATAAGCTTATTATATGGTTCATTTCGTTTGGTTTAAAAAACTTCCACTTCTTTCTTTGGGGTCTTGTTAGGATAATCTAATTACGGTCTTGTTGTGATAATAATGTATTTCCTGCAACGATTCTTTAAAGAGCTTTTAGACTAAAAGAGTTTCTTCATGGAAGAAACCATCACAGTTGATTTAATTTCCTGAAAACAGTTCACCCTAGTTTTAGCTAATAAGATGTATCAAACGACATTTATCAAAAATATTTGTTTAATTAACTATTCGCTTGCTTCAATATTTTACTAAATCATCAAATAATTTCAGAACGGGTAAAAAATGTATAATTTGCGATATTGATAACACTAGTAATACCTCTTCGGGTTGGCAATTATTAGAAACCAATCTTAGTAGATATTAACAAATAGACTGAAATGCCTACTCTATACATATATATGATCCTCGATTACATATATCATATCTCATATTAAGATTGTTATCAAGTAATTAGGTTTCTGTTACAGTATCAGCCCCAAATTGTTGCCGATTTCCTTTGTTGCTTAGTTCAAACTACGTTTACATCACTGGTGTCATGTCTTTGAAATGGATCTGTATACATTTCAAATGAAAACCGTGAAAATGATATAGGCTTTTATGTTATATACTATGACGTTCAAGGTCGGCTCAGTCAGGTCAGTCATTGTTGTAATATAAACCAGTAGTAAAGTTTTCGTCACAAATAGGTCATAGTGTTTATGTGATTTATATATGAAATATAATATATTTTATCATTCAACTTTCCCTTTTATAATTAATTCAAGATTACATTAGCAATTTAGTAATTTATCAAAGGTATAAAAACAGAATAATTTGTTCACCATTTAGCCATTCTGACTGTTCACGTTATCTAAGAAGATACTATTACAATGACCTATACGTCAGTTAACAATTGAATGAAACATACCTATATAATTGTGTAGTTCCTCCCTGACACTATTACGAGATATCCGATCAAGCCACCATGAAAATAAATAGTACAAGTAAAATGTTACATTATTCTCTTAGGTCTCATTAACCGTTTATAGAGGATTCTCTAAATCTCTGAAACTGTCCTTCAGAGACTAATAGTAATTCTGTATAAGCCATTGTTAACAAAGCTAACATGTCGCAAGCCATGACTGATTTGTAGATCCATAACCAGTTATCTAAGTATGAATGTCACCCTTATTCTGAGTTCAATAAGAACAGGATTTCATAGCCGAGATGGCGTGCTTTTCTATTTCCAGAATATCAGCTAAATCCAATGGCTTCTATTTAGAAATATCCCATTTTAGAAAAAAAGAATACCTTTCTGTTTAGTAAGCGTATAGGTGCAGTCAAAGTTACCACATCTGACTAGTGATGTAGCATTAGTGCAAGTTAATGTTGAATTGAGGTGTTTGTCTAAGGACAAATATAACAAACTAAAAAAAGGTTGTATATTGTATATTGCATATGCCAGTCGATTCTCACATACTGTCGGGATACGATATGACCAAAAATTAGCACACGGGTGTATGTACTAAAGGTGGTCAAACTTGGAAAAGCCTTCTAGAATTATTTTTAACGGCATCGTTCGTTAGTAGCAGAAATGTGAAATTAATCATTCATAGGATAGAAAAACGATGTGGGTGGATGTCATTGTCACGTTTAGGTTTCAATGTCTTTTTCAAGGCCATAAAGGTCGCCACGGTAAAACAAAATGCCGTTTCTACAAGTTTATTCGTCTAAGTAGTTTATAACTGCAATAGAAGATATCGGCTACTTTGTTCCCGAAATAGCGGCTAACTTTGTACTTTTTACACATCTTTGCATATAGTCATTCGATTCGAGTAACCTTGGTCCCTATTGGTATGTTTTAAAGCATGCTGAAGCCATTTATGTTATCGTAAATCCTCTCCGGTATACTATTACTTTAGTTTTAGCCATTTTAAATACAATTCTGAAGATCTGTTTGCACAGGGTAACATCTTCCAAGAAATGGTACATGTGACTATCAGGGTCCGACAAGACCTGCTTGGTACACCAGGACACACAAGTACATGACATGGACTTGATCAAGCACAAGTTGACCTGGTGATTCCAAATAGCCTGTATCTGATTATGAAGTTGCTGTTTGGAGCAATAACTCTAGTGGAGGAGAGGATCATAGAGGAAGACCCAGCTATCAAGCAACCTATATGCAGTATTGCTCAGACATTGTGTATGCGGTGCTAAACAAATGAAAGCTACATCAAAGCATATTGGATTAGGTCTTCCCTCCACCGTGCTACTCGTTCTGAAGCTCCTTTAGACTTATTCTATGCAGTCAACTACACAATCGGCATGGATACGTTGCGCAGAATCGATACACGCATAGCACAGAATATTCCTGAAAGATTTGTTGAGAATGGCAATATCTATGTCCGACACCCTAGTCAGAAAACGAATGAGCCATTACTGTTGTGACATGATAGACGTTCTGGAAGCATCCCTGGATGAAAAGAACCTTCCATTGCACACATATTATGGTCTGGCAGAGGCTCCGGCTGTACAATAACGTACTTTTGCAGGGAAGCCCATACTGCAACACAGAACAATCAAGCCAGATGCTTTACAGGCACTCCAACAATTAGAACCAGCTGCCATCGGGACAGAGACCACTACCCTGTGTTAGTGGTGACAAGAAGATTGAGGAGGAGTGGTTTATCTACAGTGGTGAAAAAAGACAGAAAGTACGTGCCAAATATATGACCTTTGTAGTTTCACGAATACCTGATGAGGATAAGTCAGTCCTTTCCTGGGGAGTATCGAACGAAGCAACCAGTATCATTCACCATGTAATAGCATATGTCAATGATACACTCACCACTTTGATTAATCACTTTATGGCCATTTCATACCACATTGGCCAGAAGCACACACTCATAACTGCTGACCAACCAATGTACACATGGAGCAAGGAATTGTTGTGGGCATATCCAAAGCTTGAAAGTTTCATCTTTCTCATGGGAGGACTCCGTATCTGCTTCAACCTCCTCAAAAGTATTGACCAACAAATGGATGGTACAAGACTGGATGACCTATGGACTGAGGCAGTTGTATATGCAGCCAACACTATTCAGACCATGCTGAATGACAAGGCCTACTAACATGCAGGCAGAGGAAGCCAACTTTCATAAAAGCTCTCTGGCACCTCACGTAGACACCTTTCAAGGCTGAATATGGCCATGAACATGATCTGGCAGTTGACGAGTTCAAAGTGTGTCTCAGATTTAGAAGAAGCACAATAGCGCTTGTCATAGAGCAAACCTATGCACTGAAATATATTGGCTATCAGATGCACTTCATGTTGTGGTCAACTTATATGACCATTGTTGAGACCCTACTGGACTTCATCAGAGCTGAAAGGGTTGGCAACTGGATTCTACACCAAGACACATTCACTGCTATGCTGCCCTGGCTCACAAAATATGATCACACAAATTATGCACGGTGGGCACCAGTTTCCCTTGCAGACATGAAACTCCTCGAGAACACAGCACCAGGGATCCATGCAGAGTTTCTTGATGGAAACATTGTAATGAAGAGGACCAAAAGGCGATTCAACCAAGTCTCTGTTGATCATGCAACTGAATCGATCAACAGGACATACAAAATGCATAATGGCATCATCGGCCTCAAAAGAATTGACCATGCTAGAGACAAGTTTTGTGTCACATTGTCAGAAAGATCGCTCATTTACAAGAAACCTGGACACTCTTTAATCTAGAAGATGCCGATGAGAAGAATCTGTTCTCCCGTTCTGACAGTCTTCTATCTTAAACAAGGCGTGATGCTGGTCTAATCAGATGTAGGCAGCGAATGAACGATTAGCGGAGGGAACCACCGGGTTCTATCAAGCAGTAAATAAGCATTAATCAGAGACTTTTGCTGATCTGTACAAAGCTAAAGTGTCACTAAAAAGAATGTAGAAAACATAATCAAAGCGGACACAAAGTTGCTGCTGCGTCTGCTCAATGTTGTCATCGCAGGTTGAACAGTTGAAATGGTGAATGCGCTTAAGAATGAGGTGTCTCCATTCCCATAATCATCAGTAAATCCCGGAGGAGAGATGAACTCAACTTTACTTTGGAGAATACATAACCAGAGATGTTGTTGCGTTTGACTTCTATTTAGGGCAGGACTCAATCAAGGCAGTGGCACGATCAAAGAGAGTGGGCAAACAGAAGCCAATTCGCAAGCTTATTGAAGGACCAGATGTCCCACCCAAACAGGTATGGTGCATCTTCATTTTTAGGATGAAAACAAGGCCGATCTTGCCCTGTTATTACCGGATGTCATCATGATCAAAGGCAAAGACCAACCAGAACGATATGAGTTGGTGACGTGAGGTGGATTCATCAATGCTTCTGATACAATGTCAACGAGTAGAGATCAAACCAAGCTTTCAGGAAACCATGACACGATGCTAATCCTGCATGCATGTGAAACAGCTGACAGAGGATATGAAGTAGTACTGGTCATCTGTAGAAACACATATGTCCTGCTGGTTCTGTGGCACCTCATCCCTGTAGTTGAAGTGTGGATTATTGCTGGGATTGCTAAGAATCGGAAATCTTATCCAGTACATGAGGTATCTCAGCGATGTACACAGCCTGTGAGGGACAACCTACTCCTACACTAACAGACTGTGACACTACTTCAGTGTTAAGTGGTCCTGGAAATATTCCAGAAGCACCCACTTCTTGCCAATATCACTCAAATCGAATGAATCTCAGCAAAGTTTGGTTCAAAAGTGCAAAACTGCCTACCATCTTGGAAAACGTGGCCACCATCTTGGATTTTAATGTATCTGGTGCAATTATAAACTACTTAGACAAATACAAAACTTAAAAGGCATTTCTGTGCCTTGGTGATCTTTATGACCTTGAAAATGAACTTGAAACTCAAAATTGACAATGACATCCACCCACATCATTTTTTTATCCAATGAATGATTAATTCCATATGGATATCTGCTAATAACAAACAATGCCGTTACAAATATGTTTTGAAGCTTTGGCCTCCTGACTATAATGTTTAGGAGTGGGTTTTGGTATTTGTTTCTTTGGGTAATTGTTTCGGTGTTTGTTTCGACTTTTTTGTTTGTTTGGGTGGTTGTTTGTTTCAGCGTTTGTTAGTTTGGATATTTGTTCGTTTGTTTGAATGTTAGTTGATACAGGTGTTTGGCTATTTCCGTTATTCTGTATTTCGGTGTCTCAGTTAGCCGAGGTATCAGTGTGTTATTATCACATTATTTTAGTGTTTGTTAGTTTTTATTTGTGTAAGTATTTTGTTTGAGTGTTTCTTGTATGTTTGTTTCAATGTTCCTGTGGGTAAATTTCGGGATTTCAGTGTTATTTCTGTTTGATTATTTGTTTGTCTGTTCATTCGTTCATTTGTTCATTCGTTCGTTCGTTTCATTTGTTTATTTTAAAATTTTTATGTTTATTTCCCTTTTCCCCAGTGATATCAAACTGTCCGATTAATGGCATATTCATTGCATGATGATAAAAGGAAACAACAATTAAACATTTTTGAAATAGTAAAATGAGATGTTATTATATCATATGTTCCACCGAAAATTACATTTATTTGCCAAACCTTTTGTATTTGTGCATTTTAGTTATTTATACAACAACTTTCATTTTCGATGCGTCTTTTAGATATTTTAAAATGTTTCGCCACACGGTATCAACGATATCTGTGGTGAAGTTAGTTATTTTCGAAGGTTCTGGATTCTAACTCATTAAGTGACCAATGGCCTTATGCCCGTTTGTGCCATTGCTCGATTATAGTATTCATAGATAATACCCCTAGAACCAGTCATACAGTAAACCAATATACACTAATGTCAACCAGTACCTATTATTAAGAATTGTGATAACAACATATTCAAAGATAATCTGTTACATAAAATTATAAAGCAAAATAAAACTAGACTTATGTCTATATTCAACAAATGCATTGTTTGCTTATAATTATAGACATTACTTCAGGATCATCATTATCAAGAGACCTCATTACATTAATTAGTAGGCTGATTTATTTTTAACTTGCCCTCATACGTAATTGTAGTTGTGATGTTAGTTATTAATATAAATTGAGAAGTCGTTAGGTTGTCATTAAATTACACGAAGTAAAAGGTAAATGAGTATTGCACACAGAACTAGACACATTGTAAACCATAATAAACATATGCCAAAAACTTATCATAAACAAAACTGGATGTATGTGTATATATCACAAATGTATTGTTATAATTAAAAGATAAAGATATTGATTTTCGGTAACAGCAATATTAAGAGACAGGGTTTGAATGGTTTCGATCCTATCTGGATCAACGCTCCTAGGGTGTCTCTTCATGGTATTTTATCTGATGTTTAATTGTTGTTATATGATGAATCACAGGGTTCAGTTCTTAGTCCTCTGGTTTTTTCCCCAAAATGTATATCTGTCCTCTTGGGATCAATCTACAGCAATATGGGGTTAGATATTACTTGTATGCTAATGAACACACAGCTGTCCTATATCACTGAATTCTGACAATGAGTTAAATTTCTCCTCTTCCTTGAAAACCCTTTAGAATATTGTTTTTCTAATATTCGGCTATGGATGACTCAAAATCTTCTAAAGACTAAATGATAATAAAACAAATAATATATATTTGGCATCACCACATTGTGTTAAATCCCTAATAACTTCCAGCATTACAGATGGGTGCATCTTTGATTACGCCTAAGGGGTAAAATTGTAGGTGTTATTTTTGACCAATGTATTAACATGTATGAACATGTCACATCAGTATGCCGAGCTGCCTACTACCATCTTAAGAACATCTACTATTCTATTTAAGAGCAGTTCTTGACACAAGAAGCCCCTGTAACAGTAGTCCATATATTTGTTACATCTCGTACAGACTATTGTAACTCCTTGTTATAAGGCTAATCTAATTATAACACCAATCGCCTTCACCGAATTCAGAATACTGCAGCTCGCATGGTGACAAATAATCGAATATATGATCATATCACCACAATCCTTCAAAACTTACACTGGTTACCTGTTAAATAGCTTATCCAATTCAAGATTTGATTAATAACTTTAAAATATATTAACGATATGACACTTGAATACCTGTGTTAACTAGGTGTCCATTAGAAAGTTATCCGAAAAACTCAGATGCGTCATATCTTGAAAAAAATCTAATCCGTTCTAAAACACACTTGTTCAAGGTTGCTTTCGCATGTAAATAATACTCCTTTTAGATGTCTTATAGGATTTTTTATAGACACATTCTTTGGGGTATTATTATATTACATATTATATATAAAGGCACATTTGAATGGTTCCTGAAAGTAAATGGGCTTTATTAAATATACATTATTATTATTAGTAGTAGTAGTAGTAGTATTACATTAATCAGCTAGTTTGTTTGAAACTTGCCCTCATACAAAGTATAAATAATTTTAGTCGTGATGTTAGATACAAATATAAATCAAGTAGCCTTTAAACCATCTTTTCAGGGAATTGTTATTTATCCTGTATTTATAGTTTTATTAGATTAATATCCATTAATTCAACAAACCGAATAAACCTAAAATACAATATTACAATAAACTGAAAATGGATAACTGATTGATTGACTAAAGAAATGAATGACTTGTGTTAGTGATTGAGTTACTTTCATAAAGACCGATTGAATATTAACCATTATTTATTTTGCAAAATGAAGTAATCAGTAAATTATCAGTAATATGGATGACTCGATTTTCAACCGAAAAGTTTCTGCTGATAAATGCCTTCAAAGTGGATGGAATGTTTTTAATAATAACCAGATTAGCTATGTTGACGTGTTAGTTAACTAATTAATTATATTTATCATAAAATACGATAGGTTGTTAGCAGATTAAACCATTATTTATATATATATATATATATATATATATATATATATATATATATATATATATAAATATTGCATATGCCAGCATGAAAACTGGTTTCTCTGGCTCGAAATCGTGATGAAACATCAGTAGCTTTTGTTCATGATTCCTTATTTTCCGGCTATATAAAATAGCATACGGTTTAAAAATGCGTAGATATTTTCAATTTCTCCAGTTCACAAGATTAATGGCGATATATTTTTGAGTGAAAGACCATGTTAGACGTATCACCAACCCAGTAGCTGTTGCTTGTGTGTCAGATTATCACTAAACTCTGGTCCTCAGACATCACCAGTAACGATTGTTAGAAATAGGTATTCTATATATAATCAATACAATGTGTCAATTTATGTTAATGAGTATTAATTTTCTATATTCCAACAAATATGAATATAATGTTGATCTATATCTTGTATCATTGATCAATTGTGTTTCAGTTGACAAATAAAATACATTACTTAGAATTACTTCATGGTCATAATTTAAGATAATTCGATCCGATATTAAGTACATACTGTCATTTTGTATTGTTGTTGATGTGGCCATTATATTATGACATCAGTTTTGTAACTTAAATACGTCAAGTATTTGTTTAAAAGAAAATATATCTGCCATCACTACCTCTTAATATATCTATCCATCATATATATATATATATATATATATATACACCTATTACCGTTTAAAATGTCATAGTTCTGAGTTCTGATTTGGGGGGATAATTTATTTTCATAAAGTAACATTTATATTTTTACAATCTATCTCATCTTGATACTAATTTTATTACATATCCTAGTCTGTATCATCCATCAATCTGAGTATCATGCTAACTCTTCCAACTGGTGGGAAACAAACTCTTGTCATTCATTTAAACAAGATGTACTATTGACATTTGGACACATTGTCATATTTGGAAGGTCAAATAGGTCAATAACCTTCCATCCAGAACTGAAATTGACGTGTTTCAATTAGGAACATATCAATGACAATATATAAATATTAATGATATAAATAGACAATGGTATTGTGTTTAACTTATTGTTTTGTATAAATAACATCACTGAAAGATAAAACGGCTATTATCAAACAGAAACATAATTAAAAACTACAATAATCCGAACAAACGCACATATTTCGCGTAGATAATTACAATTTGACAACACAACTCACAGTAAACAAGGACAACAGCCTGTGGTTTAATGAAAAGCTAATACATCTACTAGATAACTGGTTTGACACATAGTTTGCAGTCAAGAGTAATTTACTGTGGTTCAAGAGGCACCTATAAATCATAACATTTCGACACCACATATGCTGATCTCAGCTTCATTTTAAATTCGAATGGCTCAAACGTCCTATCTATATAAACCGTGTCCGACAGGTTCCGCGTTGCAAGTTCCAGGCTTTGTGTCAGCCACCGTAATACTTCATTCAAAAGCACGAAACAAACGTGTATCGTATACATTATGCCTACATTTAGAAGTAGCAGGATATTAAGTTACAATACTGCACAATGCATTAAATTACTGAACTAAAACCTGTGTAAATGGTATGACTGATTCATCGCTTACTGAACATTCATCCACGCCTAATCTTGTCCCTACATTTTTTTTACTTCTTTATGGTAAGATCTAAATTACACCTCCTATCCGCGTGATCTATGACCCCTATAATCCTAAACACCAGATTTCAAACAAATCTTCGATGCAGGTGGATGAGACGTAGGAGTTTTTAAAGTGATGAATGTATATTCAATATTGTTCCTATATGATTGTAACATAATAACTCAAAAGCCAACTATAGTGTATTCTCCAGCCTAAACTGCATTGTGTTAAATCATGAACTAATATCTGGCATTGTATTTAGTTCAGAGATGCTTTTGAAATAAACTCATCTGTGACAGTGATTCGTGTGAAATACTTTAATGATAAGCAATTGTTGGCAATGTTTTTGCACTGCATGGTACGGGAGTTTTTCAATTGTGATACATATACTGTATTCATGATTTGGGATTACTTATTATTATACTACATATTATTTGTACAACGCCTTTGAATGGTTCCTGCTAGTAAGGGCCCTCTATTAAGTATGCATTATTATTATTATTATTATTATTATTATTATTATTATCAAATATGCGTTAACGCAGCAACAGGTTCAACTTATAATTTCTTTGGTTGAACATATACATCATGAATTTGTTTTAATTACTAAAAACGGAACCCATACGTTGCTGTGACATAGCTATGTAAGTGGATACAGAATGCCTGTGAACGACAAAACAAATTATATGGATACCAAATTCAAATCTTAAATATGATCCATTCTATTCTATAAATAGGAAAATGATTCGTTTAATTATTCACCTTTTCTGCAGACACACAAGGATAGAACAATAATGAATATGATGCTATTTTCATCAAATGTTCTTTGTATTATAGTACTGTATTTTCAATATATATTTAATCAAAAAGCTCATCAACATATTTTAACCTTAGAAATGAACACTTACTTCCTCTGTCTACCTACATACCAATGACTTACAGCACAAGTTATACACATTATTCTTGTTCTCAGATTGGACATACTATGGCTGATATTTAGTAAATCTGCTAACAAATATTCTGTTCACTATAAGCTACTAGATAATTTGTTTTTCTTTCTATTAATATAGAGATTTAAGAATGTATCAGTAATCTTGAGCATTTTCTCATATTTAGCTATAGTATTTCGACATCTAGTTTCACGTCTTCTTCATATGTAGCGTGTTGGATCTCAGATCACTACCACCCGTGTTTGAATCTCGGCGTGGGTATTATATCTGAAGGGTGTTTCATCTTTGACTTCACTTCATTACATTTGGACGTCGCTCGGCCCAATTAGCTTACCATGTGCAAAAAGGTGGCCGTGAAACACCAATCATCAATTATCGTATTAGTTTCATTACTCAAATGAGATCTAGTCACAAGTGAGATAATACACTTCTCAGTATGAACATTTGTCCAACTCAAATAAGTATTCAAGTGAATATTTCCAGATGTCAACATCTTCTACGTGAAATCAGTCGATATTAATTGGCTTCTCAGCTGGTTCATTTCGTTGGACTTTAAAGAATTTTTAATTTCTCTGGCGTCTTACTAGGGTAAGATACTTAGAATATTGTTGAGATAATATTGTACTTTACTGTAACGATCTTTTGCACAGATTTTAATCTAATGAAGTTTGTTCATGGAATAAACCATTACAGTTAATTTGATGGCTTCAAAATAGCTATACTACGTTATAGTTATAAAAGACATATAAGACCCATGTGATATAATTATTTTAAATATGTTGATCTTGTATGAAATAAATATAGTATTACAGCAGTTTAAGTAATCAATTATTCATATTTAGATAGTCGAGATCAATTTGAGAGTATTTGTATGTACGGATCTATGTTGTATCTCTCCATTTTGAGGCAGAATAATAAATTAATTTATTAAATTTTAATAAGTTTTCAAATATGCCTGAATTAATCCTTTTAGAATTTAACAAATAAACAACAACAGGGAATATCTCTGTGTTAGAGATACTACATGTGCTGTGACAAAAATCTCAAAACGTCTACTGTTTGTTGCATCACTTAATAAAGTTTTGTTTTCTATTTTTAATTTCCGTGAAGTATCAAGTTATGTTTCAAAGATAATAATATGGATTTATTAATCCTTTGATTCTGACATTTAACCTTTTAGTTTGAGAGGTTAGAATAGTGAAATATCGTTAAGTTACTGCTATGTTATATATATTTTATCTTATACTTAGTAATTTTGTATATGATGTTAAGGTTCATATACCCTCACATATAAATCTCTAATCATTGAACATCAAAGCAATCTTCTTTTTTATCTCTCTAATTATGCCAAGGTGTTCTTCATGCCAAGTGAAATCAGTCGATATTAATTGGCTTCTTAGTTGGTTCGGCTCGCTGGTTTTAAAGAATTTCGTATTTCTTTCTTTCTTTGGTGTATTGTTGGGATAATATAATTAGCCTCTTGTTGAGATAATATTATATTTTATTGTAACGATCTTTTTAACAGCTTTTAACCTTATGAAGTGTATTAATGGAAGAATCCAATACAGTTACTTTGTTAATTTTAAAATAAGTTAAACAGTGTTAAAGTTGAAGAGACATATATTGAAGAAGAAGATGGCTTTGATTTTCTCTGATTAAATATTATGTTCTGATTATATGAGCTGAAACATGATATAATAAACAATAATGATATCATGATCATCAATAATATAAAACAATGCCCTTTTTCTGATATTCTATCACTTATCAATGGTTTTTATTTGATTACCTTTTTTTACTTCCTTCATTATTCGGATATATTATCTTGATGATTTAAGATTGAGTTAAAACGTTTTGCACATTGATAATATTTGCAATATGTCTTCGGCTCATTATTCTCAGAAATTCATCGTAAAATAGGTAACGGTATTCACTTGGTTTATACTAGAAATGTATTCTTTGTTAATCATTTAACGGTCCCTTTTATAATTAATTAAAGATTCCAGTAGCATTACTCTATCAATGGTATGATATCAGAATATTTTGTTCACCATTTAGCCATTTTGAATGATGAGATTATCTAGAATAGTATTATTACAATAAACAATAAATCGATTGATTATTGGGAAACAGACGAATAATAATAATAATAATAATGTATATTTAATAAAGCGCCCTTACTAGCAGGAGCCATTCAAAGGCGCTGTACAAATAATATGTAATTTAATAATACCCCAAATAAATTTTCCAAGAGGACGACGAATTTCTAATATTTGTCGGCAACTTATTCCACAATTGGGGGCTGCAACACTAAACGTACAATCACCATATGACTTGAGCCGAGACACTGGCACCTGCAATAGTATCTGACTGGATGACCTGAGTTTTCGGGATTACTTTCTAATGGAAACCAGTTCACACAGGTATTCTGGTGCCATATCATTAATAGATTTATAAGTTATTAACAGAATCTTGAAATTGATACGTTGTCTAACAGGTAGCCAATGTAGTTTTTGAAGAATGGGGGTAATATGATCATATTTCTAGTATTTGTTACAATGCGAGCTGCACTATTCTGAATTCGCTGAAGGCGATTAATGTTATAATCAGATATGCCATATAACAGGGAGTTACAATAGTCTATACGAGATGTAACAAAGGCATGAACTACAGTTAAAAGTGATTCTTGTGTCAAGAATGCTTTTAAACAGTGGATGTTCTTAAGATGGTAGTAGGCAGCTCGGCATACTGATGTGACATGTTCATGCATGTTAATACATTGGTCAAAAATAACCCCTAGATTTTTTTTACTGACCCATTAGGGGTAATCGAAGATGTACCAATCTGTAATGCTGGTGTCTTTAGGGATTTAACTCAATGTGGTGATGCCAAATATAAAATATTTGTTTTATTATCATTTAGTTTTAGAAGATTTTGAGTCATCCATAGCCGAATATCGGCAATACAATGTTCTAAATTCTTCAAGGAAGAGGAGAAATTTAAATCATTGTCAGGATCCAGTTATATATACAGCTGTGTGTCATCAGCATACAAGTGATATTTAATCCCATATCGCTGCGCAGTGATCCCAAGAGGACGGGTATACATTGTGAAAACCAGAGGACCAAGAACTGAACCCTGTGGTACACCAGATAACAAAAAACTGAATGTCAGATAAAATACCATGAACAGACACTCTCTGGGAGCGTTGTTCCAGATAGGATCTAAACCATTCAAGTACTCTACCTGACAGACCAAACATATCTTTTAACCTAGAGAAAAGTACATTATGGTCAACTGTATCAAATGCAGCAGACAGGTCCAGAAGAACAAGTATTACTGGCTTACCTTGATCAATTGACATCATAATATCATTTTTCACTCGAACCAAGGCTGTTTCAGTGCTGTGACCACTTTTATAGGCAGACTGTAGTGATTCATTAAGGTTATTATTGATTAAATATTTGTTTAGATGGAAAGCAACTGCCTTTTCTATAACTTTAGATAAAAATGTAAGTTTTGAAACAGGTCTGTAATTGTTTAGAATATTACAGCCCAAAGAGTGTGGTTTTTTATTAATGGTTTTACAAGGGCAGCTTTCATGGATTTTGGGGAAAACCCCCAAGATAATGATTTATTAACTATATTTGTAATTGGGTTTATCAGAACATCCAGACAATCTTTCACAAGCCATGTAGGCATAGGGTCAACTGCACAGAAAGCATTAGATGACTTTTTCAGCAACTGTCTGATATCAGTCTCTGTAAAAGGCTCAAATGTATCTATCATGGATATGCAGGACTCTTCTACCAATGGTGTACCCTGATAAGGTGCTGGACTGGAATCCACTATGTATATTTAATATTTTTTGACAGAAGAAGTTATTAAAACAATGGGCCATATCTTTATCTGAGTTGATATTATTTGGGAGGACAGTTTGACTTTTATGTAATACTTTATTCACAACACTGAAAACAGTCCTTTGATTTCCCTTTTGGATGCTTTGATCTTCTATTATAGTATTCAGATTTAGCAGAGGCAAGGGTATTTTTAACAAGAATTTTACTGACCTTGAACATTTCAAAATGAACACACAAACTGGTCCTGATCCACAGACGCTCACAATACCTTCCGTGTCTCTTTGCAGCCTGTATGTTCTTATTATACCATGGAAGCATTGGTCTGCTTGGCATTTCCTTTGTCCTTAAAGGTGCATGTTGATCTACAATGTCTCTCAATGTATTATCATAGAGATCCACCAGATGATCCACATCATCCGGTGGATCCAATACCAGAGAAGAGACTCGCAGATCAGCAAGAAAAGCCTCCTTGTCAATTGACTTGTATCCTCTATATGAAATATCTTTAGCTGAAACAGATTGTTTCTGTAAAGATACATTAATGTCAACAAGGAAATGATCAGACAGCATGGAAGACACAGACACACCTTTAATCAAATTGTCATCATCACGGGAGATGACAAGATCTAAGATGTGACCATGTCTGTGTGTTCTTTCTTGGACATGCTGCCTGAGATTGGCAGATCTAAGAATGTCAGCCAGTTGTTTGGTATCTGCATTCCTCTGGCAATCCCAATGTATATTGAAATCACCTAAGATCAACAGATGACCACTGTTGGTAGCAAGAGAGTCAACAAATTCTGAAAATTCCTTGAAGAAATCTGCTGCTTTCAGGCCATTTTTCTTAGTGGGGTGTAATCGGTAGATAATAGCTACACGAACACTTATCCCCCCAGATATAAAAGTCAGTTGGTAATTTTCAAAAGACTTAGCCTGAAAACGCAAATGGGTTTCACACTTCAAAGAATCACGGAGAAGAATGCCGACTCCCCCACCTTTTTTGTGAATCCGAGCTGCATGGTGGAATGAATATCCAGCTGGAGTCACATCACCAACAATTTTCTGGTCTGAAACATTACCAGTCAGCCAAGTCTCTGTTATGACAAGAGCATCAAGATCCATATCCTTAACATCAGATATTTCATCAGATTTATTACAGATCGACTGACAGTTAATAAGACCAATACTTACATTTTGTACAGCTGTGCCATTATATGGTGTTATTGGCACAGTGATCAAATTAATGGCATCAGACCCAATCTGCTTTGGATGTTTTCCACTACGTGGGCGCATCGTTAAACAAATGGTATTATCACCATAGGGTCGTAATGCAAGCAACTGATCTCTACTATAATTCATTATAATTATAGAAATAAAATAAGTGAAAAATTTAAATAAAAAACAAAAAAAAACATACACAAGCAAAAACCGAGTTCTTATGGGAAACACTGGAGCGGGCGATAATATAGGGCGTCAAATGAGCAGTTAAAAAGAAAATACAAGAAATACAAAATAACTAAATATAATCAATTTATATTAATATAAATTAAATCTATATTACATAATATGCAAAATACACCAGTTTCACTGGTGTAACCTATCTAATAGCTGAACTATCCGAGAAATATTCCGGTGCCATTACATCGAGAGCCGGTCATACTTCCCGCCACAAACATTTATCGAATTAGACGAATAGACAAACAGACCACTCAAAAACATTAAGCAAATAAACACAACCAAATACAGAATATTTGAAACAGTGAACAAGATTACACTTAAATACGAAATGCCATATAAATAAAAACTAAGATTAACAACCACTCAAACAAACAAACAAACAAACAACCATGCAAGCACACAGACAAAATGACTGACATATATATATATATATAGATAGATAGATAGATAGATAGATAGATAGATAGATAGATAGATAGATAGATAGATAGAGAAATAAACAAACATGCAAACATTTAAAGAAACAGAGAAATGACCGAAAAATGGAAACACTATGACACCAACCAACAAACATTCAATATAAACGCAAACAAGTAAATAAATAAACACTGAAACAATTAAATACTGAAACGCCTAAACATCTTAATACCGAAACATCCAAATACTTATATAAATAAACAGCAACAAAAATCAAAGATTCTTGCCAACAAACAAACCAAATACAAAATAAAACTCCCAAACAGACAGACAGACAGAATGAAGAGCGGACAGATAAGAAATAGACAGACAAACAAAAAGACAGAAAGACAAAGTAAGGTAATAACTAACTAATTAACTAACTAAAAAACTAACTAAGGAACTAATGTGCAAAGAAAACAATCCATATTCGCATGACGAAGTATACACACGAGCGTATGGATACTTAAATGCATATTATACGTATATATGCGTGTGTCCGCGCAAGTCCGAGCGTGCGGGCATCGTCCCGTATGTTTATGTTGATCTCAAATCGTACTCTAATGGTAAGTGAGAATGAATTGGTCTAATAAAATGGATTATATCTCCCAACTCCCCAAGTCTCTAAGATAATATATTTATATTAAATCTATTTGTGATTTATCTAAAACACACATTAAATGTTTGTAGTTATCCGATAGCGAAAAGCTAGATCAATACATTGAAAACCTCCAGGTTGTGGGTTCGATTCCAACTTATATCTATGTTTGTAATATTTCTTTCCCTTGGCAGATAACGTTCATCACATATCCCAGGTGTTACCATTGTCGAAACTAAACAGCTGAATTCAATATTAATATTTCCTATTACTGGCATATCACTAATAATATAGGATGTCTTGATATGGGGTCCGTCGATCTGAGCGCAGGTATTCCAAGCGATTAACATTAAAATAGTTGCTCACATCATAATGTCAGTGGGCCGAGATCGACTGAGCCGAGATCGACTGAGCCGAGATCGACTGAGCCGAGATCGACGTGGGTATCATAAATATATGTTGATTTCGGCCCATATTGCATTAAAGTGTTTATTGTAGATGCATGTTTGTATGTCGCCGATCTCGGCCCAGGTCGATTACTCTCTCTCTCTCTCTCTCTCTCTATATATATATATATATATATATATATATATATATATATATATATATATATATATATATATATATATATATATATATATATATATAATTTTAAAATAAATTTTAAATTATAATTTTTTAATACATATTTATAAAAGTATAAATTTTATATATATATATATATATATATATATATATATATATATATATATATATATATATATATATATATATTCTTAAAACAGTGACCTATATAGTCTATTGGAATAATATAAATATCAAACGGTTTATTTTGAACAACAGTACTGAGTAACAGGCCACCCACGGAGGCCTACACTCGTGGTTCATATAGACTGGCATATACTCGGAGGAGCTGGTGGGCAGAGCGGTCGCCGTTCTCGTATTTTGCCCAGAAGTCGAAGATCTGCAGATCGACTACGGCCCGAATGTATGACATATATATTTTAATGTTTTATTGTATTGACTGAAGCGACTACAACTTCCTGCGCCAACACTGTTTACATGCACAACTCAAACACGCATAGCAACCACAATCTACTCGATTAAACAATCCTAGAGCAACTAGAACCGACATAGACATGATAATTAGAAAGCATAAAGACATTCAAGTAACATTTATTTCTGTACACAAAAACACATATCTTTCATTTGGCATTTAATTATAGATAACAAAACATAGGAATACCACTTTAACAACAAAATAAGTGGGCCGAAAGTCTTTGAGATCACCAACAGGCTTAAATAAAAACAAACGGTATTCCTTCTTCCTTCTAAAATGGGATATATCAATATAAAAGTCATTATATTAAGTCGATATCATAGAAATTAGAAAGCATATGATTTCAGTTATCACCCCGTTCTTTTTTAATCCAGAATCCAGATAATTTTGGTTTATCTGTAATTAGCTATGTGTCTACAAAACGGTGATGGCTTGTGACACGTAAACTTTGTCAACATTCTCTTTTATAGAATCAAATCGTTATAATTCACTGGAGAATAATTTAATAGATTTAGAGAATCATCCATGAATGGTTAATGACACGTAAGAGAATAATGTAACTTTTTGTATTATTTGTTGTCAAAGTGGCTCGATTAGAGTTTAACATCGTGTAATAATATTGTAAATTGTTTGTGTCTCATAATGGCGACAGAGGGGAAAAATCTTTTTTTTTTTTATATATATATATATTATATATTTAAATTTTAATTTTTCCCAAATGGGGGGTTTTAAGGGACATCTCCGAATCGAATATAAAGTGTAAATATCAAGATTAGGTGAGAATTTACTGACGTTCCATTTGCATGCATCATATGTTATGTCATGAGCCATCAATTCCCTGGACACCTCCCAATCGGAGCTTTAATATTTACAAGGGAAGCATTTGTACACATGTTATTACGCACACACCTTATAATATTCTAAATATTGGATATTAAAAATTACAATAGGATCGTTTATGACATAGTGTATTATATAGGATTATCATTTTGAGAAAGATCCCTGAAAATATTTATCTTAAACCTTCACTTCTAATATTTCAGAAAACTAATCAGATGACGTTTAATAGTACAACAGTTAATCATCTGAAGTCATAAAAGTTATCTGATAAACAGGAAATGTATATGCCAACCGAAGGGTTTCGGTCCTAAAAACAAGTGTCAACTCTGTACATTAAATATATACTGTTGTATGAGGGAATTATTGCACTAAGTTTCTCTCTCTTTCAAACACACGCATCCACATACGTCCTACAACACGCAGTGACATTCATACAGAAGGGTGTGCTGATATTTAATCATATTCTAACATGGTGTGGGAAGTCACTTGCATATAATGAAAAAAATATAAATAACAAATCTGGAAACATTCACCTGAGTACTTAGTTGAGTTGGTAAAAGTTCATACTGAGATAAGTATTGTCTTCCCAGTCACTAAATTGCGAAGATAGTGTATTTATATAACAATTGTTAGGGTGCATCTTTAATATCGCTAATGAGATAGAGTCTACTTGACTCGATCTGTTACCCAACTAAACCTGAAATAAAAAGGGACAGTATTTATCAAACGTTTAATAATTATGATAATAATAATAATAATAATAATAATAATAATAATAATAATAATAATAATAATAATAATAATAATAATAATAATAATAATGTGTATTTAATAAAGTGACGTTACTGGCAAGAGCCATTCAATGGTGATATACAGTAATACCCCAAATAGTATGTCTGTATAAACTTAATAAGAGATGTAAACGATACTCATTATTTATCTGTAAAAGCAACATTTTAAACTAGTATGTTTTCAGAACAGATTACAAAAGAGACCAATATCATGTGGTGGATCCAATTCCAGAGAAGAGACCCGCAGATCAGATATATCAATGCTAATAAGGAAATGATCTGACAGGAGATGACAATATCAGACCTAAGATATGACCATATCAGTGTGTTCTTTCTGGTATTTGTTGCATTTGGCAATTTGTGTATTATCTGCATTGCTGCATTATCTTCTTCCACTTTTGGTAGTCAACAAATTAAAAAAAATCCCTTGAAACATTCAACAGCTTTCGGACATTGTGTTCTTAATTTGTTTGTAATCGTTAGATAATAGCTACACAAATATTATAATTGATTAATCTCCCAATTCATCCAAGTCCCTATGTTTTGGAATTTCGGTATGGTAGGATCTAAATAAAACATCCTATCCACGTAATATGTGACACCCGTAATGATAAACACAAGATTTCAGGCAAATCTCCGATACAGAGAATAAGACGAAGGCATTATAAAACCATACATTCAGCATTTTGTCTAGATGATTGTAACGTAATAACTCAAAGGCGAACTATAGTATATTCTCCAGACTAATTAAATATACGTTAATGCAGCAACATGGTCAATTCATAATTCCGTTGGTTGAATACATACATCGTGAATTTGTTTTAATTAATAAAACCGGTACACATATGTTTCTGTAATATAGCTATGGAAGTGGATACAGAATGTCTCTGAACGAAGAAAACAATTATATGGATAAAAAATCCAGATCTTAAATATAATCCATTCTACTGTATAAAAATGAAACTTGTACATTTAATTATTCATCTATTCAAGAGAGAAACAAAGAAAAAACGGCAATGACAATGATTTTATTTTCTTCAAATGCTCTTTGTACTTTTAGTGCTGTATTTTCAATATATATTTAGTCAAAAAGCTCACTATATTAATATTTTAAGGATAGAAATGGACAGTTACTTCCTGTGACTACCTACATACTTATGAGTTACAGGACACGTTATATATTATTCTTGTTCTCAGATTGGATATACTGTGACTGATATATCGTGTTCTTTACAAATAACTATTTGTTCCCAATAAGGTAATATATCATATTTGGTTTTGTTTATTTCAATAAATATAGACATTTACGAATATATCAGTGGTCTTAAGCATTTTCTCATATTTAGCTACAGTATTTCGACCTTGTGTTATAGAAATGTATAACGCATTCTCAACACAGCTATATATGGAGATAATTGTTTCCGGGTGTTAGTTTTTTAATTAGTTTACTTATAGTGTCTATCACCCAACATTAAACATATTCTGGCTGACATAATGTAGAAACCTTTTATACATAAATGTTTAATTCTGTTATCTAGTTGATTAAGCCGCCAAAGCAAATATTATTGTATAATTAACAGTCATGAAATAAAATTCAGCTGATCAGTAAAATATATACCTATTTTTATGCAATATTAGCAAAATAGTATTTGATCTCAAACGATCCACGAACAGAATCCTACTAGATAAATACTTTTTCTTTCATCCTCATTAAGAAGTGAAAAAGTTAATTGTTTTAGACATAGAACGATTAACATCAATATACGTCTTTTTTTAACATCGATGACTCTTAAAAAGTCAGAACCTTGGCCACGATGTTGATTACGTCATACTGGCCTGTCTAGGAATTCTGTCGCAAGACATTTCATTATTATTGATATTTTTAGTCTTATGTCTGACGTTCACACAAAAAGTAACATCGACATCGGCTTCTTTAGAATCCCGTGGAATTATTATCCTGATTAAAGAGGATGAGTCTTCAATAACATATATGTCTGACAAAATTACAGTATAACCTGTGTATCACCGACGTCGATAACGTCTTCACAAAGAGTCGTATATAGAGAACATTTCAATGAAGTTTATTAATATAACTTTAGATGATAAATGTCCAAAATAATTAAATATATTTGACCAAAACCGATTCAATGATAGGTGGAAAATCAATTAGCTGATAATAATATCAAAACATATACATTGATCTGTGATGTTGTTCTATTGTTTCGGAATATATCATTGTATTCTAAGACATATATGCATGGAATTGACATGGGAATAGATGTATGTGTTTCGCTGGATATCTAAAGTCACGCAGAAGGGGCCATCACATATACCAAGCGTTTCGCTGTTAATTACTGAAGCTAACGCAGATATATCCATTTCTCTCCCCTAACTGTTTACAGCTCTTCGGATTTGTATGTGTTTCTATACAATTACACTTACTTCTCAAACTTGAGGTGTAAGCCAACTATGGTCTATCCATTTCTTGTCAAAATGATGCGATTTTAAATATCATGGGATAAGCTACTCGCAAATTTTGTTGTTGTTGCTGCTGCTGCTGCTGTTCTTGGGATATGTGTAAACAGATCTGATAACATTGTATGACATTATTAAACATACTGTATAATACATACACAGTTGCCCCTTTCAATAAAGGACTTTCTATATAAGATGGCATACATCATAATTGTTGTTACTTTTAGCTCTAAATGCTAGATTATCACAGTAAAATGGATACATATTTCATTTGATGGCTGATTCATCTTCATTTAGTAGATCAGTGGCGTAAATTTGACAACTTGATGACCTGTAACAACTATTCTGAACAGACATTTTATGTGTACAGTCAATTCTGAATAATCCGACAGGTTTAATCGTATGAAAAACTGTCGGATTAGAAACAAACATAGATTATATCATTTGCTCAAGATGGTTATCGTAATAGTATTGTAAATAGCAATGCAATGTTTTAGAATATTAAGGAAGAACTTTTAAGTTGACTTAAACAAAAACAACAGACACACTTTGCTACATTCTGATAACTAACCACCAGAATAATGAAAAGAAAAATATCTCAGATTATCTTTATTCTTCTGAAACTCAATTACTAAAAGGTCAACAATAATGGAACATTAACCAAACGGGACATAAGATCATTCCTAAACCAAATGTATACATATTCTTACAAAAGAGAGAGAGAGAGAGAGAGAGAGAGAGAGAGAGAGAGAGAGAGAGAGAGAGAGAGAGAGAGAGAGAGAGAGAGAGAGAGAGAGAGAGAGAGTATTATACCACAGTATTCCATGTAATGTTAAGCCATATTATATTACACTATACTAGTCAGAACACAGGGGGGGGGGGGGATAAAGATTAAAGTCATCCAATGTTATGCACCAATAAATGACAGTGATGAATACAAACAAAGACCGGTTCTACCGCTGGCTAAAAAACATCTTAGACAAGTGCAGAGAAAAAGATGTGATCATCCTCATGGGAGATTTCAATGCCAAGATTGGAACGGACAATAACGGATATGAAGAAGTAATGGGAACCCAGGGTGTAGGAGAGATGAACGGAAACGGAGAGAGATTACCATTGGGGGTAGCATGGGTACATATAAAAGGATACACAAGACCACATGGGTATCACCTGATCATTTGACAGAAAAACAGATAGACCACATTTGCGTAGGAAAGAGATTTAGAAGGTCGCTTGAAGATGTGAGAGTGAAGAGAGGATCAGACGTAGCATCTGACCACCACTTGCTGATTGCCAGACTTAAACTCAAACTGAAGAAAAACTGGATGGGGACAGCAACTAACAGACGAAAGTACAATGTCGTCCTTCTGAAAGATCCACAGACAAGAGCGGAATACAAGCTGAACCTTGCTAATAAATTTCAAGTGTTACAAAAGCAGTATGAAGAAGAAGAACCAGACCTGAACAGCCTCTGGCAGAACATCAAAGAGATACTGACATCAAATTGCCAAGAAGTCGTTGCCCTGAAGAAGATGCAAAAGAAAGAATGAACCACAGCAGAAACCTGGCGCAGGATTCAGCTACGGAAGGAGAGAAAATCAAAAAAAAAAACAGTCGAACACGAGCGACAAAGGCACAAGAAGATCACACAAATGCCAACAGAGAGGTAACGAGTGTTAAAATGGACAAACGAAACTACAGGGGAAACATGAGACAGCTGTATGACACTACCAGGAAACTAGCAGGCAAGCATAGCAAGCCAGAACGATCTGTTAAAGACAAGCAAGAAAGGAACATCACGGGAACTGAGCAACAACTCAACAGATGGACTGAACATTTTCAAGAACTGCTGAATAGACCTGCCACACTGGACCCCCATAAATACAACCAGCAATAGTGAATCTACCAATCAATTGTGACAAGCCGACCAAGGAAGAAATTAGGAGGGCCATAAAGCACGTGAAGAACAATAAAGCAACAGGACCAGGTTTGACAGCATAAACAGGAATACACTATAGAAAGTGCTTGAAAGACATTACGGCATACGGACCAAGCTAGTCAGCTTGATTAAGAACAGCTATGAAGGAACAAGCTGCAGAGTAATAAATAGTGGACAACTAACGAACCATTTCGAAGTGAAGACTGGAGTTAAACAAGGATGCTTGCTGTCCCCATTCCTCTTCCTTTTGGTCATCGACTGGATTATGAAGATATGCACAAAGCAGAGAAGAAATGGAATTTGGTGGACTCTAAATACGAAAACTTGAACACCTGGACTTTGCTGACGACCTAGCACTGTCCGTCAACAGAGAAGACAAGTGAACTGGCAGCCATCTCTTCACGAGTGTGGTTAAATATACATAAATGCAAAACACAAATCCTCAATGTAAATGCAGTCAGCATGGAGCCAGTCAAACTGGAAGGAAAGGAAATTGATGAGGTAGAGACCTTCACGTATTTGGGTAGTATCATTGATAAACATGGTGGTACAAATGCGGATGTTAAGGCAATGATTGGCCGGGCTAGAGGATCATTTATGCAGCTCAAGAACATCTGGAGCTTCCAAAGTGTTGTCATGACACACAAAGATACGCCTGTTTAACTCCAATGTGAAGTCTATACTACCGTATGGAGCAGAGACATGGATGACAACTAACACCACCATCATCTCCTGACAGACATAAAGAAGACAGGCTACAGCTGGAGGGAGCTTGAAAAGAAAGCCCAGGACACAACACTTTGGAAGACGGTTGCCACTGACCTATATCCCAGGATCTCTTTCTCGCTCGCTCGCTCGCTCACTCGCACTACATCTATCCGAAATAAATATAATAAACAAAAAAGAAGCAAACAAACAAATAGGTAAACACTCAAAAACACACACGAACAAATACAAACAAATTGAATCACCGAAATACTTAAATACCGAAATCTCATATGCATCATAAACCAATCAAACAAACACTGCGACTAACAAACAAACAAACATGCAGGCACACAGATGAAATGGCTGACAGATAGATAGAGAAAATGACTGACAGAGAGATCGAAACAAACACACAAACACCCTAACACTCAATAGAAACAGTAAACATCACCGAAACACCAAAACACTGTAGCACTGAAATAAACAAAAAAACAAAACAAATACTCAATTTACATAAAAACTAAGTAAATAAATAAACACTGAAAGCAAATAAATACTCAAACACCCAAATACTTATAAAAGACAAACAGCAACAAAAACCAGACACTTGCCAACAAATAAATAAATACAAATAAATAAACACCGAAAGCAAACAGACAGAGACGAATAGACAGACAGACAAACAAACAAAAGAGAGACAGACGCAAAGTAATAAACTAACTAAATAACTAATTAAAAAGAACTAATGTACAAAGAAAACAATCCGATATTCTAAAGACGACTTAGACAAGAGCGTATGGATATATAAATCCACATTCTACGTATGTGTGTGTGTGCGTGCGTGCATGCGCGCGCGCGTGTGTGTGTGTATGTGTGTGTGTGTGTGCGTGTCGTGCGCGCGCGCGTGTGTGTGTGTGTGTATGTGTTGTGTGTGTGTGTGTGTTATGTTGTGTGTGTGTGTGTGTGTGTGTGTGTGTGTGTGTGTGTGTGTGTGTCCGTCCATGTGTTTATGTCAAATCGTACTCTAATAGTATGTGAGAATGTACTGGTCCAACAAATTGTATTATGTCTCACCACTCCTCACGCCGCTAAGATAATACATTTACATTAAATCGATTGATGAATTAACTAATACACATATTAAATGTTTTTTTGGTGTTCCGATGGTGCAATAACTAGACTAGTGCATTGAAAACCTCCAGGTTGTAGGTTCGAGTCCGACTTATATCTATGTTTGAAATATATATTTCTCTTAGCAGACACCTCTCAGTCATATGTCCCAAGTGTAACCACTGTCTATACTAAACAACTCAATTCAATATTTATCATTCCTATTATTGGGATATCACTAATGATATAATATAAAATGGAAAGCATGTCATCTCAGCTGTCACCTCCTGTTCATACAAAACGGTCATGGCTTGTGACACGTAAACTTTGTCAACATTCTCTTATACAGAAGCAATATAAGTCTCTGAAGGACAATTTCAGAGATTTAGATAATCCTTCATGAGCAGTTTATGACACGTAAGAGAATAACGTAACATTTTATTTGGATTATTGATTGTCATAGTGGCTCAATCAGAGTTTAACATCGTGTGGTGATAACGTAAATAGTTGATGTCTCGTAATGGTGACAAAGAGAGAAAATATATATTTATATTTCATTCAATAACCAATCTATATATTATTCATCGTAATAATATCATCCTAGATAATGTGAATGTTCTTATTTTATACCAGTGATAGAGTAATAAACTACTAATGGAATCTTCAATTTATTTTAACAGAGACAGTTGAAAGATCAACAAACATTACCATGACCTAGTTTTAGCAAAATAGATATTATTGACTTATGTTACAACCACAATACAGCTGACATTGAACGTCATAGCATATATGACACCAAAGCCTATATCATGTTTCATTTGAAATATAGGAAGAATCATTTTATCAATTAATTTTTCAATATCTACTACCCTGGGTTTCTCAGAATTATGACCCGGTAAGGGTATTATCGATATGAAAGGAAAAATTGTTTTACCCAATCAAAAACCTTCAGGATTAGTTATCAGAATAATGAAGAAACAAATGGAAAAAAACAGTTAATTAAACAAAAATCTTTGATAAGTGATGCAATATTTAATTATATCTTATATTATGTTATAGTTCATATACATTGAGATAACAATCTCTGATCAGAGAAAATCAAAGCCATCTATTTCTTTTAATTTATTTCATCAGCAATAACTGTCGTGAAGAAACTAAATCAACTGTGATGGCTTCTTGCATGAACAAACTCTATCGGCCTAAAAGATGCTTAAAGTAAAACACCTTATTAACTCAACAAGTCTCTAATTATATTATCTAAATAAGACGCCAAAGAAAGGAAGAAAGACGGAATTCTTTAAAAAACAACGAACTAAACCAACTAAGAAGCCAATTAATATCGACTGATTTCACTTGATCTGAACAATATCTTGACGTAATTAGAGAGATAATAAGAAGCTGGCTTCGATTTTCAATGATTAAAGATTTATATATGACAGTATATGAGCTTTAACATCATATAAGAAATAACAACCGATACCATAAAAAAATATACAATAAAGCAATAGATTCACTAATATTTCATAAATTTATCAATCAATATCGTCGTTGCCAGATATACCATCTGCTCAAAGTAAAAGGTTAAATGTCACAATCAGTGGGTTAATTGATATCTTTTATTGTACTTCAAGCTTATCATTATACCATGTGGAAAATGAAAATAAGCATTATGCTGATTATGTGATGCCAGACATATTAGACATACATGATATACATGTTTTGTGACTGTTAGATTAGGTTTCTGTCACATCATGTCATGTGTCTCTTGTACTGAGATAGTCATTATTAATTTTTATTTTTTGAATACTAAAATAGCTAATTCGGGCATATTTGAAAAGTTATTAAAAAGTTGTTTTTATTTTTACATAACACTACACTAATATAGATTTCGAATATGTAAACATAGATAAATAATAGAATAAAAAGCTGTTTTATTTCATACAAGAATAAAATGTGACAAAAATGACATGATCAACATATTTAAGACTATTTTATCATGTGTATGTTTACTTAGTATTAATTGTCTCACCCTGTTACCTATACCCTCATTGGTGGGAAACCTCTTCATCCGTTTTCGATTCAAAGTCACATATATATCTCCCATAACATATTTATCAAACCTACTTGTCTCGTGTGTTTCTGGCTCAATATATAAGATTTTTGTGACTAGACAGATTAGTGCAGTTTTGCATTTTGAAAAATGCAACCAAACCGACTTAGCTCTTTACTTTGACTGAAAAACTAATCTTACTAAATCAAGATGGATAAAGTCAATTGATTTTTCAAATTTGCTCACCTTCATAACATGTAATACACGAGTAATGCCTTTGTTACATCTCGTATAGACTATTGTAACTCCCTGTTATATGGCATATCTGATTATAACATTAATCGCCTTCACGAATTCAGAATAGTGCAGCTCGCATTGTAACAAATATTAGAAAATATGATCATATCACCCCAATTCTTCAAAAACTACATTGGCTACCTGTTAGACTGCTATCCATTTCAAGATTATGTTAATAACTTATAGATCTATTAATGATATGGCGCAGAATACCTGTGTGAACTGGTTTCCATTAGAAAGTCATCCCGAAAACTCAGGTCATCCAGTCAGATACTATTGCAGGTGCCAGTGTCTCGGCTCAAGTCATATGGTGATTGTGCGTTTAGTGTTTCAGCCCCCACTTTGTGGAATAGGTTGCCGGCAAATATTAGAAATGCGTCGTCTCTTGAAAATTTTTTTAATCTCTTCTAAAAAACACACCTATTTAAGGTCGCTTTCACAGATAAATAATTATTATCTTTTAAATCATTACAGGTTTTTACAGACAATTATTTGGGGTATTATTATATTACATATTATTTGTACATCGCCTTTGAATGGCTCCTGCTAGTAAGGGCGCTTTATTAAATATACATTATTATTATTAATACAATAGTACTACAATAAAACTTGTACAAACCAGCTGAATATTTAATTATCTTCGATATAATATTTTCCAGGTCACCCAATGATTTCATTCACATACGTAGACACTGCAAGCCAAATATTAAAACAGGACCTACACCCGTATTCCACATATATTCTACCATATTTACACTAAACTTATTATTGGCTAGTCCAACGCCTTGAAGTGTATAACATACTTTTCGACAATAATTAATTATACTCTTTACATGCATGTTCGGATGTAAATAGGACATACGACACCAAGATAGTTAACATTATCAGTTTCATTGAGCAATCTCATCAATATTCTGCACAGGGCGAAGTGCTAAATGGCATAACCCAAATATACAACATTCTGTTTTATCGAGATTAAATATCAGGCCATGATTAATAATATATTTCTGTATAACATTGATGAGACATTCGAGACCAGTAGCTTTTAGGCTTGTAACTAGCTATTCAGCTGCATAGATTACAAAAACCATAAGATAAATCTGTAATACACAATTAACATTTGATAACTCCTTAATCAATTCACAATAAAATAAGTTTAAAAGTCAGGGAGATGAAAAACAGTTTGTCTGGTACCCCTACACACTTTAATCGATTTATCTAGTTTTCTGCCCACATCACCCATACGGAAAGCATTCCGTATCTACATACAAACATCCTCAAGCAGTAGTCTGTTACAAATTTCATGGCTTTCTGGAACAAGACAGGAGATGATATTGCATCGAAAGCAGGCTTTTGGATCATGAATACACGTATAATCGGCAGATCGATGACTGCTAATTATTGACGTGCTCGTCCCTAGTCTATATTGTGTCCAGTTTGGGATTTTTCAAAACTGGGATGAGGAGTCCCTTCCAAAAGCTGGAAAGGCACAACTCCAAACGTTCTATCTGCACACTTAGAATATGTTTTTTAATTACAAACTTCTATAGCGCCAATATCCTCGAAAAGAATCGAGCTCAGTGGTTACCTAGTACTGGGGTTGGGCAAACTCATAGTCCTGGTACGATGCAAAGTTCATCAACAAGTAATCAGATGGCAAGGAAACTTAGGAAGGATAAGCGAGTCTAAAAAGGTAAATTTTCAAATGGTGACGGAAACAAACTATGCTATTTGATGACTTTACATATCCATTGAATGAATTCCAAAGATTAGGGACAGCAACTGAAAAAGCACGAGTCCCAGCATGAATTATAACCCTGAGGACAGACAACAGGTGAAACCATATGAACGGAGTGCTCTGGGCTTGGGTGCTAAAGAAAGTGTCGCGGAAAATAGATATGAAAGTCTCATAGGCAATAATGCAGGGTTTCAAAATTATGCGAGAATGAAGAGGGAGCCAGTGAAGAGATTTCAGAAGTGGGACAGAATGGGATAACCGAGGAGACCGTGTTACAACATTAGCTAAGCAGTTCTGAATACATTGAAGGATTATACTATCCTTAGATGTAATGTTATATAGAAGAGAGTTTCAATAATCGAGCCTAGTAGTAATGAGTGCTGTAGCAATGGTTTTGGCGACTGAAAGAGAAATATAGCGCCGAATACGGCGAATGACACAATATGATAAGCAGTAGCAGAAGCAGGAGGGACTTGTCAGAGAAATATTTTTCTGAAAATGAAATCGCTCTCAAATGTAACACCAAGATTACGTTGTCTGGATTTACCTATAATAACGAAATCTGTTTTGTTGGCATTGAACCTAAGTTTATTATTTGTCATCCAGCCAGAAATATCACTGAGACAGTCACCAAGTTGTTTAAGGGAAAGATCAGTGTCTGCTCTAGATAAAGATATGTATACTTGGGTGTCATCTGCATATAAATGATGGTTTATGTTGTGGCTTTGAATAAGTGAGCTTAGTGGTGTGGTATACAAAGTAAACAGTAGTGGTGCAAGAACAGAACCTTGAGGAACACCGCGAAACTAGTATAGATCTGAATAGAATGGGACTTTACTTAAATTTTATTGGCCACCAGAAAGCCAAAACCATCTCCACGTCCAGCCTGACGTGGATCGTGGTAAAAAGAAAAGTCAGGGGAGCAGATATCAGAAATACAAGAGGTTGTGTCATGAGGGCTAAGCCAAGTCTCAGTGAGGCCGAGAATATCCAATTTCTTAGATATTACCAAGTCTGTGACACTTGCTGGTAGCTAAGCGGAATTTTGCAGGTTAGGAGGGCCTGGATTCATAGAAATGTCGACTGCTAGTAGTGTGCAAATAGTAAAATTTAGTTATATGTATGATACTGTGAGGAGGCGAGAAAGTTATAATTTGAGTCCATCTATTCCGGGTGCCTTACTTGAGAAGCATTTTCTCCGTCATAAAATTGGTACCTATGGTATTACGCTACCACATGATAATATAGTATTTAATTAATTTAAAAAGCATACTGTACAGTCGTTTATAACATATTGCAATATACATGATTGTCATTCAGAGAAAGCTCCATGAAATATGTCTTATTTTAGTAGTATTTTCAAGATACTAATCAAATGTTTCGTTTATCAGTAAACCAGTAAGATGTCATATAAGTTATCTGATAAACAGGAAATGTACATGTCAAATGAAGCCGAACGTGATTCGGTGTTAAAAACACTTCTCACCGTGTATCTTTGATATACTCTATTTTATTAAATTAATGTATTATGTTCCTCGCTCACCCCCCACAGACACGTACACACAACCACATGGGAACATTCATGCTAAAGAGCGTGTGCTGATATTGATGCGTATTATAACATGGTGTTAGAAGTCACTTGCATTTGGTGGTTGAACGTGAATATCGTATGTAGAAACATTCGCCTGAGTAATTATTTGAGTTGGACAAATGTTCATACTGAAATGTGTATTGCCTCGCCGTCACTAGATCGCGAAAATAATATATGTATATAATAACTGCTAAGAACATTTTCAATAAGACATACCAAATTTTCTTATTAATAACATATCACTAACGAGATGGGATCTGCTTGACTCAATCTGAAACTCAAATAAAACTAAAAGATATTCCAATTACATTCTAAAATAGTACATTTCTATATAAAAGTAACATTTATATTTAGTCAGTATTCTGGATATAATAAAGCCCTCATGTTTCATATTTATTCTCAATGAAGGTGATATTGACGCAATGGTTAATTATAACTTGAAACATGTGAACTATATCAACATTCCAGAATAGATCATTATTATAAGTCTATGAAGGACAGATACAGATATTAGAGATTCTAAAGATGAGCTGTTAATGATACGTGAGAGAATAAAGCAATAAATTAACTACGCTGTTTATTGTCATCGGAGTCAGAACAAATGGTTTCAGAGCTTGTAGTTATACCGTAGATAGTTGTTGTCATCTAATAGTCATAAACACCAACGATATGCATCTATCTTAAATACCTAAAAGACCAAATGGCAAGAATAGCGTGTCTAATGGTCGTTTGGTTCTCACTATGTCGGATGAACTACCCAAAGGTAAAAACAATAAAAACTAGCTCAAGTTACGTGTCTTTTGTTTGAAATAGCTCTAATACCCTGGAAAAACATAGACTGTTCTTCTTTAACCCAAGCTAATATGTTAACAATATGAATCGTTGATCATTAAAGTTCAAAAATATGATATTATGTGAAGCGTAAGTTATTACTTTTGGATATTAATATTTCGTATCTGGTCATATATTACATACCAAGTTATGTAGTACGAGCTTTAGTGTAACAAACGGGGTCAGTTTGGTTTTATGCTAAATTCCGATCGAAATACAAAATATTCAGTTTATCATTGACAGAATCTTCCTATTGCACAAAATTACACATCATTTCAGACAAACATACAATTTAATATTTGAAAAAAACACACAAATAATCACCCACACTGGTATGCTTATGATTGTGTCGTATTGTACTCTAGCAATATGTGAGAATGTACTAGACAATAAAACGTATTATATCTCACAAGACCCCAAGCCGTTAATATATTATATTTATATTAAATATATTGGTGATTTATCTAAAACAAACATTATTTTTTGGTTATTCCGATGGTGCAATACCTAGACCAGTGCCTTGAAAGCCTCCAAGCTGTGGGTTCAGGTCTGACTTATACCTATCGTTTTAATATATATTTCCCTTGGCATATACCTTTTAGTCATATGTCCCAGGTGTGACCACTGTTGGTGCTAAACAACTCAATTCTATATTAATTGTTCCTATTAATTTCATATCACTAATGATATGGGATGTCGTTGACTTCACCTCCAAGCTAAATCAAAACAAAACGGATTCCTTCTTCATTTTAAAATGGAATGTATCAATATAAAACCTATTAGATTTAGCGGATATCACAGAAGATACATAGCATGTCTTCTCAGCAGTCATATTCTGTTCTTATTAAATCCAGAATAAAGATCATTTTAGTTCATGTATAATTGGCTATGCATCTACAAACCGGTCATGGCTTGTGACACGTAAACTTCGTGAACATTCTCTTTTACAGAACCAATATATGTCTCTGAAGGACAATTTCAGATATTTAGAGACTCCTCTGTGAACTATTAATGACACGTAAGAGAACAATTTAACATTTAATTTTTACTAAGAAATGTTTATGTCTCGTAATAGTGGTAGTGAGAGAGACAATATCTATATATCTTTCATTCAATAAGCAATCGATTATTTTTTTATTGTAATAATAACATTCTAGATATTCTGAGCGCTCAAAGTGGATAACTGGTGAATAACATTGGTGACTAACTGATATCATACCATTGAGTAATAAACTGCTAATGGAATCTTGAATTAATTTTAAAATGAACTTTTGAATGATCAACAAACAGTACATTTCTAATATAAACCAAGTATTCACTTGACCTATTTTTAACGAAAACGTTACCATTGGCTTATGTTGCAAATATAATACAGCTGACCTTGAAAGTCATAGTTTATATGACATCAAAGTCTATATCACGTTCAGGTTTTCATTTGAAATGTAGGAAGATTCATGTTCAAACATATTACCGCAATGATGTAAACGTTGTTTGAACTTTACAATTAATATAATAAAATATGCTTCAATGAGCAAGGAAACCGGCAACAACAGTATTACTGAATGATGATGATGTTATATGAGATATGATACATGTGATCGAGGATTATATACATACAATGAAAACCCTTATCAATTAATTTACCAATGTCTAATAAGATTGATGAGAATTGTGATCCAGAAGAGCTAGTATTATCAATATGAAAAATAAATTTACGCAATCGGAAATCTTCAGAATAATTTATCAGAACAATGAAGTAAACAAACCAAAAAATACTTAATTAAACAAAATAAACATTGATAAGTGATTCAATATTAAATTAATTCTTATTTTAGATTATTGATTATTATTATATCATTTTTTATTGTATCGTATTACACTTCATATACATTCAGATATAAATTTCTGATCAGATAGGATCAAAGTCATCCATTTCTTTTTATATCTCTCATCAGCAATAACAAGGCATAACTGTTTTGAAGAAATTAAGTCAACTGTGATGGTTTCTTACGCTCCACTAGTATAAACGGTGCTTAATGGATTCATACAGTAAAATAAATTATTATCACAACAAGACCCTAATTAGATTATTATAATAAGACGACAAGGAAAAACCTTTAAAAACCAACGAACTGAACTAACTATGAAGCCAATTAATATCGACTGATTTCATCTAACATGAACATCTTGAAATAATGAAAGAGATAAAAATCAAGATGGCTTTTATGTTCAACCATTAGATATGTATATATGAAAGTATATGAACTGTAGTGTTATATAAGAAATAACTACGGATAAGATCAAAAATGATACAATAAAGCAATACCTTCACTAATATTTCATAATTTGTCAATCAATACTGTCATTGCCAGATATACCATCTGAACAATATGCTGATTATGTGATGCCACAAACAATAGAAAGTTTCGGTTACATATGTATGGAAACCAGCTGAATATTGAAGTAACTTCGTAAGGTATTTCCAGATCACCTAATGATTTCTGTGACATACGTATACAATGTATGTCATATGTTAGAACCGGAAGTAAAGCTGTATTCCACATATATTCTACATTATCTACCCCAGACCAGCGCTTTGAGGTATATAACATGACTTTCTTTACATACACTTATCGATATAAATGTGACATATGAACACCAATATACTTAACATTATCAGTTTACAATTTAGCAACCTCATCAATATTCCATAGAGCACGACGTTCTTAATGACATGGCCCAAATATACAACATTAAGTTTTATCGACATTAAATCTCAGGCCATGGTTAGTGATACATTCATTTACAACATCGATTAGACATCGGAGACCAGTAACTGTTAGACTTGTAATTAGCCGATCATCTCCATAGCAGAAAAAAACGTTAATACGCAGCGATGTAGAATAGAAGAGTCCAGTTTTGGGTTTGGTGAAGAGTGGGATGAAAAATCCCTTCCAAATGCTGAAAGTCACAACTCGACCAAAATACAGACAGTAACTATCACTCTTAGGCGAGGCGAGAAATTACTGATATTTCATTTACATGCCTCAGATGTTATGTCACGAGGCCATCAATTCCGGGGAACATCCCAATCAAAGCTTCTATATTTATTTCAGAAGCATTGTCTTACTAATAACATTGGTACACATGATCTTACCCAAACACATGATAATATACTATTTATTGAATATTAATTATTAGAATAAGGTCATTTATGACGTATTGTATTATATCAGGTTATCATTTTAAGAAAGATACATGAACTATGTTTTTCTTAGGCCTGTATTAGTAACATTTTGAAGATACTAATCAGATGTCGTTTAATAGTACAACAGTCAATCATCTGAAGTCATATAAGTTATCTGATAAACAGGATATTTACATATCAAACCAAGCCGAACTGGATTCCTTGTTAAAAATACCTGTTAGTCAGTATGTTAAAATATACTCTGTTGTTTGGAACTATTGAATTACGTTTATCTCTATTATTCTTGTAAAAGAATTAAAATTATCCATCATGAACATCAAGTACTCTTCTACCAATGACATACCCTATAATAAGGTGCTGGAAGGGACCCAATATCTATATTTTTAATATATTTTGACAGAAGAAGTTCTTAAAACAGTGGGCCATATCTTTATATGATTTGATAATATATATTCTGATTTAGCAGAGGCAAGGGTATTTTTAGCTTCAATTTCACTGCCCTTGACTATTTCGTAATTAACACACAAATCGATCCTGATCCACGCCCGCACACAATACCTTCTGTGTCTCTTTCCAGCTTGTTTGTCCCTACGGTGCCATGGAAGTGGTGGTCTTAGCGTTTGCTTTGTCTTTATAAATCTGTGCTCATCTACAAGGTCCCTCACTGTACTACTATACAGATCCACAAAATGATCAACATCATCCGGTGGATCCAATACCAGAGAAGAGACCTGGAGATCACCAAGAAAAGAATCATGGTCAATAGAAGTATATTTCTTGTGTGAAATAACTTTAGCTGAAACAGATTGTTTCTCTAAAGATACATCAATGCTAAAAATATGATCAGACAGCATGGAAGACACACATACACCCTAGACACAATTATCACCATCACGGATGATGACAAGACCATCTCTATGATATGACTATATATGTGTGTTCTTTCTTGCATTTGCTGTCAGATATTTTACAGATCTAAGAATGCCAACCATTTGTTTGGTATCTGTATTCTTCTGGCAATTCGAATGTGTATTGAAATCACTTAAGATCAACAGATGGCCATTGTTGGTAGCGATAGAGTCAACATATTCCGAAACTTCCTTAAGGAAATTAGCAGCATTCAGACTTTTTTCTTAGTTAGGTGTAATAATTCATAATAACTACACGAACATTTATCCCCCCCAGATACAAAGGTCAGTTGATAATTTTTTAACACATTGCCTGAACGCACAAATGAGTTTCACCCTTCAAAGAATCATGAAGGAAAACGCCGACTCCCCCACCCCTTTCTTGTGAATCCGAACTGCATGATGGAATGTATATCCAGCTGGAGTCATCTCACTAACAATCAATGTTTTGGACTGAAACATTACCAGTTAGCCAAGTCTATATAACGAAAAGAACATCAAGATCTGTAACCTTAATAACATCCGTTATTTCATCAGATTTATTACTGATCGACTGATAATATTGTAGACCAATATGTGAGTTCATGATTCGACTTGCTTTCCACGTACCCATCATAATACAATACTGTGGTAAAAGAGGGTGTGCTTAGACACAGATAATTCAGTGGAGTATTACACAATATTGGAGGAGGTCATGCCAAGCCTTTAATACATTAGTTTGAATGAACACGCTTAAATATCACACAACCCTTACATTTTGTTTAGCAGTGCCATTAGAAGGTCCTATTGGCAGAATTATCCAATTATGTGTATTAGACCTTATCTGCTTTGGATGCTTTCCACTACCTGGATGCATCTCTAAACAAATGTCATTTCCACCAAGGGGTCTAATTATGTATAATACTATAAGAATAAATAATGGGAAAGGAAATTCTGGTGGGTAAAAATAAAATAAAAGAAATACAAAATAACTTAATATCACCGATGTACACTGATCAAAATTATATCTATATTATATAAAGCGCAATATACAACAAGTTCATATTTATTTTCAATAAAAGCCATATTGAAGCAAATGTCATTGTTGAAACAGGTTATAGCTTGTATCACGTGAACTAGGTCAACATTCCCTTATAGATAATCACAATAAGTCTCTGAAGGACAGTTACAGAGATGAACAGTTAATGACACGTGGGAGAATAAGGTAATATATTATCTGCGCTTTTTATTGTTATCGGAGTCAGAACAAACGGTTTGAAAGCTTGTAATTATACCGTAGACAATTGTTGTCCTTTAATAGTCACAAACACCAATGATATACATCTACCTTTAAATACCTGCTAGTCCAATTGGCAAGCATGGCGTGTCTAATGTCGTTTGGTTCTCACCATTTCGGAGGAACAACACGAAGGTAAAAGCAATAAAAACTAGCTGCAATTACGTGTATTTTGGTTGGAAGATCTGTAATACGCTGAAAGAACGTGGACTGTTCGTCATTAACCCAATATAATATGTTAACAATGTGAATCAATCACCATTAAATATCTACCGGAACAGATTTGTTTATGCTTTATGTCGCTTTGTTAATTCAATATTATTATGTTGTGTGAAGAGTGAGTGATTGATTTTGAATATTAAAATCTCGATCCTCATCATATATTACATATCAAGTTATGTAGTACTAGTTTTACTGTAACATGCTGCTTGAGTTTGGCTTTATGCTACATTCCAATCAAAATACAATATATTCAGTTTATCACTGACAGAATCTTCTTATGACACAAAATATTAAAGAAGCTGCTGATGATAATAAAAATATATCAATAGATTAATTTGGTTTATTTTGGTTTGGTTTGGAGGGGGTAATTAGTAGCTGCTTCTAATGAACTCTCACACTTTGAGATACACGGATTATGTTTGTATTATGAATATAGGCGTGGGCATATCTGAAGGGTGTTTCATCTTTGACTCCGCTTCATTACCTTTAGGGGTCGATCGGCCCATTTATCCTACCATGTGCACAAAAGTAGCCTTAAAGCATCAATCATCATCACCTTCAGTCAGTATAATAATACTACAGAAATATGTAGTAGTTGATGTCGATGTTAATCTTTTTGTGCACGTTAGATATAGGAATTTTGAAACGTATCAATAATGATAAAACATATGAAGATAGAATTACCGATCAAATCAGTTTAACGTGATCAACAACCTTCTGAAATTATGTCTCTCTGGCAAATTGCCAAAGTTATGACTTATTTAGCCATAGTGTTTTCAATTATTCGCACGTTTTGCTATTTTATACTATTTTAAGTTTCGTCTCAATCAATAGGGGTTATTAGCGTAACTTAAATCAATTATTGATTGATACAAATTGAGAAAAAAGTAATGCAGTCGCATCTAATTTTGCTATTCCCTTCATTCCATGAGACGTCAAGGATTAAGTACTCATAATTTATGTTGATTTTGATCGCATGAGACAATAAAACCAATTCTATAAATGATAACAACCTGTATCTGCTACCGATGTCCAGACATTTTTATGTCAGGCAAAAACACACGTGTTTTATTACACTCCCGGAGCCAACTGCGCGAAATAATACAAATTGACGACTTTCATCATTCCTTGGAGCCTGGATCACTAACATAACAACAGTAGTGAATGATTCAGTAGAGAGAACACTAGATCATTGCCCTTTCTAATAGTTATTTTGTTGGCTTTCTATTTCAAATTCTAGCGTTCTTGCCCAGCCTCCCCCCCCCCCCCCCCATATGTCATAGACTGTATATGTTGTATACCTGTATTTCCAATAAACAACATTTATTTGCTGCATCAAGTAGTAGGAGTAGTTATTGTTGTTGTTGTTATGTATTCATTTAAGAACAATTAGTGACGTCTGATGATATATGTTAAGCATAATTGTCGAGTCGTGATGGCGCAGTTAGTTAGAGCGTATGTTCGATGGGCCGTGGGTTTGAGGCTTCTGAACTGCAATGCTGTTAGAAATGAGGAAGTGATGGCCACATGTCTGAGTCACGCTTTGAGCCTATAATGACATCATGCATCGTATGCTCCCTTGGACGTTGAGGCCTGTGCTGGATTGAAATAGGTATTATCCCTAAGTCAGAGCTAATACTACTGTAAAGCGTGTTATAGCAGCTATCTAGCTGGATATGGCTCTATAGGAATATCACGTGTTATTATTATCATTATTATTATTATTAGTAGTAGTAGTAGTAGTAGTAGTAGTAGTAGTAGTAGTAGTAGTATCAGCAATGTTTGTTTGTTGTATCAAGTAGTAGTAGTTGTTGTTATTGTAATGTATTCATTTAAAAAGAATTAGTGACGCAAAATAATATATGTTAAGCATAAGTCATTGTAATCAGCGTCAACAACAATCCATTTTGAGATATAGTTGGCATGTTAGAAATTAGTCAGGATCTATTATCAAAATACAAATTAGTGTAATTAGTTCATTACATTCCACTCAATCGCTTATAACAATGCTAAGTTATTTTTGTATCCTAGACCAATGAGTGGGTGACTGATTTTTTAGCCTCAACATTGGTCAAATTTGACACGAATGGTCGAGAGGCGACTCCCTGTAGAAACATCCCACAAACACAGGTATGACCCTAATTCGAACCCACAACCTGTATGTTTGCAGCACAGTACACTCAGCACTGCGCTATCGAATCACGACTAGTGTTATTGGCGACAATTGTAGATTATGAACCAATAATGGCGTGTGTTTAAATATTGTCAATGTCAGAATTAACGGTATCAATATCATCGGATCCTTTCACCGAAACAAATACTCGTATTATGTACCTGAGTATTAAATTGTCCAAGAAAGTTTGTAAATATAATCTTCTTGTTCTGGAGATGTTTTAACGATGGAGATTTGGACGATCCGTGCTGGGATTAGATAATGATCGAGTTAGATTGTCTCAGAATTATTACAGTATGACAAGAACAAATCAATTGTCTCATTAAGTAGTCAATCATAATTATTCATCATAATATGTCCATGGTACTCCCTTCGCGCATTAGAGGAGTAATGAATATTTCATCCACCGGTAAAAGGCTTCGGCTAGATCATGTTATTTTTAGGAAGTAGCCCCTCGGGCAATTGTTCCAGATTTTATTAGCGCGGAGGTTAAAGAAAACAATCTCTCATTCATCACTCAATTTAATGTTTTAGACATCAGATAGCAAACTTAAAAACATAAACTAAACTCTCTACTATGTAACTGTTTGTTCTGATTCCAATGACGATATACTGATAGTACAGCTAATATATTACCCTATTCTCGCTCGCATGTAACCAGCTAAGTCGCTTTTCGTACGCGACAAATATGTCACGCCCACAGGAAAGCGGCTACATGCAGGCTACGTACAAAAAGCGGAAGCACGTAAAAAACATACCATTTGATACCACAGCTCGCAACAAACAACACGTGCGTGTGGTTCAATGGTGACTTGCTACATACATATCATAAACTATTTTGACACCACAGTTTACATTCAACAGTAATTTTCTGTGGTCCAAAAGAAACCTGTATATACAACATTTCGACACCTCAGATGCTGACCTCAGCTTTATTCTGGGTCGAATAACTGAATAAACCACAAACAAACGTATATATATATATATATATATATATATATATATATATATATATATATATATATATATATATATATATATATATATATTGATACACGTCATTTTCTGTATCTTATCAAATTAAGCTTCAAATAAAATAACATGGATTTATTAATCCCCTGATTGTGACATTTAACCTTTTATTTTGAGTAGATGGTATATCTGGCAATGACAGTACTGATTGATAAATTATTAAATATTAGTGAAGCTATTGCTTTATTATATATATATTTTATGTTATCGGTACTTATTTCTTATATGATGTTAAAGTTCATATACTATCTCATATAAATCTCTAACCATTGAACATCAAAACCATCTTCTTTTTTATCTCACTCACTATGTTAAGATGTGTTTGGTGTTAAGTGAAATCAGTCAATATTAATTGGCTTCTTAGTTGGTTCAGTCTGTTAGTTTGTAAAGAACTTCCACTTATTTCAGGGTCTAGTTAGTATTATATAATTAAAGTCTTGTTTTGAGTATAATGTGTTTACTGCAAGAATCAATAAAATAGTTTAGGCCAATCAATTTGATTCATTTAAGAAACCATTAAAGTTGATATAATTTCTTTAAAACAGTTATCCCTGGTTATAACTGATGATATATATATCTAAAGAAATCGATGGCTTTGATTTTCTGTGATCGGAGATTTTTTATCTCAATTGATGAACTGTAACATAATATAACAAATAATTAATAAAATCATAATAATAAATAATATAAGCCAATAACCTTTCTAATATGGTATCATTTATCAATGATTTTTGTTTAATTAACTCTTTATTAGTTCGCTTGTTTCGTTATTCTGATAAATTATCCAGATTTGTTTAATTAACTCTTTATTAGTTCGCTTGTTTCGTTATTCTGATAAATTATCCAGATACTTTCAGATTGTGTAGAAAGTATCATTTTAATACCGATAACACTTGTAATGCTTATTCGGGGCCATAATTGTTAGAAAACAATAAAAGTAGAGATTTATAAATGGAGTGATAGGTGTATATGATCCTCCATCACATATCAGCCGATAGTAAACTAGATCAAGGTATTTGCTGGCTTTCTTTTAGAAATGTAATGTTTGTTGATCATTCAACGTTCTCTTTTATAATTAATTCAGGATTCCATAAGCAGTTAATTAATCAATCGATAGCATAATGTTTGAATATTCTGCTTACCGTTTTAGCCATTCCGGATACTCACATTATGTAGGAAGAAATTATTACACTGATCAATACGTCGATTGGACATTGAATGAGATATATATAGATATTGTCCCTCTCTTTAACTATTATGAAACATCAACAATCTACTGTATCACTACACACGATCGAGGCCATAGACAATTAATCAAGTAAAATGTCACATTATTCTCTTACGTCTCATTAACCGTTTGTAGAGGATTCTCTAAATCTCCAAAACTATACCTCAGAGACATATAACGATTTTATAGTAGGGAATGTTGACAAACTTATCATGTCACATGTTGTTCAATATTTAAGTGTTTGTTTGCGTTTTTACTTGTTTGTTTGTATGTTTGTTTGTTTCTACCGGTTTTGTTTTTTGTTATGTGTGTTTGTTGTGTTTATTTGTTGTGTTTCTTTGTTTGTTATGTTTCTTAAGTTTATTTATTTATTTCTTTGTTTAATTTTTGAGAAAGAGACAGGGGGCGTAAAGAAGCATGCCTAATTTTTCCACAAAGATAAATAGACCCAGTTAATAACTCTCTATAATAGGACTTGTTTGACAGTCACTGTGATACCTATAGTTAACACCTAAACTGGTCACGCTTCTGTTGATATGTAAGTATATTCTGTTCAGTAGGTTGCAGCAATAATAGTCAAAGCCTGATCTCTACAAATCTACTGCGTTATTATTAGCTTATATTATATAATATAATATATCACGAGATATATTGGTATTTCTTAAATAATTTTTCATGTATTAGTATTGTTTTTTTATGTTTTAAAATAGGTTTCCATTAAACACTCGTAATAAATAAACCTCATACACTATAATTAATATGCCATTCATTACCACGTTACGATATTATATTGTTACCAATGACCGCTTGGCACTAATTATTTATATTTCACGTACTCACTAATTGACTATAAATGGACACTTAATTGGATTTAGATGTATTATTGTCTATTATGATCCTGAAGCCGGTACCCAATAACAATATACTCCTCGCGAATGCGTGCTGTTTTGCTGAATTGTGCGACTCAGATTAGACGTTAAAGGGTAGAAGGGTATCACATCTAGGATCAGCCGAACTATAAACCATCATAAAACTAGAGTACGCCAGTTATTATCATTAACAATGATCATAATAACACATTTCAAAAGAATGCGTAATGAGAATAGTTACTTAAACACTAAACCAAACAAAATTTGATTTATGAGTTTCAGTGTACCACCGTGACACAATTAACAAACCAACTTCATACATAAAGTTTAATAGCGAATATAGCACACGTAATCAATGTATTGTCTTAATTTCAATTATAAACATTTCTTCGTAGATCAGTTGGCTCCTTTGTTTATAGCTTGCCTTAATACAAACAATCGATAATCTTTGCTGTGGTGTTAGATTTAAAGATAAATCAAGTCATTTTGTCCCGTGGCCAAATTATTATAATATTTGTTTAAACCCATCTTGTTTCAGTAATTGTTATGTCTTCAGTAGATAACAGTAGATTATGGTCCATCAATCCAACAAACCGAAAAAAGATAAGGTCAAATATGACATTAAACCTGAAATATGTGTTTGTTTGATTGATTGATTGATTGATCGATTGATTGATTGATTGCTCAAATAAATATGCCAGCGATTGAGTGACAAACCGAAAAAAGATAAGGTCAAATATGACATTAAACCTGAAATATGTGTTTGTTTGTTTGATTGATTGATTGATTGATTGATCGATTGATTGATTGATTGCTCAAATAAATATGCCAGCGATTGAGTGACATACATGATCAAAGTTTAGATATAAACCATTATGTATTTTGCAAGATAAAATAAGCAGTAATTTACCATTACAATGGAAGACAATGGAAGACCCGATCATCAAACTTAGATATGTTTCATATTTTATGCTACGATTTATTATTCCAACGGATATAAACATATTTTTGAGCTACCTTGTATCGTTGATAAATTATGTTTCAGTTGATAAATAAGAGACATCTGTTACGAATACTTAATGGCCACAAACAATTCCGTCTCTCGTATTTAAGGTGAGTGGGTCTAATATTAATCAAACAGTATCAAATTGATTGTTGTTGATGCGGCTATTATATTCTGACACTAGTTTTGTGACATGTGTATTTGTGTGTGTGTTTGTTTGAATACAGATAGAGTGGCACGGGCTCAGAAGATCAACATCTTAATTTCCTTTGAAACCTATACTTCCATAAATCTTTGCACAAAAACTATACATAGATCAATATAAATATATAATACTCTACACTATATATACGTAGACCTATACATAAGTCTGCGCTGCTCATCAGTCTGTGGGGCCAGCTCATCCGCTTTTCGTACGAGACAAACATGTCACGCTCACAGGGAAGTGGTTGTATGTAAGCTACGTACAAAACGCGGAAGTACATACATTTGGTGTGTGTGTGTGTGTGTGTGTGTGTTGTTTGGTGTGACAGTAATATATATCTGCCAGCACTCGCTCTTAATTTATATCTTGTCACCTTTAATTGTTCAAAATGTCACAGTTCCGTGTTGTATTTCAGGGGAATAATTTCATCAGAATAAAGTAGCACTTGTTTTTGTTTCCTTCCCACCCACAAACCACTTCTAATATATATACAGCTCTTAGCACCCGACACAGCTTCTATTACGTATCATTGCCTGAGTCACCTGTCACCGTTTCTATTACACGTGATAGCGTGTATCACTTGTTAGTTTATGTATCACGCTATCTAGTCCACATAGTCGCACATTCCAGTGGTTGATTTATACAAGATTTATTATTGATGTTTGGAACAATTATACATGTTAGGAAAGATGCAGTATATTAGTTAATCTTATATTCCTAGACTATTTATTTATTCACTGGGAAGAATATTTAATCTGAGCCAGATATTTCTGGTAGTCGGAATATTTTATCTAACCGCATACAATCTACTAGAATTGTAAATTAGCATGTGTATTCAATGAAAATCATGGGTTATAGGTTATCACAACGGCTATTTATAATATGTGCGCGTGCGTGCGTGGTTGCGTCCGTGCGTCCGTCAGTCCGTGCGTTCGTGAAATGAATTCATCAACAAATGATCAGATACAGTGGAAACCTTTCATACATTTTATATGTAAATGCACTATATAAATAGATATTACTCCACTTTGAGCCTTCAATTTTCCACAAATAACATACATTATACAAAATATAGCTTCAAGAATGATTCCACGGAATTAATGCCCAATACCTTTTAGGTCGTATCCATATCTTTATCCATATTGATTCATTATCAGACACCCAGTATTCGTTATCTGTGTATAAGCTCATCATTAAAGGGCTGGCCAATAGACATTACTAGCGATAGTGGTCTAAATAGATGTTTTATGTGTACGCGTTTGGCTTTTATCAGTGAGTATTAAACCAGTGTATTTCAACAAATCCTCTGTTGATAAAGTTAGATTTCAGTTGGTGTCAAAAATAAGTGTTAATAAGTGCTGCGTTCTTCTGCCCAAACCTTGATGTAGATTAAAATAAGCCAAAAAAATAGATTTGTCATCTAGTGATAGCAATATTGACGTTTGATTGGCAAATGAATTTCGATGTGATGCATTGCATTTGAATGAGTCATTTAAAATATACCGTTTGTTAAACTGATTGCTACTGATGCTGATATTTCATCTTGATGGTATCATTGACCTGCCACTGGACATAGTTGATAAGTGTTATCATTGCTAACTCTGACTAATTGTCAAACATTTTTGGCACCTTTGTTTTTTCGTCTTTTATACTTCAGAGACATAATTTCTTATCATTTGTATTGTCACTGTCGGTCTTTTGTGTCCTCGCTTTTGTCGCGTGTCATTTACCTATGCCAGGTGCAGAACTATATGTCACACGCCCCCGTCTTTAGAGCATCCTAACCGGCACAGTTAGCAGCAAGCAAATTCCTGTCGCACATTCATAAGACCTTTATCATCAATGTATGCACATATTATCACCAATTTAGGATACCTGCCAAAAGAATATCCCATGTAATACTTCGATGTAAATAGATCAAATACTCGTTTTTAAATACAATATTTATTAATCCTAATTATTACCATGAAGACCGGATAGAGTTCGGTTTTTGTTTGGTTTATATAAAATATAACAATGTAATCACATGTAATTGGCCTAGTAATTAAATATATGATCATAATCTATATTCTAAGGTCCTATGTTTGTGCTTGACATAGAATATATATATATATATATATATACTTCTTTACTGCGTATTGTGATGGCATGTGTTACTGTATGTATGTGTTTCCGCTTTCTGTACGTAATGTACATACAACGGCTTCCCTGCATAAGAAAAGCGGATTAACTGAATGCCATAGGCTGATGAATAGACCAGATATATACATAGATCTACGTATGTTTTGATGTATGTAAGTGTGGATTTTTTGTATATTTAATTTCATGCATATAGATTTATTTATGTGTAGGCTTGTGAAGGCATAGGATTTAAACGGTGTTTAAGTTCTGAACCAATGCAACTATAGTATGTATCCTAAAACACACACACACACACACACACATATATATATATATATATATATATATACGCACACATGCAGTGAATAAACAAATTATTCCCTTTCAACACCATTAACTTCGTTCTTTCATATAAATTATTCAAATAATAATGACAGAGATCAAAGGTCAGACAGACGAGCAAATGTCACGATTTCCTTATCTCACGTTGTCCTTAATGTTATCTACCGATATCAACGCAGGATATTGCTTACATTATATACGTCATTATTATTAGCAACGAACTCCAGTCTCTGACAGAATAATGGATACTGATGTCAGACATTCTGGATTACTGATAGAAACATGATAATTTGACAATATGTAACCTCCCTTTGTCATCAATTATCTTTCGGTCAACGATCAAATATAATTAGATAAAGAGCGTACGTCAAGCGAGAAAATGTCGGATTAAGAAAAACATCACAATCCGATTGTCTTCTGTTGGTGTATGACGGTTTCGAATCACATGACATGCTGTAAAAAGGTATCATTTTATTGAAGATGTGGTTGAATCATCAGTTCTTGGACAAACCGTGGTGGAAGGTGAATAAATTGCAGATCTGTTAATAACTATTACCTTATTGTAAAAATGATGACAAGAACAATTCAATTGTTTGATAAAATATAAATTATAATTAAATTATTATTAAATTTATTAAATGTGTTGATGTTGTTCCAATGACCTAACTGTAATCACATTGTACTACAATCGTGTATTGGCCTGTGTATGTAGAACATTTCATCCGCCAGTGGAATACTTCAGTCTGATCATGTTATTTTTAGGTAGTAGACCTTCGGCCAATTGTTCCAGATCCGAATAACACTAAAAATAAATCAATCTCTCAGTCATCAATAAATATAATATATTTAATCTCGGATAGCAGCATATTGCCCAGGACACAATTTTAAAATTCCTAAGAGAAGCTGGTATTTTCTTTTTAATATAATTTATTTAAAGTTGGAACATCTAGTCGATGTCATAACATTAACTATTATTATCTCTATAGAAGCTATTTAATTATCTCTAGTCAAAACTAATCATTATTTTCTATATTTCACATGTTATACACCCTGTTGGACGATTAAAAATCTGATTTTATCTTTTTAACAACCTTATACATCTATACACCAACGTATTATTTACATATTTACCAATTATACTTAACCATTTACATCATAACTTATACATACATTTTATCAACGCCAGTAATCCGGCTTTTTAACCTTTTATAAACATTCGTTAATACGGTTTTATTTCCAAACGTTCTAGGACACTGAATGGCCTAAATTGTGCCGATGCGTCGTTAAACAACATCAATCTATCCATCCTCTGATAGCAACATAAAACATTAATTACACTCTGTGCTGATAAACCGATATTTATTGATGAATTATCTATATTTACATTATCTTATATTTGGTTAATGGAGGTTCGTCCATATAGTTACAGCGTAGTACAACTCATTCGGAAAGTTTCTTCATAAATGACGTAAACTAAACGATCATTAGACATGTAACAATTGATTACTTGTTCAACAGGTATATAAAGATAAATATATGTTACCTGTCTTTATGATTGTTACGGGAAATGACTTGCCGACGATATGATGATGACCTGCTGTCAATCCGTTTGGTCGGTCCCAGAATAAAAGTAATCAGTACAGGTAAAATGTTATCTCAATCTGTTTTGAGACAGGAACTGTTGACGTAGGATGTTCTGATTACCGTAAATGTCCTTCAGAGACTTATTGTGATTCAACATAAGGTAATATTGATATAGTTGACGTGTTGCATGTCATTAAGTTTTTGTTACTGGTTACCTGTGCACCGATATGACCTTCACCATTAGCTTAATGGGAATGGGATTTTCAAGCTTGCGCTAACCCATGCGTGTTATATTCAGAAAATAACTGGCATTAGACAGGCTTCAATTATCTACTGGTCCAACAGGTATATGAAGGTATGTATATATTGGTCGTCTCTGTGACTATTACAGGACAAAAATTGGCAAAATGTATCACGGCCCGTTGTCAAACCGTTTGGCCGATAACAATAAACATTACAGGTAAAATGTTACCTAATTATCTTACATCCCGTTAACAGTTCATGGGGGATTATCTAATTTCGGTAATTGTTATTAACAGACTAACAGTAAATCTGTATAAAGTAATTGTTACATAGTCTGTGTGTCAGCTGATATAAGCGAGGTGTAGACACTGTCCCAGTTGCCTATATATCAATGTGACCTTTATTTGACACCTTAGACTACCTTCTTCACCGTCTCGAGAAAAGTGGCTAAAGTAACAGGTCTTATATGGATATATATAATTTTAGAATGTAGAAAGAATACCTTTCAGTTTTATTTAGCGTGTAGGTGGAGTCAAGGTCATCCCATCTCATTAGTGATATGGTATTAACAGAACAGGTTAAAGGACTTATTGAGAATATTCCCCAAAAGGCTTTGTATAAATACATTATCCTGGCAACTTAGTATCTAATGATACATTGTACATCTGAGAATGAAAAGTAATTTGTCTGATATTCCGTCCATATTTCATAGCTTTTGGAGGCCAGTGTTTTTACATACTAATAAAATACGCTACTACGATAACATCACACATACAGAGAGACAAAAACACTTATGCACGTACACAGAATGTACACTGTGGTGTTAAAGTAGTTATCTTGTGTACGTAGTAACTCAACAGACACGCACGCGCGCACGCGCACACACCCGTGCGCGCACTTACACACATATATGCATAAACTAATTATCTGTAACAAGGAATGTTTATCATAAAGATTGTGACAGGTATGTTGGTCAACAAAACTAGTCAGACTTGGTATGTTATGAATGTTCCACATTTATCATAAAAAACGTGTGTGTTATCTGAAGTCGTTCTGCTCTAATAATGAACAACATATGAACTCAAAAAATACACATTGAGTAAGATACTATTAGCGTGTTTAAAGTGTTATCAATACAATCTTTACACGACATTTTCTTCATTGGTGTTTTGTAGAATGATAAAACTAAATAACATAAATTATTCTTACCGTAGTCGTTTTGGGGTCATTTAATAATGATTTCGGCTTGGATATTGAATGTTTCAGTAACAGTAACACGACGTTTTCTGGTGACAATAATCTAATGTGATGTTTACCAGAAAATCAAATAATAATAATAATAACAAATAATAATAATAATAATTAATAATAATAACAAGTAATAATAATAATAATAATAATAATAATAATAATGGTCGAAATGGCCGTTTTTAATATAGCTAGCAACCTCAAATGAGAAAGACGCATATGATCCGTAATTTATAGCTTCCCCACCAAGACTAATTCTAAATAAATTTAGAATTCAGAATATATGGCATATTCGGTGGAGAAAACCTCGTCAGTTGGCTACTCCTCCTCTATATAGATACGTGTACGTGTATAACTGAAAACACATAATCATCATCTTCTTCATATTCAGTTTGTTTAAAGTTTAGTTTTTTAAATACCCCCAAAATTGTTTAATTAAATGCGGATTTGCCAGAGAAGGTCAGTGTGACATTTCATTTAGAACATTTTCACCTAATCGAGTGGTAATTTGGTGCGATGGGATTAATCAAACAAATCCATTTTCTATCGCCCACGTTTCTGTGACACTCTAAATGGGTTTTATTTGTGCAGAAATGTACCAACCTTTAACATGTCGTCTAAAATAATCATATGTCCTATTTTGTCATCGTAGATCTTATATTACTTATTATGGTCTGTGGACGAGTAACACAGCGGAAACAATTATCTGGTAATTTGTTGTGAAGAGTATCTTTATTTCGCTCTCTCCCCCCTCTCTCTCTATATATATATATTATTGTGTGTGTGTGTGTGTGTGTGTGTGTGTGTGTGTGTGTGTGTATGTGTATGTGTGTGTGTGTGTGTGTGTGTGTGTGTGTGTGTAATAGTGTCCTGTATTACAATTTGTGTAAATCATTAAAAACAACTCTCTCAGTCACAGATGTTTAAATGTTCCAAACAAAGTATCGGAAACAGAATGATACCAACACACGGACTGACTCTTAAAGAACTAATCTAATGATAAGGATGTCAAATGGATGAAGGTTACTACTGTATATCAAAGTACAAATTGTATAAACCACTAATATACCTATATCAGGAGCGATGTAGATAATCTACCGAGCTCTAGAAAGGCTTGTCATAGATAACCTTTCCATTTTATAATAATGTGTACAATCTTAGGAGAGTATTCCTTATTTTTGTATGTAATTTTCAATGCTAAATTATCGATGCATAAATAGACTAATACGAGTTTTGTTTAAGCTCGGTACTAAGCCAAAATGTACATTAGTTTAAGTTTGTTTAAATGTAATTTAGAACATAGTAGTTTTGATATTGGGAACAAAATTACTCAACTGCAGCACATTATGACAGGCGACATTTGCTGAAAGCACATATATCTGCATCTGTATCTACACAGTCTAGTGAATGATATGGCTTACTCCCAGCGAAAATACCTATCTGTAAGGCGACTGTGTAAAGTGACAAATGACGGATCATAATGGACTATGCAAATTTCTTGCCCAAACAAGCAAGCACACACCGCAAACACGTACAAACACACGCACGCACACACACACACATAATATATTAATCATATGTCTAATGATGCATGTATATATATATATATATATATATATATATAGTAGAGATGATATATCACTAATAGAGATGATCTATACTTCCATAAATCTATACATAAATAAATTATACATACATCAATTTAAATATACAATGTTCTACACCTCCATTTATCGATACGTATGTACGTAGACCGATACACGTCTCTGGGCTACTCAGCCTGCGGGAAATAGCTAATTCGTTTTTTCGTACGCGACAAATATGTCACGCCCACAGGAAAGCGGCTACATACAGGCTACGTACAAAAGCAGAAACACGTACGAAAAACCACATTTGACACCACAGCTCGTGGTAAACAGCACGTGTGTGGGTCAGTGCTGAGTTACCGGTGTTCGTGTATACGTGTTTGTGTGTGGTGGTGTCGTAGCAGCATATTTTATCAGTATGTAAAAAGCACTAGCCTCCAAAAGCTATGAAATATGGACGTTTCACCAGGCAGTGATATCAGACAAGCTACTTTTCATTCTCAGATGTACAACGTATCATTAGATACTAAGTTGCCAGGATAATGTATTTATACAAAGCCTTTGGGGGAATATTCTCAAGAAGCACTTTAACCTGTTCTGTTAATACCATATCACTAATGAGATGGGATGACCTTGACTCCACCTACTCGCTAAATAAACTTGAAAGGTATTCTTTCTACATTCTAAAATTAGATTTAGATATATATATATATATATATATATATATATATATATAAGCTGTTACTTAAGCCAATTTTCCCGAGACGTTAAAGCAGGTGGTGTGAAGGTGTCAAATCTTAATATTAACAGAATCCTGAAAAAAAGGTCAACCTGATATATAATACCTAAGGACAGTATCTACAACTCGCCTATGTCACGTGACACACAGACTATGTCACCTTTACTTTATACAGATTCACGGTCAGTCGGTGAAGGACAATTACACAAATTCGGGAATCCCCCATGAACGGTTAACGAGATCTAAACAAATTAGGTAACATTTTACCTGTAATGTGTATTGTTATCGGCCAAACGGTTTGACAAACCCTTTGCCAATTACTGCTCTGTAATAATCACAGAGATGCCCAATATACACATACCTTCATATACCTGTTGAACTAGTAGGCAACTGAAGCCTGTCTAATGGCAGTTATTTTCTGAATATAATAAACTCAGGTCAGCGCAAATTTTGAAAATCCAATTCCCATTCAAGGCTAGCTTTGGTGGTGCTAGAAAATAAGCTAAATACATTTTGTTTGTGTCCAACTGATTTGTTTCAACTTTTCCGGAGACCTCCTTGCTAATGTGGAAGTAGCAAAATAATTTATTAAGCCCGCTAATGATCATGGACGGAGTCATATTCCCTTCCTGGTCGACGGAAATCTCGAACCCTGACGTCAAGTCGTTGATATAAAATCGTGGATTTTGATTGGCACCCGGGCACGCAATGTGCCATGTGATTGAAGATCCCATAATTTACATCGACAACATAGCAGAATGCAAAGTTTGGGAGTATACAAATAATAAACGACAAAATCCGTAAAATTCTATTTTTGCATACCAAAACCGAATACAGAAGAGATAAATAAGAGTACGACAACGGCTTCATAATTTAGGAACCGAACATTATATTGAAACATTTAAATTTGGCCAAAACAACGTCGTTTGCGATGATCATTTTGAGCAAAAGTTCATAAAACGGGATCTGAGGGCAGAGCTACTCGACCAAAAATCACAGAAAAAACAAAGGTAAATCAAATAGATATACTGTAGACGAGTAATCGTGACCTTAAAAAAAAAACAAGTAAACATTCGCCGTCTGGCGAAAAGGGCATGCCGGAATGAAAGCTTCATGTCAACTCACAGGCCTATTTTATTAGGTTTTCCGCCATATAGCTACCATTTCCACGCACATAAAGTATAAAGATGCTGGTAATCGAATGGTATATTTAATGCAGCACAATAATCCCATCGCACCAAATTACCACTCGATTATGTGAGAATGTGCTAAGTGAAATGCCACACTGACCTCCTCTGGCAAATCAGTATATTATTAAACTGTTTTTTTTTAAAACTGAACTTTAAACTTGAAACAACTGAATATGACGAAAATTATGATTATGTGTTTTCAGGTATACACGTATCATAATTTATTTTTACTGGTGAGCATCACATTATATTATTGTAACAGAAAATGTCGTGTCAATGTTAATGAAACAATTAATGTTATAACCGTTAAATGTCCCAAAATGACTACGGTAAGAATAACTTAAGTGTTATTTTAAAACTTCAACAATAATGTACGATAATGTACTGTATTATGAAGTATAAATTAACAATGTGATAGTTAGCACAGGTTATGTTATTTAGTTTTATCATACTGCGAAACATCATTGAATGTGTGATGGAGCAGTTAGTTAGAGCGTAGTACCCGTAGCCGAAGGGTCGCGGGTTCAAGGCTCCGGGAGCTGCAATGATGTCATCTGGCTACTGATTCATAAAAATGAGAACCTGACAGATTGTGATGGTTATGTGTTTGAGTAACGCTTTGCGCCGTTGATGTCAGTAGGCGTTGTATGTTCCTTTGTGAGTTGAGGTGGCTCAGGGATAATAATATTGTACAGGGCCTCAGAACATCATTACCTAGTTCTTGCGCTATATAAACATCCATGAATATATATTATAAGAAAATGTTGTGTAAAGATTATATTGATAACACTTTAAACACGCTAATAGTATCTTACTCAATGTGTAATTTGTTGGTCAAATGGTGTTCATTATTAGAGCAGAACGACTTCAGATAACACACACGTGTTTGTGATAAACGTGGAACATTCATAACAAATCAAGTCTAACTAGTTTTGTTGACCAACATATATGTCACAGTCTTTGATAAATATTCCTTGTTAAAAATAATTAGTTTGTGTATATATATGTGTGTGAGTGCGCTCACGAGCGTGTGTGTGTGGGTACGTGTGCGCATAAACGTGTGTGTGAGAGTGTGCGCTCGTGAGTGTGTGTGTTTGTGTGTTCTATGTTAAATATAATAAAGGCGTGGGCTCAGATTTTAGTGATGTTTATTATTCTTGCAGAATTATTACCAAACGATTATTACCTAAATAGAAAACAAATTTTATATTAGTACATATATAACGCAGCTATAACTGGAAATAAATATATATATCAGTACATATAATATATATTATAATAATAATTCTAATACCTCCGGTTTAAAGAAGAGGTTTTTCTTTTTCTGGATCATTAAATATGGTTGTATCCAAGAAATCTATTTTCTGCTTATTTAATGTAGTTATAAATCTAATCGATGATAATTTAAACTATCCATAAATCCATAAAAAGCCTTTTCTCCGTGGGGCCACACAATAAATATATCATCTAAATAGCGATAATATGTATGTGGTTTTAAAGCTGTTTTATATGAAGCCTCCTCATATTTAGCCATGTATATGTCGGCATAATGAGGGGCCCAATCCCGGCCCATTGAAGGGCCTGTTGCCTGAATAAACCATTGCCCGTTAAAGAGAAAATCGTAATTTTTTATGATATTATACAGTCATATAAGGGACCTCGAAATTGAAGTGCTTCAATCACTGAATTAAGCCCTTTAGCATGGTCAATATTTGTATACATGCGCTCAACATCTAATGTTATAGGCAAGCATTACTCAGGTATGTCTAGCTTTACAATGTTATCTATAAAATCGTAGGTATATTTATATATGAAGGGTGCTTCATTGCAGGTGGTTTAAGAATACTGTCGATGAAACTTGCAACATTTTTATATTCACTATTGCAGTCAGATACTATAGGTCTACCAGGTAGCATCTTATCGGCAAAGGTTCAACTGTTAAATGTCTTATGAAGTTTGGGAAGCATATAGAACCGCCGAAGCCTTGGATTAATTGGTGGTAATAAAAATTTCAATTGTTTATCTCTGATAACACCAGAATTTCTTAATTTATTTAATATTCCTGCAATTTTTACTGATGTTTGAGGAAAGAAAGGAGTTTAAATTGTTTGTAGTGGTAAGTATTATTTAGATGTCGATAACCTTCAGCTAAATAATACTTTTTATCCATTATAACTGTTGCTGAACCTTTATCTATTTTTAAATACTAAACTCTTATTTTTGCGGAAATCTCTGAGGGCTTATGATTCAATGGCCACTTACTACATGTATATGTTAGCTACTTTTACAGCACAATTTACAATCAAGAGTAATTGTCTGTGGTCCAAAATAAACCTGTATATAAAACATTTCGACACCTCATATGCTGACCTCAGCTTTATTCTGGGTTCGAATAACTAAATAAATCCTACCTATATGAACCATGTATCAATACACGTCCGACTAGCCTGGCATCGACGTTTTTCTCTAACCTAAGTGAACTGTTAGACCTTTTATAGGCACTCAGCGTGTTAATCAACAGTACAGTTTGTTGACCACGTGAGACAATATACACCACCTCCGTATAGAATCAGTGAAGTTATTTAGCTAAAATAAAAACAAAGTAGCAATACCGCACAATGGATTATTACTAGACTAGAACGAAATATCGTCTCAAACCTGAGTAAATACTATGATTTACTCGAATCTAACAGCTAACCCTCATACGTTTCCGTTCATCACTAAGGGAACGTTCATTCACGCTTAATTTAGCGTCCCTAAGTATATGCAGTTAGGTGTGGTGGGATCTAAATTAAAGCGCCTATCCACTTGATCTATTTGACCCATGGTCGAGAACAGCGGATTTCAGGCAGATCTCCGATACTGCGAATGACACGTCGAGATTATAATAGCTATACATTCAACAATTTTCCTATATCAGTGTAACCTAATTACTCTTAATATGGGAAAAAAACTCTGTCCGCAGCTTAATACCTATGGAGATGCCTGCCGGAGTAACAAACGATGGGAGGTATGATAGTTCTAGGTTCTCAACTAAATACTGTATAAGTGACATAGACTGGTACGTCACAATCAAAGTACAAATATGGGTGTTGTAGTGTTAATTAGTCTAATAGCAACACAAGATAATGTAGCCACTGTGGTGACCGATAGGCACGCTCGTATCAGAGCTCAAATGCGAATATAGTTAACACTAAAGGGTATAAGCCATCAGTTTGATGTATATCAAATTATCAACAGTTTTGGAAACAAACAAAATTTAATGGCATATGCAAAAAGAAGAAGTATAAAAATATAGTTCCATGAGTGAGAAACATTTAAAATCATGTGTGGTATAGTAGCCGAAACTACGAGTGTAATCCAAACAGGTTAGTGGAGCTCTTCTCCAGTATTACATACCACATCAGTGGGAAACACAAATGGAAAAGCAATAAATATATTAACAGGTCGTTGCATACCCCTCTCAGTAGGGAAGAACACATCACAACAAATTACGAGATAATTTATTTCCGCTGTGTAGACCATAATAAGTAATATAAGATCTACGATGACAAAATAGGACATGTGATTATTTTAGACGACATGGTAAAGGTTGGTACATTTCTGCACAAATAAAACCCATTTAGAGTGTCACAGAAACGTGGGCGATAGAAATGGATTTGTTAGATTAATCCCATCGCACCAAATTACCACTCGATTAGGTGAGAATGTGCTAAGTGAAATGCCACACTGACCTCCTCTGGCAAATCAGTATATTATTAAACAGTTTTGGGGGGTTTAAAACTGAACTTGAAATTTGAAACAAACTGAATATGACGAAAATTATGATTATGTGTTTTCAGGTATACACGTATCATAATTTATTTTTACTGGTGAGCATCACATTATATTATTGTAACAGAAAATGTCGTGTCAATGTTAATGAAACAATTAATGTTATAACCGTTAAATGTCCCAAAATGACTACGGTAAGAATAACTTAAGTGTTATTTTAAAACTTCAACAATAATGTACGATAATGTACTGTATTATGAAGTATAAATTAACAATGTGATAGTTAGCACAGGTTATGTTATTTAGTTTTATCATACTGCGAAACATCAATGAATGTGTGATGGAGCAGTTAGTTAGAGCGTAGTACCCGTAGCCGAATGGTCGCGGGTTCAAGGCTCCGGGAGCTGCAATGCTGTCATCTGGCTACTGATTCATAAAAATGAGAACCTGACAGATTGTGATGGTTATGTGTTTGAGTAACGCTTTCCCTTTTCAGTAGGGGTTGTGAGGGGTGGCTCAGGGATAATAATATTGTACAGGGCCTCAGAACATTATTACCTAGTTCTTGCGCTATATAAACATCCATGAATATATATTATAAGAAAATGTTGTGTAAAGATTATATTGATAACACTTTAAACACGCTAATAGTATCTTACTCAATGTGTAATTTGTTGGTCAAATGGTGTTTCAGATAACACACACGTGTTTGTGATAAACGTGGAACATTCATAACAAATCAAGTCTAACTAGTTTTGTTGACCAACATATATGTCAAAAGCTTTTTGATAAATATTCCCGTTGTTACAGATAATTAGCTTATGCATATATGTGTATAAGTGCGGGCACGAGTAGTGTGTGTGTGTGTGTGTGTGTGTGTGTGTGTGTGTGTGTGTGTGTGTGTGTGTGTGTGTGTGTGTGTGTGTGTGAATGCCGCGCGCGTGTATGTATGTGATTGTGCGCACGTTTGTGTGTGGGGGGGTGCGCGTTTGCGAATAATGTATTTATACAAAGCCTTTTGGGGAATATTCTCAAGAAGCACTTTAAATCCTTGACTCCACCTACACGCTAAATAAAACTGAAAGGTATTCTTTCTACATTCTAAAATTATATATATCCTATATATAAGACCTGTTACTTTAGCCACTTTTCTCGAGACGGTGAAGAAGGTAGTCTAAGGTGTCAAATGTTCTGTTTTGACAAAGAAAACACTTGATATATAGGCAACTCGGGGCAGTAATAATAAAAACTTCCTTATATCAGCTGAACCAGACTATGAACTTCTTTAACGGGATGTTTCTGATTTAAATTGAATAACATTTTACCGAAATTGAGTTATCCCCCAAACGGTTTAAAAAGGCGTGATAATTGCAACATTTTACCTGTAATGTGAGACGTTATCATACCCAAACCCGGGTTTTTACCAGTTTTAAGGTAATTGGGAAAAAAAGGGGCCTTTGGTTCTAATGCCAGTTATTTTCTGAATATAACACACACGGGTTAGCGCAAGCTTGAAAATCCCATTCCCATTAAGCTAATGGTGAAGGTCATATCGGTGCACAGGTAACCAGTAACAAAAACTTTATGACATGCAACACGTCAACTATATCAATATTACCTTATGTTGAATCACAATAAGTCTCTGAAGGACATTTACGGTAATCAGAACATCCTACAACAACAGTTCCTGTCTCAAAACAGATTGAGATAACATTTTACATGTACTGATTACTTTTATTCTGGGACCGACCAAACGGATTGACAGCAGGTCATCATCATATCGTCGGCAAGTCATTTCCCGTAACAATCATAAAGACAGGTAACATATATTTATCTTTATATACCTGTTGAACAAGTAATCAATTGTTACATGACTAATGACCGTTTAGTTTACGTCATTTATGAAGAAACTTTCCGAATGAGTTGTACTACGCTGTAACTATATGGACGAACCTCCATTAACTAAATATAAGATAATGTAAATATAGATAATTCATCAATAAATATCGGTTTATCAGCACAAAGTGTAATTAATGTTTTATGTTGCTATCCGAGGATGGGTCAATTGATGTTGTTTAACGACGCATCGGCACAATTTAGGCCATTCAGTGTCCTAGAATGTTTGGAAATAAAACCGTATTAACGAATGTTTATAAAAAGTTAAAAAGCCGGATTACTGGCGTTGATAAAATTTATGTATAAGTTATGATGTAAATGGTTAAGTATAATTGGTAAATATGTAAATAATACGTTGGTGTATAGATGTATAAGGTTGTTAAAAAGATAAAATCAGATTTTTAATCGTCCAACATGTGAAATATAGAAAATAATGATTAGTTTTGACTAGAGGTAATTTAAATTAAAAAACTTCTATAGAGATAATAATAGATAATGTTATGACATCGACTAGATGTTCCAACTTTAAATAAATTATATTAAAAAGAAAATACCAGCTTCTCTTAGGAATTTTAAAATTGTGTCCTGGGCAATATGCTGCTATCCGAGATTAAATATATTATATATTATTGATGACTGAGAGATTGATTTGTTTTTAGTGTTAGTCGGATCTGGAACAATTGGCCGAAGGTCTACTACCTAAAAATAACATGATCAGACTGAAGTATTCCACTGGCGGATGAAAACCGTCATACACCAACAAAAGATGTTCTTCTTAATCCGACATTTTCTCACTTGACGTACGCTCTTTACCTAATTATATTTGATTGTTGACCGAAAGATAATTGATGACAAAGGAAGGCTACATATTGTCAAATTATCATGTTTCTATCAGTAATCCAGAATGTCTGACATCAGTATCCATTATTCTGTCAAAGACTAATTGCTAATAATACTGACATATATAATCAATATCCTGCGTAGATGTCGGTTAGTAACATTAAGGACAATATGAAATAAGGAAAAAGTGACATTTGTTTATTTATTACATACTGTGTGAGTGTGCGTGCGCGTGTGCATGCGCGTTTGTGTGCGTGTGCGTGTGTGCGTGTGTGTGTGTGGGCGCGCGCGCGTGTGTGTGTGTGTTCTGCATAGTAATATAAATATATACAACCTAAGTGTTTGTATATTAATGTTTCCGTTGAATGCAGTCATCTGTTAGATGTTACTCAAATTACCAGAAGTGCAAAGCTCTGGGTCCATCTTGTTGTCTCGTTTGGTTACATGATACCTAATAAATCAAGTATCAACCGTATGGTTATGGGTCATATGTCCTAGTTGTGACGAAAAACTCAGCAACCGTGTGGTTGATTTATGTGGCATGTGACACTGGACCTTGTGTTTGACATCATTACGATGTCAAAGCACAACATAGGACCATAGAATATTGAGTCTAATCATATATTTAATAAATAGGCCAAGTATCTTGCCATTGTTATATTTTATTAAAAACAAAAACCGAACTCTATCCGTTCTTCATATTAATACTAGTTTATAAATAGTTCATAATACTAGTTAATGAATATTTGATTTAATAAAACTATTTAATCTATCTACACTGACGTAATACATAGGCCATTCGTTCGGCAAGTATCCTAAATTGGTGATAATAGATGCATACATCGATGATACATGTCATACGAATTTTACGACTGGAATTTGCTCTAAAGACGAGGGCGTGTGACACATAGCCAAGCACCTGGCATAGGCTGTGACACGCAAGGTACAAAAAGAACACAAAGAACACAATAAATGTAGGGCAATAACAGAAGTAACAATGCCGTAACAAACATGTATAAAGACTTAACAAACACGAAAAATAATCACCATGGATGGCAAATCAGAATTAATATGAATTAAATAATACATTAATAGGATATTTCATAAGTCAATATTTGGTTGCTAAGCTACGTACACGCACCAATGCCTGGATTCTTTTTGGCATGTTTTCAAAAAGGCATTGGTACCATTCTGGCGTAATATTATTCCATTCGTCGACCACAAACGTCCTGAGCTTTTTTCTTGCAATACACGATTTGAAATCATGCTTCAAAAGTCGCCCACCAACAGTTCTGGTTGTACACTGGACCCCTGACTGCTCCGACCACTGTCCCTTCAGTTCTGCAGCTGTTTTCTTCCTGTCGGTTCGACATAGGCGAAGCAGAAGAATATTGTCTCTTCCTGTACTCCACCTGGGTCTTCCACTTCTAGGTTTTTCTTTTTTCCACCACTGTATAATGATAATAATAATAATAATAATAATAATAATAATAATAATAATAATAATAATAATAATAATAATAATAATAATAATAATAATAATAATAATAATAATCAACATCTGGTCTGTAAATATGAGCTGTCTTGATAGTTTATGATTTATTACGCGCCTTATCATTAGACGTCCCAATTAAATGTTTTGATAAATGTTGATTTTTATTGCATATTGGTACTGACATTATTAATAATAAAGATTATCTTAGGAATGTATGAATATAATATATAAGGATACGAAAACGTCTTCATTTTCCATCTCAATACTTCTCAATTTAACAGTTTACATACGTTCGCCCTGGAGCCGTGAGGTGAAATTAAAAATAAAACACACCAACTCTTGGGCTAACAATGCTACCAGTTAGTCCATACAGATATTACTCTAACACACCAAAATATATGCACACGAATTAACACTCCCACACTCACACACACACGCACACACACACAGTAACACCACCACACTAACGACGTGAACGATAAGAGAAGCCAATCAATTTCAACTAATTCCACGGACATGTTGACGTATAAAGATAAAGGTCGACTTTGTTGTTCACAGATTAGACATTTATAAATAAAAACAGATATCATCTATAACAAATAACTAATGGTATAATAACAAAAGATAATAAAACATTACGTTTACTAATATTAAATCGTTTATCAAATAAATCTTATTTAATAAACGATTTATTAGCTTTTTGCGGGGGCTAGATTATTCTTATAGAAAAACCAAAATAATTTCATGCTCGCTAATAATCTTCTTATTTATAATACCGACAATGCCTCTTCCCGACAATAAAATTCGAGTTTTTGTTGAAAACATATTTCCCATCTTAGTAGATCATGATGTATTGATCTTTTGGTCCTAGTTTATGTTGTGATAAGAGGACAATTTACTAACAGTTATATATTTCAGCCATGTTCATGTTATTGGTATGATCTACTTGAAAACATGGATCTTATACAATTTAAAGGAATGGTACAGAGAAGGCGTAGACTTTGAGGCAACGTACATTAGGAATTTCTAGGTAACGTAAATGTTTGATGTCATACCCTTGGCCGGGATTTGCTTATAGATCTGTGCCCAACCACGTTACCAGTTAGGCCATAGAGGCGGCCCATGGTCATTATAGGTCAGGTTTATTAAAGCTTAGGAGTAGAAGCTTCCTGGAAGACAAAGTATAGCACTTAAGATAATTATTTACTAAAATTTTATTGTTTTTCGGTCATTCGACGTTCCTGTTTGTATCTAATTCAATAGTCTACTTCAAATTTATTAAATTATCAATATTATATCTCCCAAATATTCCGTTCATCATATAGCCATTTCTAATACTCCAGTTTGTGGGTTCTAAACCGGCTTATACCCGTGTTTGTGACCTAAAACCTCCTTGAAGTGGTACCCTTGGCTAAATGTCCAAACGGTGTAGCCAGCATCGAGGCTACGAATTTCAACACGTTTTAACGGTATGGGAAAAGTGAATGTTGTGTTATAACAATTACCAATAAATTTTAAATGTTTTGAAGAACACATATGTTTCGGTGTGTCTTTTAATAATGGTTATTTGACTTACCACATCAACATCATCATCACCCAACACCACAATCAATAATAACAAATTCAGTGCTATATGTCACAATAAGTAGTGTGAGCTCAATTATATTTCTATTGGATGTATATGTAGTAGTAGTAGGACAAGAAACGCAAAACATAGATTGGTCTGGCATTGCTCCATGACATTATAGGTAAACTACTGTTAACAAATTAGTCATAGATGAGTCATCGTATTTACTGTACATCTTATCTATTTCATATTATCTACAAATATCGCCGATCAGATTCTGTCGTAGTTGAGTAAGTTTATTCCAGACACGGAAGCTGGTTCTATTCGAATGATTGTTTTACAAGAATACCATTTATGTCGAATATATCCCTTATCCTATTACCATCTTTAAGCAGACTTTGTATTATTTATTAACCGTATGTTTGATCCTGTATTTAAAACGACGAGCACGGGAAGGAAATTCAACAACTGTACCGTGTGGAACGTATTGACAGCAAACAGTGAAACATCGTTACCTGTATTTCTACATCATGGGAGCCATATCTCGTTCCTTTGTCTAGTTCAGTACGATGTCAACAATGCATTTTAATCTAATTGTTTGCTTAATTATCGATTTACCGTTGAGATTCAATTACTGATGTTATGCCTAGCCTATTTGCAAAACATATTATTATCACAAAATATTTAACAAAAATACCGAACCAACTACAATATATATGGTATTTTTATGGTTTCTAGTAATAGCAACAAGATGTTGGTTCGGACTTCTATGGATTGATGATTCACAGCATCACCAAATATTAAATTCGGTTTAGAGCAGCATGTTAAATATCGTGTTGATGAGTAATATGTAAATCATGTTTACAAGAATCCACACGTGCACTGATCATCAAAGTTGTCACCAATTCATCGGAATAAAATGTAACACGAACAATTCGAAGGAACTTTCTCGCACATTATATTATCTAATTCGCATAATATTATCGTACATACATAGACGCACAAACAGGTAAAAACTATTAATATTTACAATAAAGTATAGGAATGGGGTCCGTTTGGGTTGGGAATTATTTCACAAAATTTTGAAAAAAAGATTTAAAATATATGGATTGGGGGGGGTTTTTGTAATGAAAAAGGGTTTATTTTTAATGTTAAGTCCCAAATATTAAATTCACCAAATGAGCAATGAATAAGCAAATCGGCATGATGTCCAAGCTATTATTACGACAATTTGGTCGATAGATTATACTATGCATACTTTAAGATATAATTGTTTTTGGTGACCGTCACATTACATTTTTGACAGAGGAAATTCCCTGACAGTGTCTTAGAATAATTGTTATTTTACGTAATGGCATTCCTATTTATTTACTGCATACAAAAGATGTTAATGGAACTTTGTTTTAAATATTAGAAATCCATAATGAGACATGACAGATACCAATATTTACCATGGAATATATGAATGCGATCTAATAATAATAATAATAATAATAATAATTGCAAACTTCTACAGAGGTTGGCCAATCTGATAGTCAATACAATGCAAAATTCATCAGCAAATGATCGGATACCGTAGCTAATTAGGAAACTTAGGAGGGATAAGAAAGTCTGAAAAGGGAATTTTCAAATGGTGATGGAAAGCAAAAATACTACTTTGAATATTTAACATGGGAGTGAATTCCTAAGAGTAGGACAGCAACTGAAAAAGCACGAGTATCAGCATGAGTTTTAATCCTGGGAACAGACATCAAATAGAACCAAGATGAACGGAGCTCTCTGAGCTTGGGTGCTAGAGAAACAATGGAAAATAGATACGAAGGTTCTTCGGAAGAAAGAGTTCGATAGGCAATGGTACAGAGTTTGAAAATATGAGATTTAACAGGGAGCCAATGAAGAGATTTCAGAAGTGGAACATAATGGCAGAACCGAGGAGACCCCATGACAACCCTTGCTAAACAATTCTGAACACACTGCAGTTTGATAACATTCTTAAAATAAAATCGCTACCAAATGTAACACCAAGATTACGTAGTGTGTTACGTTGTGGTGCTATGATTAAGGAGGGGCATAGGGAAGAAACAAGTATTTAAGTGAGTGTTGTGCACGAAATGCCATACCAATCAGAGATGCGATCTATATGTAGAAAAACAGAATAATGTATGGTGTCAAAAGCTGTGCTATGTTAATGCTGTGACCTTTCCTGTGTCCATGTTTAGTGATATGTCGTTGTGAACTTTCAGTAGGAGCTTAGTGATAAATGCATGGTCTTAGTAATTGGAACAATTAGTGTGTGAAGACAATATTTCAACAGAAATGTAGGGATGGGATCAAGTTACGAGGACTTATTAGAGAATGATAAAATCAGTTTAGCAACTTCAGTAAGTGAGGTTGGCTTAAAAAATGAGGAAAGGTGCTGTACAATTGGTAAATCAATATTACAACTTGAAGCACGACCTGGAAAAGAAGTTTGTTAACTACAGATTTAAGTGTAGTGTAATGATAGTATTTAACACTTGAGTTTGCTTTATAGTATCCATGATATTGAATAAATAATGAATTATATATATATATATATATATATATATATATATATATATATATATATATATATATATATATATATATATATATATATATATAACCCATACAAAAACGTTCGTGGTATGTTTCATAGCATTGTGTCATTTGTATTGTCAATTCATTGTGTTCAATAATATTAACTACAGTTTTTACTTAATAATACTGGTTTATTTTTTATATTGCCAATTCTTTGAACCTGTGACAAATACTAACAAAAACAATGCTTTTATTTGTAGACATAAAACTTCACAAAACAACTGGAATCCATATTCAAAATATTTGTCCTTGTGTTAAAGCTAACGAATCATGGCAAGCAATATGAAAAAGAAATTCAATACTTCGTGTGGCCTCCTCTGGCGCATACCAAAGATCTTGTTGCACAAATCTGAGAGAGCTAGATAGACAGATAGATAGATAGATAGATAGATAGATAGATAGATAGATAGATATATAGATAGATAGATAGATAGATAGATAGATAGATAGATAGATAGATAGATAAATACATAAATAGATAGATAGATATATAGATAGATAGAATGAAGAAGGAATATATGTCACTTATATTTAGTCTGTAGATACAGTCGAGGACATCTCAGAATGATATGATTTTAATAGAATAGATTAGTGTCTTCCTCATAATATCATTAAAATTACCATATTATACACATTTGGTGTCTCACATTAGGGTACATAGTATGCCCCATTGTGGCTTGTGATAACACAAGTTACACTAAAAACATTGGTCTGTTTGGTTACATATTGTATCAGGTTAGCAAATTCCTTCGTACCCTTCGATCATGGGTGCGGCATAGCTATGTACCCTAATGTGAGATACCAAATGTGGTAGTTAAGTATAATCTAAACCTTTGGCATTTGTCGTTATGTAGGCGTAATCACCATCTCACTTACCTGTTCACTCTAATAAGAGGGATAACCCTCATTCGTGTCCTATGGATCAATGTGATTGCCTGAACGATAGACCCATATATCACCCAGTAAACCACCATACGACACTAAGTCCCTTTGGAATGGCGGATAAGGGATTCTGAGAGGCTGTGGAATCGAGGTGAAGGGCATACGCCGAGAAACAGGGTATGTGTAGTACTATTGTTGTGGACCTTCCACAACAACTTGGGCGACTATTAAGCGACCCAACGTTTGATCTATTTGAGCTGAAGTGAGGTTGCATCAACTCTCCGTGGCACGCCATCCATAACCTGACTCAGCGAATGGTGTTGGTGGAAGGTGTGATATTTTTCCATAGCCCACAGCTCTCTGGCCTGAAAGTGTGAATAGGATGTAGCACATCGTCACTTACCGCCTTTTCATAAGCTGATCTAATCAGCCCTTAATCCAGCCAGAAATGTCGTTTTGACAATATCACCTTTGTACCCTGGCTTAAAGGCTATGAATAGTCTTTTTAACCTGTCAAAATTGGTTCTGATGCGTGTTCTATCTATGTACATCAGTAGAGCCCTAATAGGGGCCAAGAGTATGATAAGAAAGACGTGGATCCATTGAAGGTGTCGGGGCAGGTATTACTAGTGGACTAATGGTAGACTCAGGATCATCCAGTTTCTGGGTGTTGGCTATAAACCCAGGTAATAAACTGGGCTGGTGCTTGTTTTTTGTTTGAGCCCAAAGCGGATCTCCCTTTCGAATATTGGTCTCTCTATTGCAAATCCTTTACAAAGGGGGTTTAAATCGTTATCATGGGAAATATCTACACCTTGTAAAGCAATTAAGGCTGAAAAACTCGACATGTAGCATGTAATGGTTGTAGTCGATCAATCTTTCTCAAATACGTGAAGAAAAATGTCTACTATGTTAGGGACAGTGATAGTGTTTGAATCAATTACTTTAGACTCGCTCCATTATCTAAATACCTTCCACTTATGTTCATAGAGCTGTACAATAGATTGTTTCTGTGATACAGAGAGTCTACTGGACATCCTCTATGAAAACCCTTTAACTTGGCTGAATCGGCTGATAACCTCTGAGCGTGAAGGTTGAGTCCATCTGGGGTTTTGTGAAATAAGCAGGAGAATGTTTATCTTAACAACTTTGGAATTAGTGGTAATTCCATAGGAAAATCCACTAACCTCTGATGAGGTCTGCAAACCATTTCTCTGGTTCTGGGACTGGCGACCTATAAGTTATTGTTTTGGAATTGAGTTTGAGAGCACACAGATGCACTATTAGATTGCCCACATGTTTGCACACCTGGTCCACCACGATCTGGTGAAGGCTCCATTTTGATGACAGAATTTGATGTTCCCTGCTTAGCTGATCCGCTAGAATATTTAAATAACCAGTGAGATGTCTAAGAGTTATTTGTTTTGACTCTGCTCAGAGACAGACCTAGTAGGATAGGATAAAATTTATTTAACGTCGGATCATATAATAACAATAAACATTAGTCAAAAGAGACTACATGTGAAAATGACGTTTCATTTACATATGTACATCAATGGCAAATATACAATAAATCATGTGTACCAAGTGTACAAACAATAAAACAACATATTAAACACATAAAATACAGGCTCCACATGCACATTCAGGGCCGTCTCAATTGCAAATGAGATATTTAAAATGTTTATTAGTGGCTGCACATTTAATATTAATTGGTAACGAATTCTATGTTTTTGCCCCATTATACCTAAATGAATTTAGTCCATATTTAGTGGTTCTAACGTTTGGTTCGACAGCTCTATACCTGTCCCTTAGATTGCTTTACTTAGTTGTAATATCCTCCTGGAGAAGGGCGGGTCCTATCTTTTTCACGATTTTGTATGCTTCCATAGCAATGGTTCGAATTCTCCCTACAAATAATAAGCATTTACCTGACCTACTCAACAGTTCTGAATAAGGTGATATAAAATCTTTATACACAAATCTGAGTCCCCGTTCATGAATCTTTTCTATTTTACTGGTACATACAAGTCCATAATTATGCCATACAACAGGGCAATAATTAAAATTTGATAAACTAAATGCGTTTAAAATGTTCATCTTGTTTTCTTGTGTAAGTACTTTTAGTAGTCTGGACATGGCATTCAACTGTTTGGCGGCTCGTTGAAGCATAAATTACACCTAGTAGCTTTACATTATCACTGAGAGGGAGATTGGCATTTCCGACATTAAAGCCGTAATAAAGGAGACATTGCCCAAGACAGTTGATTGGAACTTCGATGAATTTGCTTTCATCTGATTTTGGTAGAACCAATTAATGCACATATCTGTAGCATGTTCAATATTTGCCTTGACTTCATTTAGATTGTCAGCTTGGCATGATATGGAATTGCCATTTACATAAGTGTAGAGGGTTTAGAGGGTGGAATCCATTTTAAAATCTTAGCCCACAATTACTTTTGGACATACCAAGTTTTACCCTCTGGTGCCTATGTTGCAAATAGCTGCTGAGTAAGGTACATGCGGTATCATCAAGGCCATATGCTTTCAATTTGGCTATTAAGAGTCTGTGTGGAAGACAATCAAACGCGCGGCTTAAATTCATTAATATGGCACCAATTATCTTGTTTTGGTCTAAAGTAGCCTTCCAATCCTCAACCAACTTCAGAAGTACAGTATGGCACCCATGGCACTTACGAAAAGCACATAGATATTTGGACATAATACCGTCACAATGGTCTGGCATTTGATCACTAAGGACACGTTCATATAGTTTCGATATAGTTGGCAATATACTGACCGGTCGATAATTAGCCTTATTTGAGTGAATTGAACTTTTTGAAGATTGCTGTAACTTCAGCACATTTCAATGCATCTGGAAATAGTGATGTTTCAAATGTAGAGTTGATCAAGTTAGTGACGTGTCTGGCCATAACGGGGGCACTCATTTTGAGAAATGTTGGTTGGATACCATCCACACCAGTGACTTCCTTGTTGTTTATGTGGTTGAGTCTTTTTCCATCTCTTCATAGGTCACTTTAGAAAATGAGAAACTATCAGGACTACACGTTGTATTTTGGTTAATAAGTTGTATACTCTCATGATGAGCATATTGATTGCCTGTGTCATCACAGTATCATTATCCAAAATATCGTCAGGAATACCAATATCAGATCATTGAACACAGAACTGAACAAAGACAGTCTCAGAATCATTTAAGACAATGTCATTCTCGCATAAAGTTATGCAGCTATTTGATGCAGTTGGTTTGTTGCGCAGAAATGGCTTCATAGTTTTCCAGAAATTGTGGACATTTGAATCGTCCGAACATGTCCTTGCTAAATATCTATTTACAGATTGTTTTCTCAGTTTAGTGAAATGGTTTCGCTGTCGTCGGTATGCCATCCAGTTTTCATGTGTGGAGTTACGTGAATACCGCCTATTTAACATACATTTCACATTGATAGTCTTACGCAGTTCACCATTGATATATGGAATTCGGTTATGTCTGATGCGCCTTGATACTGCTAGGTATGACATCTGACTCGACAGGGCCCCTCCTTGATTGCGCAGATAAGCTATAGCAGCAATATTGTCGCACATGATGGCAACATTGGAGCCTTGTAACCTTTCCACAAATGTTTGTAGGCCTAGCCAAATTCTAGCATATTGACGTGGAGGTCCCTCATGAGGCCCTCCCACGTGCCTGATACTGTCTGGTGCGCTAAATGTGCACCCCAGCCTACGGAACTGTTGTCCGTGTAAAGGTATGCTTGTACCTGTAGGACACCTATAGGCATTCCCCGATTGAAGTTTTGAGAATTTGAACACCATCATACGGACTTCACGATCTTCCCGTCTGTAGAAACCATAGTTAACAGGTGATCTGAGGACTGGTTCCATTTCAGGCTGAGTTCTTGTTGAGCAGCTTGGATACACACACGACCATAAAGGACTAATTTCTCTAGGGAAACAAAATGGTCCAACATACGTAACCATGACAAAACCGGGCGTGATTGCTCTGTCACAAACTCCCTCGCGAGATAGACCCATTTTCGACTCTCTTGTACGAGCGGTAGACTAGGCCTAACCGAGTGTCTAACTTTATTCCCAAATAAATGGCTGTTTGGGATGGTTCTAAATCGGATTTTTCTAGATTTACTACCAGTTCCAGACGCGTGCATAAATGGATTAACCATTTTATATGGCTGAGAGACTCATCTCTGAACGCTGGAACTAGGTATACATGCAAATTGATATCGTTAAGATAAGCGTAGGCTGTTACCTTTGTAAGCACATGTGGGGCGGTGTTTTGACCGAAAGGGGGTGCACGAAACTGTCATAAAACGCCTTGATGGGTTTATACAAATATGCATCTGTTAAATCCAGGGATATTAGCCAATGGTTCTTCTGGAAGCCCTAAGAATAGACCTTCTTCAAATATGGTTGTTTACAGCAGAGAGGGCAATCACTGGTCTCCATTAGTTGCCGGATTTCGGCACCAAAACGATACGACTGTAAAATCCGGGATCTGGATTATGAACTGTCTCTATCGCTCCCTTTTTTCTCAGCTCTGGTACCGCTTGGTATATGAAGTTTCTCCTGGACATCATCAGGGGAGGAAGAGATGAGAATGGTATGCGATACCCCTCCTTTAAGGTTGAACAACCCATTTGTCTGCTCCGGTTTATTTTCATTCCGCTGCAGTCTCCAACCTATCATGAGGGTAGACTGGGATTTAATCGGCGGACCGGAGGGGGCCTTTTTACCCCTGACAGTAGTATGGGTGTGTGGTGAGTCATTTAGGCTTCCCCTTCCCCATCCGAACCTTTTTTTGTATCGCTTACCCCCGTTTGGGAGGTGCCAGCCCCGACCAGAGCTTGATTGGGTACTAAGGGTCTTTTGGTAATGGTCTTTTTTATTATCCCGATGCCGAACAAAAAGAACGGGGGGTGGACCTCTCTTACTGCCTTTGCCCTAACCATAGCCAGGGCTTGCAATATTTGAATGGCTTTGGAGTTTGTCTGTAGTTGAACGTCCCCTTTATATTTGCTGCGGCAAGAGCCATCGTATCTTGCGCAGAGAAGGAGATCTCAACAACTCCCTAATGGCACTAAGGACCGCGGAGTGAAGCTTACCGAGGACTTCAACCTCCCTACACACCTCTAATAAATACCCCTGTAGAAGATGTGACGCTCGCGACGCGAACCAGTCCAGATGATGACGACTAATTTCCACATATCTCATAACATGACCCCGGGAGATTAGGAGTCTGATACAAGGTATTTGCATCCACTGGTAAAAACCGGATACATGCAATGGGTGGCAACCTTATTGCACGCTGTACCAGTAAGGACCTACTAATACAGGTCTAACCAGTCCGTGATAGCGAGGCTGAGGGGTGTAGCTGGGGTCTATATTTGTGTCTTGAAACGCTATCTGACCCCATAACCCCACTGCTTAAGAGATCTGGATTGGATAAGCAAGATATTAAAAACGATCGTCCTATTTCTAAAGGTATTTGGATAAACAGCAATAAGCTGAAATTGAACCAGGATAAAACCGAATTCATTGTTTTCTCATCCAAGCAATATGTGAAGAAAATTGAGAATCTTCACATTACTGTAGGATCCAGTTTTATAAACTATTCCATAACTGTAAGAAATATTGGGATGATATTAGATAATACTTTAGGAACGGAGAACTAGGTGAATTTTATGTGTAAGTCCTGTTATTATCAAATAAGAAATATAGAACTTATTCGTAAGTACATAAATGATGAGCCATGCAAGACTTTAGTCCAATCCCTTATTATTTCTCCACTAGACTATGGCAATCCATTGTTATATAATATCCTCCATCACTCTCATCCGTGGTAGCGCGTTGGATCACAGATCACTACCACCTCAGTTCGAATCTCGACGCTGGTATATCTGAAGGGTGTTTCATCTTTGACTTAGCATTATTACCTTTGGAGGTCGCTGAGCCCATTTAGCCTACCATGTTCACAAAGGTGATCAATTAGCCTCATCATCATCATCATCATCATCATCTCTCTGACAAATCGTCTACAGCAAGTGCAGAACTGTGCTGCACGTCAGGTGACATGCACCGCCAAATAGGAACAAATAACACCAAGACCTCTTAACTGTTGACAGTAGCAAACAAAACCAGCAATGTACGGAGATAAATCCTTCCGCACTTCAGCTCCGAGGCTGTGGAATAAGTTGCCCAATCATATTACTTTCAGCAAGTAAAGAAATATTTTGTGAGATTCCTAAAACCCAGTTATTTAAATTAGTATGTTTGTAATATATAAACCAGCGTATTTATGTATACAAATTGTTTGTGCTACGTGAACTTGTTTTGGTTCTTTTTTTAAATGTAAAGCACCTTAGAGCAATTCAAGTTGACTAAGGAGATGTATAAATTATTATTATTATTATTATTATTATTATTATTATTATTATTATTATTATTATTATTATTATTATTATTATAGAGGGTAAATTAATAACAGAACAGCCTAAGAGAACTTGTACTATGGATAGTAATATTTTCGGGAAGTATGACTGAATATGACTTTGTGAAAAGACTGTATTGGTAGTATCAAGAAGATATTGTTTACCGATTATATGTTGTTTATAGCGTAATGTAATGTGTCCTTTGATGTCACCCAAGCTGTCTGATAAAACAGAAAACTCTCATCAAACCAAACCTGACAACAATTGGTATTTAATAGAGGTATTACTATGTACGTGAAATATTCTCTGTTGTATGGAATTATACAGAGAGAGAGAGAGAGAGAGAGAGAGAGAGAGGGAGAAGAGATATATATATATATATATATATATATATATATATATATATACTCACGCACAATCGAACAATCAGTTGGTTTTTAAGCAACCTATAATCTGTAAATGATGTATTGGGTGAAGAATGATTATTGTCCTTGAATCTACATGGATTGGATCGTGCGTCGTTTTAGCTCATTTCCAATCCATCTCGTAGTCGATGGAGCGATGACATTAATAAGTAATACATACTTCTGTAAGTGGCCTTATTATTTGCTAAATGTACCGACTTTCACTATGTCATGTTTAAAAAATAAAGTACCTAGCTTAATGATATCTGTAAGCAAAAACATTTGTTTTAACATATCAGTCCTACAAGGTATAAAACCAGATGTGGGAAATAAAATATATTCCAACAAACAATATATACACAGAAAGTCCTAGTTAATGTTACTGAGATGGTATTTACCTGTCGGGTTCCTTGATTAATTAGTAAGGCACGTGAAGGTGAACTGATTACATTGTAAACAACAACAGCCATGCTTTCATATTAGAGTGTTATACCATGTGTTTAACAACATATCACCACAGTCTCTATATTAGGTAACTTTGGATAATGTATGTACTGGAAAAGTACCTAGATCGTTCCATTATCTTGATGATGATTATATCATTAAAGACACATAAAGAGGGGTGGGGTTCTGATAGCTCGTTGGATAGAGTGTTCAGCTGCAAGGCACAAAGCAAGGGTTAAAATCCGACTCTAGGTACCTGTATTTTGTTCTTCAACTGAGCCAGACACAAACGAGATAGTGTGATCTATAATAAATTGATAATGATCTCTGAAGGAAACCGTTACAAAACATTATATTGTTAATGTAAGATTATATATGTTCTTCAAAAAATGCATGTGTATTATTATATATATATATATATATATATATATATATATATATATATATATATATATATATGCCGTGGAATAAGAATGGGTTCTAGGTAGAGTAACACGTTTTAGTTTTAAACAATTCTGATTTATGACAAATAAAACACACTAAATTGTTATATATGAAGATCGTTTATAACCAAAAACATGCTACCTGGGCTAGAACTAGTTACGAGTGATCAAATTATATAAATAGTACGCTTCCAAGTACTGTTTACTCGTTGGTTTACATAGATTACGTGAATAATAACTTCTAAGATCAGAAAGCTGACATACACTCATCTTACTAGAACATCACCAGCCAGTTATATGTCCCAGGTGTGACACACATCAAGGGTAAACAAAAACTTCCCAAAGTAACTAACATGTCAACAACGATGGACAATCCATGACATATGACACCAAAGCATTTATAAACGACATCAATACAGATCTCTTCACTATTGTTTAGTTAGATCATTATTTCATTATATCGTTAATTAGGTGCAGATTTCTCCAAGAGAATCCAAGAACGATTAAAAACATTTTTATCAATTTTACTTTTCACTAAACTAACTTTAGATTTAGGGTGTTAGTATCGAGGTTGGAAGATCCTCAAAACGTACAATTATAGTTTTTGTTTTTAAATTACGTGTTGGTTAATTATCTCTATTAGTAACATAGTCTTTTGTGTTGATGGAAGCTGATCGTTCTTTCCCAAAGATTAACTCGTTTTTCGAGATGTGTTTTAATAACTTAAACTTTAATAATTACTACTAAACGAACATTAGAGATACCTTAACTACCAATTGGTTCAGCAAATATACAAAGGTAGTTGCATAACATCTGTCTCTGTGACAATTACAAGACATCAATTACCTGAGTAAGGAGTTATGGGGAAAAGGTCACTGTCACGTTTCACGTATTGTATGTCGAGGATTCTCTAATATCCATAATTATCTTTTAGATACTTTAGGTGAATATTTATCATGGAATATTAATATAGTCCACGTGTCGCAAGCCATAACCGGGATGTGGGTGATTCACCTATTACCTATGCATCAATATAGCCTTTATTCCGGGCTTAGTAAGAATATGATTTGACACATGAATTGGATTACAGAATGAAGAATGAATACTTTTCGGTTTTATTTAGCCTCCAGGTTCAATAAACGACATCCCATCTGATTAATAATATGACTTAAATAGGAAAGGTCAATATATCTTTCTGATAATGTCACCAACGGATATTCCATAAATACATCGCCTTAGCGACTAAGAGTCTGCAAGATATTACACATCTGAGAAAAGTTGCCAATAAGAATAATCTTCCAACTGTTATACTTACATTTCTTAAATTTGCTGTACCAGAGTGCCTTCTTACTCGTCGGTAAAATACACTACGATAAACACACACACATACACACCTTCGTTAATCCTTCTTAGAATAACTATCCTCCATATTAAATCTTATCCCAAATTGTAGTAGTTAATATTGTATAATACACCATATTATGTGTTATTCTGAATATCCTCTATGACACAAATTTATCGTATGTTAGCAATGCACTTCTAAGACTTTTAAAATATTCTTCCTTCTGACATCAGTAATAACTTATAATAATTTATCTCCTTCTCTCCTGTAACAAATGCTAGAAAATATGATCATATAACCCCAATTCTTCAAAAACTACATTGGCTACCTGTTAGACAGCGTATCCATTTCAAGATTTTGTTAATAACTTATAAATCTATTAATGATATGGCACCAGAATACCTGTGTGAACTGCTGTCCATTAGAAAGTCATCCCGAAAACCTCAACCACCACTTTGTGCAATAGGTTGCCGGCAAATATTAGAAATGCGTCGTCTTTTGAAAACTTTAAGTCTCTTCTAAAAACACATCTATTTAAGATCGCTTTCACAGATAAATAATTTTTATCTTTTAAATCATAACAGAGTTCTTAGACATATTATTTGGGGTATTATTATATTACATATTATTTGTACAGCGTCTTTGAATGGCTCCTGCTAGTAAGGGCGCTTTATTAAATATACATTATTATTATTATTATTATTAAATACGTTTCTTCTTCTTCTTCCTTTTGCGACATAAGCCGTTGACCACAGTTTTCAACGGTCATTCTGTCCTGGACTTTATTTCGATCTCTTTCCAGATGTAACATGTCCTCTTTGTGTCTGTCTCGAGACCCATATCCACGTATTCCATGGGTGTCCTCTTCTTTATTTTCCTTGTGGGTTCCATATTAGGGTATGTCTGATGATAGTTGATGCTGGTTTCCGGTGACCAATCCACCCCATCGTCTCCTTCTGATCTCATCTCCAGCATTCATTTAGTATGTTCTCTCCCACAAGTCACTCTTACTAATGGTGTCTGGCCAGCGAATCAGAAGGATTCTTCTCAGACAGTTATTGATAAAGGTCTGTATTTTTTGGTGGTGGTGTTAGTTGTACTCCATATCTTTGTTCCATACAGTAGTACATACAGGGTATCTTTTTGTGCAATGACAACACTTTGAAACTCCAGATGTTTTTGAGCTGTATAAATGCTCCTCTCGCCTTGTCAATCATTGCCTTAACATCCGCCTCTGTACCACCATTTTTGTCATTGGTACAAGCCAGATACCTTAAAGTCTCTATCTCCTTAATTTCAATTCCTTCCGGCTTGAGTGGCTCCACGCTTGAAGCATTTACGTAGAAAATTTGTATCTTTCTTTGTGTACATATAAGCCCACTCGAAGATATGACTGCCAGTTCATTTGCCTTCTCCTTCATCTGTGTAGCTGTTGGACAACAGTGTCAGATCGTCGGCAAAGTCCAGGTATTCAAGTAGCATTTTACTGTCCACTGAATTCCATTTCTTCTCTGTTTTGTGCATGTATTCATAATCCAATCGATGACCAGAAGAAAGAGAAATGGTAACGATAAGCAACCTTGTCTAACTCCAGTCTTCACTTCGAAACGCTTGGTTAGGTGTCCTCCATGGATTACTCTACAGCCTGTTACTGCGAAGCTTTTCTTAATAAGCTGATTAGCTTGGTTGGTATGCCGTAATATCTTAGTAGTTTCCATACTGTATCCCTGTTAATGCTATCATGCACCTTTTCGTGGTTAACAAAGTTTATGTAAAGTGGGGAAAATTCCATTCCTAGGATTGCTCCAGTACTATGGGTAGTGTTGTAACCTGATCAACGCATGATTTGTTTGAGCGAAATCCAGCTTGTTGATCACTCAGCAGCGGGTCCATTTCACCTTTTATTCTTTCCAAGATTTTTCTGTTGAAGACTTTCCCCGACACTGACAAAAGTGTGATTCCCCTGTAGTTGGAACAGTTGCTGAGGTATTCTTTTATTGGAAAGTTTTATGAGGTATCCCTCTCTCCAGTTTGATGGCACTTCTTCCTTTTCCCAAATATCTGTAAAGGGAGGATACAATGGCTCCACAGATGTGTCGATGTCTGTCTTGAGTGCTTATCTTGAGATATCGTCTGCTCCTATTGATTTAGTTTTCTTCGGGTGTTTTATGGACCTCCTGATTTCTTCCTTGGTAAGCTTGTCACATTTGAAGGTAGATTCACTGTTGCTGGTTGTGTGTCTGGGTGGGTGGTGCAGTGTGGCAGGTCTGTTCAGAAGTTCTTCAAAATGTTCAGCCCATCTGTTGAGTTGTTTCTCAGTTCCCGTAGTGTTCCTTTTCCTTGCTTTTCTTTAACGGGTCGTTCTGGTTTGTTATGCTTGCCTGCTGGTTTCCTGGTAGTGTCATACAGCTGTCTCATGTTTCCGCTACCTGCAGCTTGTTCTCCTTCTTCTGCCAGACAGTCGATGTAGTTTCATTTGTCCATTTGTATGCTCTTCCTTACCTCTCTATAGGCTTTTGTATGATCTAGATGTTTGACTGTTGTTTATTGTTGATTTCCTCTCCTTCCGCAGCTGGATCCTGCTCCAGGTTCTTGCTGTGGTCCATTTTTTCTGTTGCGGTTTATTCAGGCCAACGACTTATTGGCAATTTGATGTCAGTATCTGTTTGATGTTCTGCCACATTCTGTTCAGGTCTGGTTCTTCTTTATAATGCTCTTGTAACACTTGAAATGTATTAAATTTATATAGATACGCTGGTTTAAAGATATTATAAATAGACCAATTTAAATAGATAGGTTTTAAGAACCTTATAATATAATTCTTAATTAGGTGCAAATTTAATATGATTAGGCAACTTATTCTACAAGCTTGGAGCTTATGCTCGGAAATATTTATCTTCATACATTACTGTGTCGTAGCAGTCTCTGTTATATATATTTTGGTAAAATCGCCTAGCTACAGTGATTCTTTTCTACTCAGTATTTTGTATGTGTGAAACAGTACCTTGTATTGTGATCTAAAACGTACAGGAAGCCAGTGCAGCTGGAGCAAACTGGTGTTATATGTTCGCTTTTCTGATTGCGTGTCACCAGACGTGCAGCAAAGTTTTGAACTCATTATGAGCAGTTTGTCAGAATGAACGTGATATTATATAACAATGCATTGTCATAGTCATGTCAAAAAATAATAAGGACTTGGAATAAAGACTTGCATGTCTTATCATTTATGTTCTTACAAATATAGAATTTACCTATTTCTCCATACCTAGATTATTATCTCTTATAAAGCCTAGAATTTTCGCGGACATGGAAGAATGTCGTTTAACTGGATCCTACCTTAATGCTGAGATTCTCAGTTTTCTTCACGTCATCCTTGTATGAGAAAACACTGAATTCAGTCTTATTCTTGTTCAATTTCAGCATGCTAGTATTCACCCAAATATTTATGTCTGCAATTGATGCATTTAAAGTCATGTAGACTAGAGTGTGATCGGCATAACAATGATAATTTATGTTATGCAGCTTAATAGTTTCACCAACTTGTTCAGTATAAATACAGTAATTCTTTGGTCTTAAAACTTATTCCTGTCATACACCAAAATGAAGACATACATCTGGTAATATTTTCTCCGCGACTGAAACATACTGCTAACGAGTTAACCTAGGTTTACGCTTTTTCCTTGATGCTCAGTAACTTTAATACAATATATAATCACTTAGTCATACTATATATGTCATTACAGTATACTTATTTAAAGTGAACGGGTAACATATAACATCGTAGTGCTGAAAAACAATTGATCGACGATGTATGCGTAGATATATTGTTATTTCATTTGCATTAATGTGTGCATAAATCACGTAACAACGTAATTATTTTATTGCTATTCAAGTTTGTGTTAATTATACCATCACTCGTCAAACATAATCCTTTACAAATATATGTATAGCTGCAATCTATAATATTACTGCCTTTTGTTTCTTTATGAGAAGTAGAGGTTACTCCAGATTCTGACCGTCATCGTTTAACCCACACAGGAGTTTGGGTTTATTTTTAACTGACACAGAAATAGAAGTTGCACATAGTTTAGCACATGTCACTACCGTGTGATTTTACTACCAAGAATACTGTGATAAAAGGTCAACATCTTGACAATAACTGTACTGCTGTATATTTACCCCATACAGAGTTTTTGTGTATCTACAATTTGTGTTGTGAGGAAAATTCCACACAAATCGGACACATTTTCGCCCACTACACTTAAAATTGTCAATATGCTTATCATCCCAAACTGCAAAACGGGGAACCATAATAATTGTACAATACGTGATACAGACTACGTAGTTGTGAACATTTCCTTTAAAAACACCCAACATTTTTCTAATATATAATTAGAACCTGTGATCAAATCACTAATACCAATAATAGAAGTTTTGCACTCCGATTCCCAAAATAGTGACCCAGATATGGTACTGAGTCCCTAAACGAGATATATTCCCCCATTTATGATAAAAATCATTCTTGAGTATCATAGGTTCTTTACTACATACTGTAATATGAATTGTAGCCGAATTTACTCCGTTACACACCTTAGACATTTCACTAGATTTACCAGCGGATCCTAAACGAGTATACACATAAATAAGCATGCGGATGCGTATAGTGAACATATATTTATATCGATCAAACATTGAAACAAATTAGAATATTCCATCCGGTAAAAGGCCCGAGAAGCATTAGGGGTGATTTGTTTTTCTTATAAAAATCGCTTACTTCCTCAACAACAAATGAACATTGCGTTGTTGAATGTTTTCCCTTGAAGCGGAAAGAAACTACGCTATTTGATGACATAACATGTTCAGAGAGCGAATTCCAGAGATTAAGCACAACCACTGAAAAAGCACGAGTCCCAGTATGAGTTTTAGCCCTGGGAACAGACAACAAGTGAAAACCAGATGAACGGAGCTCTCTGGGATAGGGTGCTACAGAAATCATGGAAAATAGATACACCGGTTCTCCTGAAGAAAGAGTTTAATATACAATGGTATAGAGTTTGAAAAAGGTGCCATATTGAACAGGGAGCCAGTGAAGATATTTCAGAAGTGGGACAGAATGAGAAAACCAAGGAGACCGTATGACAACTTTAGCTAAGCAGTTATGAACACACTGAAGTTTTGCAATATCCTTAGATCCGATGTTATAATGAAGGGAGTTGCAATAATGAACCCTTCTAGTAATGAGTGGTGTAGTGATAGAAATATAGCGACGAAAATGGCGAAAGTCTCGAATATGGTAGAAGTAGCAGCAACATGTCAGATAAATATGTTTTCTGAAATTAAAATCACTATCAAATGTAACACCAAGATTACGTACAGTGTGTAACGGTGTAATGCTATGATTAAGGATGTACGTGCGAAGAAACGAAAATGTTTGCTGAGATATCACTGAGCCAGTTACCTAGATGTTTAAGAGAAAGATATGTGTCTGCTCTAGATAAAGATATATGTATACATGGGTTTTATCTGCTTGTAAAGTATGGTCTAAGTTTTGGCTGTTAACAAGATAACTTAGTTGTGTGGTATACAAAGTAAATAGCAGCGATCCAAGAACAGAACCTTGAGAAATTATAAACGAATGCCTTGAATGGCCGACAAAAATAGTTTGGTATGCAATTCTACGACCTAACTTAGGCCACATTGTTCTTGCTAGTTTATGTCACAATTACAAAATAGCTGACCTTAAGGGTCATTATATATATATATATATATATATATATATATATATATATATATATATATATATATATATATAGCTAATAAATTGATCAGTTCTGAAAACAATGTATCAGCCACTAACATTTACCTGACAACGATATTATACTACATACAATATATATTGGAGCATATTATACAAATATACAGTTAGATTCATTATTAACAAATGTTGGACTAAAAGAAAGAAAAGCGCTTTAAGAGAATATCACTACATTATCACACAACCAAATCATCTTTGTAATACAACCAGAGGCAGGTAATAAATAATAAATAAGGTTTTTTTAAATAAAACTTACTTGATAAATGATATAATATTACTAACTTTATTGGTTTAATATTTGTTATTTTCATATTATCGGTTATTTGTTATATTATAATCAGTGAACATAAAAACCGGTTTTTAAAACAAATATCTCCAAAATGTTAGTCATATTAAATCCGCCCATTTGATTGTCAGTATAGCCCGGTACAGTAACTTTAAGTAACGATTGTGTCATTTTATTGTTGTTTCATCTATTTGAACTTTATAATACAATCAATGACAGTAACGATACTATCGATGTTTTCTATAAACATTTGTCTGTGTTTGAATATCGCGTTGTCATTATGCTTTGTTAGAAAAACAAAAACGCTATTTCAATTCTGGATACCTGACCTAATTATTACTTTCAAGTATAACTTCAGCCAATTTCCTGCATATTTCCTAGAATGGTGATAACTGATACACCGCAGATATTAGATGTTCTTGAATAAATCCGGACTTTGAGTTTGTTTGTAATTACATGGATCAGTCTGGGTGACACATAAGTGACATATGTAATAGAAACTGTGACAAGTGATATACTTTTTTTATTTCAAACAATGTGTTTCTGTTCCTCTATTCCTTTGGCTATAAACATAAAGCCATTTATAACAAATGTTTTAGTTATGGACTGAAACATAACTGATCAATAACATAACTCTCTCTCTCTCTCTCTCTCTCTTATATATATATTATATATATATATATATATATATATATATATATATATATATATAATTTAGCATGTATTACATAGTGAGGTTTAATCAGTTGTTTGTAAGACGATCAATAGAATCAACATAACTTACACATTCTTCTTGGATTTAACAAAATTGTTCTCTAATTTTACATATTTATGGCCTTCTGTGGTGTCTTCTGCTGGTATCATTGTGCTTAAAGAAGATGCTCGATTCCATTTATTTCATGTTCTTCTGTAGAGTTTAGCCATGATCTTGGGTACTTCTTAACTTGAATCTCTTCTTTATCCATAAATATATAACTGATTATCAACAGGCTCAAAGTCCTATTAAACTTACAAATGAAGTAGGTAATTGTCGTATTGGTCTTTTGAAGAATATTTCCAACATTAATGCGTTGATCACTTGAAACACTAACATTTGATCTCAAACTATCGCAAAACAAATAAATTGAGAAAGAATAGTATTTCTGTTTGATCCACCCGAAGTACAGAAAGCCAGACTTTTCGAAACAAAATAGAATTAAAATCAGATTATCTTCTAGAATTCGTTTTAACATCGATGACTCTTAAAAGTCAGAATTTCTCCACTTTTTCGTCCACATTACAATTCCAGGACGTCACTGATTACGCGATCCTGGTCTAATTAGTAATTCCATTGGCAGACATTTGGCCATTATTGCTGCTTTTCAGAACTATTGGTCTGATGTTCACGTAAAGAGTAACACCGATCTGGGTAGCAGATGTTACTAAGTTCTGGACTGATAATTAGTCTGGATTTAAAATGGCATTAGGCATAACTAGAGTAGAACATAACCAGTTCGAAATCTAATAATTCCTCTTCAACGCCTCGATATAAGTATTTATCATTTTGACCAGGTATTGTCAACGGCTGTCTAGATGTCTTGAATTAATTCAAGATTAATTGCGTGTTATTTGATCAAACCTAATTAACTCATTATAATGTCACTGTCAGTGACTAAATATATCCAGCGAATTTAACACTTCGGAAATACTTGGATGAGTATCTAAGCACAGCAAACGGCGATCACATATTCCAGGTGTGTCATTGTGGGTTGATAGAGATAGATATTTATTTCGAAATGGTACAGATTACAAATATACAATTATACAATTATTTTTACACAAGACAAAATTATGTGCATTTCGAACCATCTCATGGTCATATCTAAGAAATACATTTCTGTGTCCTCTTATTGTATTCATACAATAAGTGTCTATAATACATTTCATTTACAAGACTGGGAGGCCGGATAGACCATATATAGTGCATACATTTATAATATTTCAGCCAAGCAAAATGTGCATTTTACTTAAAATTTTATTAACATAAAACACATTTGGATATAAATTAATCAACCCCCCCCCCCCTCCCAAATAAAACTACCCACCCTGGAAACCACCCTGGGTAAATCATGTTGTAGACGACGTTCAAGATGTAGTTTTGTAAGGAGGCTTTACTTGGTTCTTAAATGCTTTTGACGAATTAGCTTCCTTCAGTTGATTTGGAAGATTACTCCATATTTTGGCGCTTGTCAAATAAAACAATTAGACATGAAGCACGATCTACGTGAAAAAAATATGAGGATCTCTACTATGTCTGGGGTTTTGGTGATGAAACTCATCATTTCGTGTAAAACATTGCCTCAAAGACAATGGCAAAATATCCATATTATATTCATACATAAATACAGCCATTTGAAAATTGAATAGATCTTTCAATTTTACTATACTCAACGAAATAAATAACTGTAGTGTTTGTTCATTATATTTGGCCTTAGCCACACTCCTAATAGCACGCTTTTCCACGATTTCGATTTTGTTGATATGGCGTTTATAAGTGGATCCCCATAGAAGTAATCCATACGTTAAGTAAGGGTGTACCAAGCTGTAGTAAATGGTTTTGAGTATTGTGGTTGGCAAAATATTTTTTACTGAATTTATGGCATAAATTCCACTGGCCATTTTACTACTGCACATTTTTAAATGTTCATCCCATTTTGGTTGAATCTAGTTTGTTAATATTGACCCCATTTAGATATAATTTATGAATTCCAGTGTCAATCGTCTTGTTGTGCTTGCTGAATAGTATATAGTTGGTTTTTGTGGTATTTAGAGATAGCTTATTTGCTCTAAAGCAGTCTGCTAATATATTCAAATCATTATTTAAAGTGTCATACAGGTACGCAAGATTGTTAGAGGAACAAAATACTGTGGTGTCATCAGCAAATAGAATAGTTTTGCTATTCTTTATCGACATGGGTAAATCATTTGTATATACTATGAACAGTAATGGACCAAGAACTGATCCTGTGGGACTCCACAAACAATTTCCTGGGTTTGGGATCTACAATTTTTATATTCAACGTATTGCTTACGATTTTTCAAATAATTGCTGAACTACTCCAAGGCCACTCCTCTCACTAGCTTGAGAGGTGCTGGAACTTCGCCATTTTCTAAAGATTTATTTAATATCACAGTCAACGAAGTAGAAATTGCAAATTGTATTTGTTTCAGCAAACGTGTGCTAATACCATTATGGCCAGTAAGTTTTTGCTTTTCAACGAATTTATAATCTGTAAAACCTCATGGGAACTCGTGGATACTAAATATAAAGAATTGGCATTTGGATTAGTTATCATATATTCTTTGAATGATTTAATTCCCTTTGGGATTTTATCCGCTAATTGTTTGCCGATTTCAGTAAAATATTTACAGAAACTATTTGATATAACATCAGGATCATTTACATCATTATCATCAATAATAAATTTATCAGCTATTGTACTTTTATTCCCCGTTTCCCAACTAGAATATTCACTACTCCCCACGTTTAACGTATGTCATTTTTATATCGTTCTAGCAGGGTTCTATAATAGGTTTCTTTTGCTATTCGTTTAATTTTATTGGATTGATTTCCGTATTTGATGAACTTTGTATGTGTTATTTCCGATTTGTCAAATAAATCAGAGGTATTTTTATGCGTATTAATTTTTGCAAAATAAAATGTTTGGTCAGTTGCCAGGATTTGGTCACACTTCTCAGTATTAAGCTTTTCTAATATATTATTAAAACGCACAATGGATGTCTTCTCGTTTGTATCAGGTATTCGGTAAATTTCTCCCAGAATGATTTTATGTTCAATTGACTTGATTTCTATAAATAAGCTTTCAAACTCTCCGTCTACATTGATGCAAATATCAGGCCTCTCACAGTACTCAAAACCATTTTTGATGTACATCGCTACACGACCCCTATTATAATTGGTCCTGTTTCAATAAATACAATTGTAGCCGGAGATATTATACATGTGTACCTTTTTTGTCGGTTAAAAACGTTTCACTTTCGACTAATTTGATTTTACTTCTTCAGCTTTATATCTTTTCATACTACTACGATTATCTCTCAGATCGAAAGCTGCTATAAAGCTCGGGTATATTCATCTATTCTCACAACTTAATATAAATATTGTTTAAAAGAATTCATTGTAAAGAAAATTGAGAATCTTCGCATTAAGGTAGGATCCGGTTATATAAATTATTCCATGTCTGTAAGAAATCTAAAGCTTATATTAGATAATACTCTAGTAATGGAGAAGCAAGTGAATTCTATATGTAATGCCTGTTATTTTCAAAAGTAAGGCCTGTTATTATCAATTAAGAAATATAGGACTTATTCGTAAGTACATAAATGATGAGACATGCAAGACTTTAGTCCAAGTCCTTATTATTTTCCGGCTAGACTATGGCAATCCATTGTTATATTATATCCCACTATCTCTTACAAACCGCCTACAGTGAGTTGAGAACTGTGCTGCACGTCTGCTGATACGCACTCGCAAAAGGGAACCTGCAATGGCTTCCTTTACGTTTCAGATCACTGTACAAGATCCTGTTTCATACATTCAAAGTACTGAATGGAACAACACCAGTGTATCTAAGCGACCTGATCGAAACAAATATACCAGTAAAAATGCCCCGATCTGAGTCCTATTCACTTTTGAGCGTACCAAGAAGCCATACAGCAATGTACAGAGAGAGATCAGTCCGAGCATCTGCTCCCAGGCTGTGGAACGAGTGGCCAAACCACATTAAACTCGGCAGGTAAAGATATATTTTGTAAGGTTCTTAAAACCCATTTATTTAATTTGGCGTAGTTATAATTTTAAACCAGTTTATTATGTATGAAATGTACAGTACAGTGATACCCAAATACTATTTATGTAAAACCCAATAAGGGATTTGAAAGAATTTCATTATTTATCTATAAAAAGAGGTAGATGGTCAACTGGTAGCGCGTTTGGTCACAGATCACTACCATCTGAGTTCGAATCTCGGCGTGGGCATATCTGAAGGGAGTTTCATCTTTGACTTCACTCCATTACCTTTGGAGGTCACTCCGCCTATTTAGCCTACCTTGTGCTCAAAAGTGGCCGTAAAACACAAAGCATCATCATCTGTAAACGCAACCTTGTACGGGTGTGTTTTCAGATCAGATTTAACCTTTATAAGGGACGACGCATTTCTAATTTCCACTCACAACCTATTCCACAAATGCTCAATCTCTATGACTTGAACCGAGACACAGGCACCTACAATAGTATCTGACTGGATGAGCTGAGTTTTTGGATTTTCTAAAGGACACCAGTTCACACAGGTATTTACATCCAATATCATTGATACAGTTGTTAATAAAATTATGAAATGGAGACGCTGTCTAACCGGCATCTAATGTAGTTTTTGAAGAATTGGGATGAATTGATCATATTTTCGATTATTTGTCACTATGCCAGCTGTACTATTCTGAATTCGCTGAAAGTGATTGATGTTATAATCAGATATGCCATATAACAGAGAGATACAATAGTCTATACGAGATGTAACAAAAGCCTGGACCGCAGTAACAAGTGTGTTTTGTGTCAAATATGTTTTTAAACAGTTGGTTTTCTTAAGATGGTGGTAGGTAGCTCGGCATACTGGTATGATTTATTCATACATAATAATGCATTTGTCGAAAATGACCCCAAATTTACTAACCAATTAGGAGTAATAGAAGATGCCTGAATCTGTAATGTTGGTGTCTTTAAGGATTTACCATAATGTGTTGAAGCCAAATAGACAATATTTGTTTATTATCATTTAAGTTTAAAACATTTTGAGTCATCCATAAGCCAATATCAACAATGCAATGTTCTAAATTTTTCAAGGAAGAGGAGATATTTAACCCATTGTTAGGATCCAGTGATATATGCAGCTGGCTTTCATCAGCATACAAGTGATATTCAATGCCATATAGGTGCGCAATGATTACAAGAGGACGGGTATACATTTTCAAAATCAGATGATCAAGTACTGAATCCTGTGGTACACCAAATAGCAACAGCTGAACATCAGATAAAATACTATGAACAGACACTCTCTGTAGCGTTGTTCCAGATAGGATCGAATCCATCCAAGTACTTTACATGACAGACCAAACATGTTTTTTAACCAAGAGAAATGAACATTACGATCAACTGTTTTTAAATGCAGTAGACAGATCCAGAAGAACAAGGAATACTGGCTTACCTTGATCAATTGACATCATAATATAGTTTTTCACCTAAATCAAGGCTGTTTAAGTGCTATGACAACTTTTATATACAGACTGTAGTGTTTTATTAAAGCAACCGTGATTTCTAAAGGTTTATATAAAAATTTAAGATTTGAAATAGCTCAGTATTTGTTTAGAATATTACAGTCCAAACTCTGCTTTTATTAATTGTTTGAAAATGGCATCCTTCAATTGAGCTTATCAGAACATCCAGACACTCTCTTGAAAACCATATGGGTATAATATCAACTGCACAAAAAGCACTAGATTACATTTTCGGCAACTGTCTGATATCAGTCTCCTTAAGACACTCGAATGTATTCATTATGGACATGCACGACTCTTCTACCAATGGCATATCCTGTGATAAGTTGCTGTAAGGGAACCCATTATGTACATTTAATATCTTTTCACATAAAAAGTTATTAAAATAATGGGCCATATCTTTGTCTGAGTTGATAACACTTGGAAGGACAGTCTGATTGTTCTATGAAACTTTATTAATAACATTGAAACAGTCCTTTGATTTGGTAATCGATTACACGATCATAATTAGTCGTAATCGTAATAGCGATTTACAGATCCAATATAGTCATAATCGTATTTGATTACTTTGTAATATAATCGTAACTGATAATCAATTTATTGATTGTGCCAGGCGTTCGATTATTTACAATGTTCACAATCTCATGAACTAAACATTCGAACCATTGATTGGATGTTTTCGCCTTAGTCTGGAATATACAAGTCCTCAGAAAACTGTAGATAACACTAATTCCAGGCATTTTATATTTTATAATAATGATGATCCAATTGGCAGTTATATTACGTGGCTGACTACTTCAAACAGTTAGGAGTCCCACGCTCTGACCCATCAGGCCATAAAGGCCATTTGTAATTTATCAAAACTTTAATATTGTCAGACGCAAATAAAGTTATAGTACATGGACCTTTTTCCATGCGCGAACCCGGATATTCATGTTCTTCGCCGGAAGTAGAAGCCGGATGAGGCATTGTTATGAATATTCATTTATGAGATTTTCTATTTGACAAGAGGTGTTTACTTGTCTCAACTGTGTGCGTGTTCGTACAATTGGGCTTGGCTCTGGACGATTCTTCAGAGAACTGAATCAGAGGACTGAGTGGCGAATTTTCATCCTGACACATGTGTAATGTCTCACCAGTCCCTTTTCTTAAACCGCCATGCAACAAAAAGCGAATCACCTAGAGCTGTGGTGTCTGCGAGTAAAACACCCAAGTCAGAACACGCCAGTTGTGAGAATGTTTATATTAATTATCTAAGCTGCCCTATTTATAGCTATATTTCAGTTACTGTATCTTTCTTCAAAGCAATACTTTACAAATAATAAACCCCAATTGATACTGTACAATGGGCGGGCGTCATGAAGCGATAAAACTGATAGTTGAATTGTTGTTACAAAACTTACATCTGTACTAAAGTAATGACTAGGAATATGTAATTAAGTGGATGCCTTAATCTAGACGACAGAATGTATTCGCGTATATATTATTTTAATGGCATTGTGTTAAAATACATTACCTGATTGACGACTGAATAAGTTGAGTTCGGTTAGGTTTAGTTGAGTCGTATAGCCTCGGTGCTGGTCACAACTGAGACAATTGGCCGAAGAACGACTTTCTAGAGAAATATATCCCACAATCACAGCTATAATGCGTATTCGAATCCAGAACTTGATCATTTGTAGCGTAGTGTTCTAATTACTGCGCTACCGGAACGCCCTGATGAAAGAATAAGGAAAGGGTTTACTTCCAGTACTCGTAAATCCTGAAATGATTCAGAATAACGGTCACAGAATCCCATGTGATACCTAGATATTAAGATAGCTGATGTATAAAGTCAACAATGATGGGTAGATGAAGATGGAAGAAAGATAGCTTTATAACAATTAATATTTTTTTTAATGTGTCCGTCTCACAATGATGTAATTATATTAAAGGAAAATAATGATAATCCATACGCTAACAGATTAAATATTAAAATCGTTAACATAATATTACACACACACAGATACAAATATATATATATATATATATATATATATATATATATTTGTAAATTTGCATTCAACGTTCAGGGTTCAATTTGAAAGTAAGCCTTTAAAGCTTTTCTTCTCATTTCTCATACAAACAACATATATTAATTATAATAAAAGTGTTTTACCCAAACACGACGCAACAAAAATAAACGGCGGCCCATAAGACGCTTTACCATTTACCATCTGAATACGTTTTAAATACTATTGTACTTATGGGACGCCCTGTCCATCACATTTACCGATTCTAGTAGTGTCGTCAACGAAACTGCAAAACGATACACTGGCCATAAATAAAATAACATAACGCTACGAATGGCAGAAAGATTAAGATCTATTACTAGTGAAATGGACAAAAGAAACACATTCGCTTCCACTGAAACTGTCGGAGGTAACAAACATACTGGGAGCGACGTCTATATAAACACAATAACCCGAGAGGACCAGGAGAAAGGGATCACTGCTTCTGATAGACGGCCCTTCCATTGGCTGTTAACGTAATATCACTTTAGGAGCCCGCGTCCTGGTCGCATCCGTCGTTTTAAATATAGGATCGTATAAACGCTCTAATAGAGTGCTTTACAAAAGACGGAAACGGAGCACAAGATGTAGTCGGCACATATAACATCTTCACACGAGAGCTCATTCTAGACCCAGGCCTTTTGTCATCTCCGTGTGTGTAGCACCAAATTACTGAACCGCCGTACAATATGAAAGGCGATATTCGCCGAAAGGTCAAACACTTAACAACAAGTCTTGTAAATAAGACGACTTACTTCTGACAAATCCATTAACAGTACTTACCTGGACGGCCATGCTGTAATGGGACACCAGTCGAGCTGCACGCTTCCTGTCTGCAATGGCCATCGTAGGCGGCTAACGCTGCATGTAAACACATCACCGGTTATGTCTGAGCCGGAACCATTGTTCGTCATATTTAGTATTGGCTTGTTATCCTTATTTAGTGATGGTACTAATGTTGTTGTTGGTGGTGGTGGTGGTAGTAGTGATGTACAAGCCCAACATATGTTTTTTCTTCTTCTTTTCATTTGGGCTAATTAACATTGATTGGAAAAGTCTTTGGGAAAGATTTATATGTTTAATGGATGATGTAGTTGTTACTCTTCCGTAAATTGTTACAGTACAACAGCCAGTTATTATTCGATATCGTGCTAAGTATTAACCATTGTAATAATATCTCACAAAATTATCTCAGATTTAGGAACTGCTGTTTGATGATCAGAATATTAATAAACTGTTATTAGGATCGTCATTTAAACAGAAGCAGATGGACTGAATCACCGTGAACCAGATTATATATATATATATATATATATATATAATATATATATATATATATATATATATATATATATATATATATATATATATATATATATATATATATATATATATATAAGTAAATGAACACTTACTGGTAGCTGGCCTTGAAGGCCATAACATATGTGTATATGACATCAAAGTGTACATCGTATAAGCTCTTTTCATTTGTAATGTGGGGAGATCTATTTTCAAATAAAATCACAACAAAGGCAGAAACAGGTATTGAAATATACAACTGCTAATAAAGTGAACGGTAAGGAGAAGTATAACCTACAACAATAATATCTCAACTTGTAACCGAAACCTAATCATTTGACAATGTTGTTATACGACGTGTAATACGTATGCACCTCAATCACGTTTAGATACATTACTCATTAACGCTAATTTGCAATAAACCCTCAAATTTCATCACACTCAAGATACGGAAGCCATGTTTTCAATGCGTAAATTATAATTTTAAAGACTATTTGGGTGATTAATCAGGATTTAAAACAAAACAATCACAAAAGTCAACAAACAGACTCTTTGTCGACCGAAACTGCTTAATAAACGTTGTAATATCAATTATTACTTTATTCATTTTTGTATTAATACGGGCGTATAATAGGATTAACAGTAATGTGTGTTAATTGCCTAAAGGGGAAAATTTTCTCAAAACCGATGAGGTAAATCTAAGTAAATCTATGTCCTCTTATCCCCAAGATCTAACAGACCAATTACATGGAATGTGGGAATTGAGCCGCAACGTGGCATAGAAAGGAAATAGATCATCTTAGTACCATCACAGATAGTCCAGTTCCGTGAAATGTCCGCTTTATGAAATGCCCTAAAAACGATATTATTTTTGAATAACTCTTACTGTATGTTGTTTATGGGTCTAGCATCAATTTGGTTTTAATAGAACTCCATTTGCCGCAAGAAGAAATGTTCACTGAATTAAACGACAACCAAAATATTTTGTACATAACTTCAATACATATAATGAAGCCAAGATGATTCGGAACTGATAAGTAAAGGCCCGCAATAACATCGGTAGATAGGGTGGTACTGTCTATATTGTAGTAGTAGTATTATAACTCAGGTAGGTTAAAAAGGGTTATTTAAAATATGGCGACTTCGAGATATACCTGGAGCGGATTAATTATCATTCACTGGCCGCGGATAAACAATCGAGATATAGAAGATCTACTGATAAAATAGAAATGATTGATGTTTTACGTCCTCTTATGTGCACATGGTGGGCTAAATGGGTCGAGCGACATTCAAGGGTAATAAACCATCGAGATCAAAGACGAAACACCCTTCAGATATGCCCACGCCGAGATTCGAACTCAGGTGGGAGTGATCTGTGATCCAACGGGCTACCAGTTAGACCACGGAGGCGCCCTCATAAAATAGAGAGCTATCTCAACTATGATCATATAGAATATCTAAATTAACTTTATAGAGTAACGCTCTTGTGCTTATAATAATAATAATAATAATAATAATAATAAAATTTAGATTAATTAATGCGGCCTTACTAGCAACATTAACTAATTAAACATTATATCTCCTGCGAGAACCAACTTTATTTCAATTTCGCTAATTTAATTTTAATTCTAACATCGACTGCCGCGAGTCAGACCATTATTCTCTTTATTGGGAAGTATAACGAATCGTCGACTGTTTATAGTTCGAACGAGGCTAAATATAACGGAATAATTCCCCGAGGTTCAATCAATATTCAATATTCTAGTCGGCTGGAAACTACTAAATTAAGCTATTGTCGCCGAAAGTTCAAGGCCTTTAACACACAAAGCTGAAATGAGCCGGGAGCTGGAACATCGATCTTAATTCGGTTGATTATAGCACAATCGGCTTTAAATAAGAGATGTAAGCCAACTGGAAGTACAATAGCAATAGAGACGACGTGGTTCTAAAATTGTCTGACAGACGGCGAATACTGCATCAAGTAAAGACATCTTTTGACAATGTTTACACTTGTTCGCAATAATCCACGCGGATTGTGTGCGTTTGTTCGCGTTTTGGTATTTTGTTCTTACTACGATTATGTTTATCGATAACCGTCCCATCTTGTCGGGATACTACATTTACAATACAATAAGTGGAACACGATTAAAACCCTGTCAACGTACACCAATAATATTTGTACTTTCTGGTCGACTATCCGGATACTATTTCAGTTATCGATGGGGAAACATTCGTCGTATGTGTTATTTCTGGGTAGTATCTCAAGCCATATACAAGATGATCGTGATGATGATGATGATTGATGCTGTAATCACACTTTTGTGTACGTGGCAGGCTAAATGGGCAACCTCCAAAGGTAATGAGGCGAAGTCAAAGATGAAACACCCTTCAGATATGCCCACGCCGAAAAGTGGTAGTGATATGTGATCCAACGCGCTACCAATTAAAACACGGAGGCGCCCTAATCAAACCATATACAGAATGAGCATCAAAATGACGATAATAAGCTCATATCTAAGTAATATGCCCAATTTCTTTATAAATATGTGACTGTAGTTGGTTTGTAACTAATTGTACTACAGCTTGTGTCATGAAGGAGTTGGTGATTGTTGATTGGCAAAGTTGTTTATCCTCGGTGCAGGTCACACCTGAGACATGTGACCTGGTCACCGGCCTATGGACACAAATCCTACAAATACAGGTATGAGCTGGATTCGAACTCAGAAGTTGGAGTTTTGCAGCACAACGTTCCAACCACTGTGCCATTGGAATAGCCTAAGCCACAGAAAAGAAACGGTGATAGTTCAGACATACTTCTCACTCTGAAGAATAACAGTCTCCCATAGGCATTATAGAAACAGCGATATTTAGCCGCATTAAGAGGATAATATTGCAGTTTTGTATTGCAGAAACAGTTTCCTGTACCAAAATGGGATTTTCTTTTAGATCGTGAGTTGCCAGAAACCTTCTTTTTGGGTTATAATTTAGCCATTAGTGCGCCTGCTTGAAATATTATGCACTAGCGCCACCTCGCGAATTCGGCCTGTTAGCATAATGTCACAGCGGGCATCCGAGAATTTTACTGGGGAGAGAAAAAAACTGTGTGTTAGAAGATAAGGACAATAATCGTGTAAAACCATAAATGTTTAAACCAGAGATTGATGATGATGAAAACGAATAATATGCCGTAATTATCTCTGATTGATCAACAAATCGTTTTTTCTTATTACGTTGTATAAGTCTAATTAAATTAGCTTATACCATCTTTGTTTCGTGCCACACTCGTTTATGTATTAAACATCGATCTGTCAAAGTAGTGGATACGTCAGGAACCGTAAGTGTTGAATAAGACTTATTATTATTACTTTTATTATTATTATTATTATTATTATTATTATACTGTTAAAAAACGGAAAATGCAGTTAATTGTATACATGGTATAATCTACTAAAAGTAAACAACAATAAACAACAGATTACTAAGTGAATAATATTTGTCTATATCTCCAGAATAAGTAACAGGTGTAATAAACTGTTCTCGCCTGTAATAAATGTCTACCAATTACAAACTTTGTATGAGTGCTGCAGCTGCCAGGATATATCAACAGTTAGCAAACAAGTGTGTCAGTTGAACGACCATGGGTATTCAGAGACAGAAATTCCCAAATGCATAACTCTGCATCCTGTTTGTTAGCAATGTTTACACAGATGCGTATGTCCTCCGAGAAGCCTACAAGTCAATCAAACATGTAATAAAATGGAGAAAGGACTGTAACACAACAACGATAAGTCTTCGTCATTAAAAAGGCTAAATGCTTCAATAACCAGAGATATGTTTTGGTTTATTTTCTGTGTATACTTCTAAGAAATGGAAATTATTTTAGAGATGTTTGGTGCAGTAACGATGTTTGGTGCAGTAACGGTCCAAACAGGTCTACTATGGAGGAGTGTTACTGTTAGAGAAGACAGCAAATATTAGCTATCAGTTCGTCTATCATACAGACAGAGAAGTAAATAGACAGTGCACAATGATCTCACACAACATTAACTGGTATATATGAATGATTATCATAAGTATCAGAGGTAATCTTAAGAATTATATGTGCGCATGCATAATAATAATAATACGCCATGTTGCTAAGTATCATGTAAACACAATAAGTACACAGGCATTTCCGCCAAGAAATAGTACAACCAATGTATGACGTAATCTTGTTAAATATAACTCACTCACATCTGAAATAATCACAAAATTTCATACAGTACCATGACATATGTATATTATCTGTACAAGAAATATTGTTTGTTATCAAATACCATGTAGTTAGTGTGACCCATACTGCATATCCTTTGTGCATCTATAAATGATTTGTTAAATCAAAATCGGCCTAAATATTCAAATTTGGATTTCTGTATATATCGTGTAATTAAGTATTTATTTTATATTCAAAAGGTGTCTTTAACACTGTAGTTATTACAATTCTAATGGAGAAGGTTTTCATCAATTTGGTGATACGTTATTTCACCTGCTTGTCCCCTGTCTGGATACTAATGCAGAGAAAATATCTGCCACCCAAACCTGGATCCAAGTGAAGGTGAATGTTAAAACATCAAGATCGAATAATGTCTCAATCATTTCATTAAAAATGTTTCTATTAATTTCTCAAGCTATAATAATAAGTGTATGGTCAACACTCTTGGTTCTTTATGTTGTGACCTTCTTTCTTTAATTTGTGAGCTTAATATTTACAATATTGTTCTCAATCTTTATTCATTCACTGTCCGTTTCTCGTTGAAGCTGTCACTGTAGATGGCTTGCTGCCATATTACAGCCTTTAGAATGAAACAAATTAATCGTTGCCGGATTTATAATAATCTATATTTGTACATGAGTTATACTGTACCCTCATAGCCAAGACAAACATGATGAAGGAATTCATTCAGACGTGCTGGTATTAGCATTTGGAATAAACATACCGTATTAAGCGATTGCAATTGTACGCTTAATGGTTTCAAATTACGTATAAAGCAGTGTTTATTAATATGAATTATTTTATGCTAAAAGATTTACCTGGCACACTAGTATAAATTGCTTACCAGAATGCCTAAACAAATGCTTTAGTGTATTAATATGATATTATATTTTTATATTTGCTATTTTCGCCTGTACAAAAATGCATGCACTCGAATCTTATCTGTGACACCTAAGTAGAGAGAAAATAAGCCGACTGTGGCTTCACTTTATTCCTATATATAATGAACGTAATATAAAAAGAGTATGTACTTTGCTATATATGTGTGGATAATAAACCTTCAGGGTTTAGTTATTTCCTTCCAAGTTAGCACGTACTTGCATATCATATTTCAAAACCATTGTCGCATTGGTAAATCCTATTTTTTAATTCATATCGGGCACTTCTTTTACAAATATAAATAATTATACTATATTTTACAAGCCTGCCAAAAAAATTGCATAAATAGATTTATGATATACACCTGGTTACTGACGCAACGGAATGCTATGTTATTATCAGAACACGGAATGGAGTGTATATTAATTTATATTTCTAGAGATAAGTCATCATGATAGGATGCCATGAAAATATTAATAAACAGCGACACTCTATGCTCACTTGGACATCCTGTTTCTGTCAACTTTCCTAGTTATCGCCAATAATTTATTATTAATCTTACTCAAATCTTGAAATGATATTCAATGAACCTTCGAGCCATTTAATCAAATAACTAGAACCTACTGTAAGTTCGCTAAAGTTAGTTAATTAGATAACATCATCTACATCGTTCGCTCAAATATAAAGCCTCTTAAATATAAACTACATACATCCTTTTGGAATACTAATCAGTCAAAATTGAAAACTCACATCCAGTTCAGTGTAATGCCGGAAGTAATGGAATACGCACAGACTGCCGCGTTAACTAAACCAACTGTACTACCATCCCTAATGTGTCAGTATGGTGTTTACACCCAGCCACCCTCGATTTCTGACTGCCAATTCAAGAACAGATCGTGACACCGAGATGAGGTAGCTCTTCCGAGAAAAAAGGCTCGATGTCATTGTTTGACGATATAATATGAATGGATGGGGGGAACAATTTCGAAAATTGCATTGTCCTTGGCCTTTACAGATGATAACACATACTGACCATGTCTATTGGTAGGTCTACGTTACTTTCAAGATACAACTAGACATCTCTAGGTCAAAGAACGCCATCACACAGCCACGATGATAACAGGCCTTAGTCTATTTTAATTAATCGCATCGAATTGTTTATAGCCACGAAGTATTCTGGGAAATTAAATAATAGAACGTCCACATCGTTGCCATTACATAACAATTTTTCTCTTTTATTTAGCTAATTTTCCACCAAGCTTTTGTTAGGCTCAATAGTTTCAGCAGAAACGCAAAGCAATGCGTAACAAATACCTTTTGTTTTCCATTGATAACTATCAACACAGGACAAATCAATGTGATATTCACGTGTTGTTAAGAATAAATCCGATTAATACTCAGTGATATCAAACAAACACATTAAATTGATTGCATTCTACTTATAATACAGGACGGTATTGGTGTATGTCGACCCGTATTTGATGATGATGTAATATTTAGGTGATAAATCCTGGGTAGCTGATAAGCCAGTTGTTGTTAGTGAACTTGTACGTCATCACGTTTCACAATCCCGTGTATTTCGGCGTTAAGCGAATTTTAGTATATGTATATTTTTGTTATGATTAACGGCTAAATGGGGAAAGCTTGACACAGAACGATATTTACTTAATTATTCCATTCCCAAAATGCGTGCGTGCGTGCGTGCGTGCGTGCGTGCGTGCGTATGCGTGCGTGCGTGCGTGCGTGCGTGCGTGCGTGCGTGCGTGCGTGCGTGCGTGCGTGAACATTACGTATAGGCATTATCTTCAATTTTCCGATGAGACAAACACATCTTCGAGTATCGTATAAAACATATCTGTCCAGTACAGCAACATCGGATTTTAATACATGAGCCATTCTAGATGTCTTATCTGTGGTTACTTTGATGAGAAAAATAAATCGTCGTATCGAATCAATGATAACATCGTAAATGGGCAATAGTATGTCGCGTTTATAATCTTCTCTCATCTGAAAGTTGGCATTGGGAAAGAGACAGTTGCACAAAAGGAAGAGCAGCAACCAATTGATGTATCTTTGGTATTATCGCTCTGGTATTATTTTGCCTGAATAATCAGCTTAGATGTTATCGTTTCTGGTATTATCACATCGGTGATGTTATTATAATATTAACGTTATCGCAACAACGTCATGACACATGAGTGTTGTCGGCCTAGCGAGGCCACCCCATTAACCATCACATCATTGAACATTATTATTAACTAATCATTATTAGAAGAGATGCGTCAATATGTCATATGTTATCCATGACGCAGAAATAATCTACTAACTATTTCGCTCGATAATGATTTATAATTGAAATAAGCTCGATAACATAGATGTCTATTTAGTTTATCTAAATAAATAGATATATGTGTGTGTCAGTGATGTTATCGTTGTTTTATTGTTGTTGTTAGTTTACTTGTTATTCTTGTTGTTGTTGTTGTTGTTGTTGGGTTCGATATTTAACAACTTACTGACAATAAATGCGAAATTATTCTTGAAGCAACATCATATGGGTAGTGTTTCATTCATTTGCATATTGCACGAGCAGTTACGAGTCGTAAACATGCTATTATGTAATAATATTGCATTTAGACACCGATAGATGCAACTAACCTACATCACTCTGATAGATGGTAATCTGTCAACTTCACAGCAAAAGTTCCAGTCTATTATGGGAACTTTATCATTTGTTTTAGTTATAGAAAATAATGAGTTTTGCACCCGTTCTTATATGTTTTAATGAAGAAAGTGTAGCATGTAATTCTAAACCACCATAATGGCAAAGACAAACTTAGACGAACTTGCTCTTCTGTTGTATTTCTGTCTTAAGGATTTTACAGACTTTTTAAGCACTTCATTTCTTGATATATTTTCTCGTATAATCAAATACCACACTTTTTTTCTTGCCTTTGATGTTTCAAATATATATTGTTACAGTAGTCCAATGGATCAAATCAGTCATTTACTTACCTGTCAATCTTAAAATGAGCATGTTTAAAATTAGGAGTTTCTTAACAACATTCAAATACTGAAACTTTAAGATCCTAATTAGTTGTTTATTTTCCATTATGAAGTCATTATATTGGCATCCTAATTTACTTCCTTTCCTAGATGGTGAGCGACTTCGTTATTTTTTATTGTATTTTTTATCGCGCGATCTTTCGATAACTTAATGAGTGAATGAGTGAGTCCTTTGTTTAGACACAGCGATAGTCAAACATTATGACCGACAGGCTGTATCTTATAAAAACATCCCAGAAACGCAGGCATTAGCCGGATTCGAAACGTGCGTGCGTGCGTGCGTGCGTGCGTGCGTGCGTGCGTGCGTGCGTGAACATTACGTATAGGCATTATCTTCAATTTTCCGATGAGACAAACACATCTTCGAGTATCGTATAAAACATATCTGTCCAGTACAGCAACATCGGATTTTAATACATGAGCCATTCTAGATGTCTTATCTGTGGTTACTTTGATGAGAAAAATAAATCGTCGTATCGAATCAATGATAACATCGTAAATGGGCAATAGTATGTCGCGTTTATAATCTTCTCTCATCTGAAAGTTGGCATTGGGAAAGAGACAGTTGCACAAAAGGAAGAGCAGCAACCAATTGATGTATCTTTGGTATTATCGCTCTGGTATTATTTTGCCTGAATAATCAGCTTAGATGTTATCGTTTCTGGTATTATCACATCGGTGATGTTATTATAATATTAACGTTATCGCAACAACGTCATGACACATGAGTGTTGTCGGCCTAGCGAGGCCACCCCATTAACCATCACATCATTGAACATTATTATTAACTAATCATTATTAGAAGAGATGCGTCAATATGTCATATGTTATCCATGACGCAGAAATAATCTACTAACTATTTCGCTCGATAATGATTTATAATTGAAATAAGCTCGATAACATAGATGTCTATTTAGTTTATCTAAATAAATAGATATATGTGTGTGTCAGTGATGTTATCGTTGTTTTATTGTTGTTGTTAGTTTACTTGTTATTCTTGTTGTTGTTGTTGTTGTTGTTGGGTTCGATATTTAACAACTTACTGACAATAAATGCGAAATTATTCTTGAAGCAACATCATATGGGTAGTGTTTCATTCATTTGCATATTGCACGAGCAGTTACGAGTCGTAAACATGCTATTATGTAATAATATTGCATTTAGACACCGATAGATGCAACTAACCTACATCACTCTGACAGATGGTAATCTGTCAACTTCACAGCAAAAGTTCCAGTCTATTATGGGAACTTTATCATTTGTTTTAGTTATAGAAAATAATGAGTTTTGCACCCGTTCTTATATGTTTTAATGAAGAAAGTGTAGCATGTAATTCTAAACCACCATAATGGCAAAGACAAACTTAGACGAACTTGCTCTTCTGTTGTATTTCTGTCTTAAGGATTTTACAGACTTTTTAAGCACTTCATTTCTTGATATATTTTCTCGTATAATCAAATACCACACTTTTTTTCTTGCCTTTGATGTTTCAAATATATATTGTTACAGTAGTCCAATGGATCAAATCAGTCATTTACTTACCTGTCAATCTTAAAATGAGCATGTTTAAAATTAGGAGTTTCTTAACAACATTCAAATACTGAAACTTTAAGATCCTAATTAGTTGTTTATTTTCCATTATGAAGTCATTATATTGGCATCCTAATTTACTTCCTTTCCTAGATGGTGAGCGACTTCGTTATTTTTTATTGTATTTTTATCGCGCGATCTTTCGATAACTTAATGAGTGAATGAGTGAGTCTTTTGTTTAGACACAGCGATAGTCAAACATTATGACCGACAGGCTGTATCTTATAAAAACATCCCAGAAACGCAGGCATTAGCCGGATTCGAAACTTGGCCCGGAAACTTGCAGCGCATCGCTCATCCAATACGCCGTCGATGTGTCCCCCGCATTTAAAAGGACTTTACTATTTTCGCTAATAATATGATGCAAACAGCTGGAATAAAAAAACTGAGAATATTCCGAATGTACAGCGTCAACTATCTTACTTAATATTATTGTTCAATCAGCAATTGAGGGTGAATGGAAGTAACCAATCATCATTCAGTTGGCTTCACGCCACTCCTGAAGAGATAACATCTCTCATTGCAAAGGTCTGCCAGCGATTGTTGTGATTCTGACCACCTACAGACATGGTTATTCTAGCGGTGACTTCCGTCTCTGATAACATCAATCATACGAACAAGTCATAACCTACGGCAATCGCACCAACTGACTTTTTCCATGGTAATCACATAGAACTAAACCTGAAGAAAACGTGTACTGACAAGATTGAAAAAATGTTAATGGTCAATCGCAGCTGTACCAAACATGCAATCTAAAAAATGACAAACAAAACTGAGATCATGTTATTTTCTCCAAAACATAATACATATACTGCTAGCCGTGTCTTTATAAAGGAGTAATAATAATAATAATAATAATAATAATAATAATAATAATAATGACCGAAATAGCAGTTATTTTACGTGGCTGGCTACCTCAAATGAGTGAGATGCGTGGTCTGTAAATTACAGCTTCATATATAACTAATTATATATAAATTTAGAATTTACATTTTAGTGTATATTCGCTAGAGAAAACCTTACCAGTTGCCAGGTTGGATGAAAAACGTCTCCTAGTATGATGCCACGGTCGACGGGATTCGAACCTCCGACCTTCCGCACAGCATGACCATAATCTTGGGTATATAGTCCCACACTCTACCCATGAGGCCACAGAAGGCTGTCTAAAGGATGGAAGAGACGCCAATATTAAACCTGTCGCCAAGATAAGAAACCTCAATCTGACGTTGGATGTCACATCGTTCGTGGATAGGAAGGTCGTGGACATTTGTAGAGCATCCTTTGTCCAATATCACATTATCGGTCCTATCCGACGATATCTAACTACATATGCAACAAAATGGATCATAAATTGCCTGGTCATAACCTACTTGGACATAGGATAGAAAGAATGTTCAGTCGCTGTCCCGGCAGATCCTACATCAGAACAGTTCGGGAAAACTGTCACTCCTTGACAATACTATAAAATATAATAATAATTTATCAAATTTGTAACCTCGCTGCCGTGGGTTCGAGGGGTAGAATTGGCTGACTGTGTACGCTTACATGTTGCGGGATGCCACAAAAAGTATGTAACACTAATGACCTTTTTGTGCCGTGATTATCATTAAAACTTACCCACTCACTCACTCGTTCTCTTACTCACTCGCTCAGTGTATTTCTAAATATTGTTATGACTTTATACAGCAACTCGTCGTAATATAGAACTGATAGTGTGAATCTTCCTATCCACAGAAGAGAGGTCCAATACCATAACACTCATCAATTTGGAAGACTAACTAAAAGCAATACTTCAACGGAGCCGGATATCTACTCTAGAGCAAATTACAGATTCAACTTAAAGCCATCACGAAGCTGAATACTGTCAAATCAGAAATATATAGACCCATCACTAAAATAATTGTATTAATAATTTATAAATACCTTATTTTAAGCTTACTATCAATATCATTTACTCGTTCCATTCATTTCATCACGATGCTGATATGGTTAATAATTCAGAATTAAGGCTGTCACATTAAGACTTAAATTCTACCTAAATATTCCACCAAAATATGTATAGATAATGCAATGTGTTCAATCAGAACTATTTACTTTAATTTAATCATTATCAACTTTTTAATTTGTAATTGAATAAACCCGCTAATGAGTTAATTCTCACTCTTTTCTAATATATTATTAAAACGCACAATGGATGTCTTCTCGTTTGTATCAGGTATTCTGTAAATTTCTCCCAGAATGATTTTATGTTCAATTGACTTGATTTCTATAAATAAGCTTTCAAACTCTCCGTCTACATTGATGCAAATATCAGGCCTCTCACAGTACTCAAAACCATCTTTGATGTACATCGCTACACCACCCCTATTATAATTGGTCCGGTTTCGATAAATACAATTGTAGCCGGAGATATTATACATGTGTACCTTTTTTGTCAGTTAAAAACGTTTCACTGCTAAGATGTGTGTGTGTGTGTGTGTGTGTGTGTGTGTGTGTGTGTGTGTGTGTGTGTGTGTGTGTGTGTGTGTGTGTGTGTGTGTGTGTGTGTGTGTGTGTGTGTGTGTTTAGGGTACATAGTAAGAGGCAACAGGCACAGAGCATCAACATATCTAAACCTCCTTCGAAACCTACCTCCATAAATCTAAATACAACTATACATACATTAATCTAAATATTAAATGTTCAATACCTTCACATATTGATAAATGTGTGCGTATACCTAAGCATGTGTCTGGTCTACTCATCAGCATGTGGGAACCAGCTAATTCGTTTTTCGTACGCGACAAATATGTCACGCCCACAGGAAAGCGGCTACATGCAGGCTACGTACAAAAAGCGGAATCACGTAAAAAACATACCATTTGATACCACAGCTCGCAACAAACAACACGTGCGTGTGGTTCAATGGTGACTTGCTACATACATATCATAAACTATTTTGACACCACAGTTTACATTCAACAGTAATTTTCTCTGGTCCAAAAGGAACCTGTATATGAAGCATTTCGACACCTCAGATGCTGACCTCAGCTTTATTCTGGGTTCGAATAACTGAATAAATCCCTCCTATATGAACCATGTATCAATACATGTCTGACTGGTCTAAGTGAAAATTCAAGCCCTATATATAGCCTCAGCGTGTTAACAAACATTACAGTTTGTTCATAACAAAGAGAATGTACACTAACTCAGTATGGACTCACTGAAGCGATTTAACTAAAATATAAACAAAGTAGCAATACCGCACAATTGATTATTACTGGACTAGAACGAAATATCGTCTCAAACCTGAGTAAATACTATGATTTACTCGAACCTAACAGCTAACCCTCATACGTTTGTGTGTGTGTTATATATATACTGCTAAATTTAAAATAATAAGTTCATTCTAGCCGGCCACTTCTCAGAGGTCACTGACATTGCTTGTGTTTTTCATCGAGTCGGAATCTACTCATATAAAAAAATATTCGGAATCAATTAAGTGCCACTTCACGGCATCCCGAATACATGTGACAGTAGATGGGCTTCTTCCGCTGACAGACACATCTTCTTGTCTATACTACATGATAGAAAAGGGCAACCATAGAAACGTATTATGGAAGTACTCCAATGGTTACAATGCAAAAGGTCGCTGTATCATAGTAATATATATATATATATATATATATATATATATAATCACAGGAACCTGTTTCTGACATATTAGTGGAAAACTACATCAAAATACTACTCAACTGTCACCTTTAACTATTCATTATAACCACCTTCATCTTGCGTTCAATTTCAAATTTAATAATTTATTATTTTGTTTGAAATTTTTGCAAAAGTTTACAATGGCGTGATTATTGTTATTATTGCCATTACTATTATTATTATTATTATTATTATTATTATTATTATTATTTTATTATTATTATTATTATTATTATTATTATTATTATTATTATTATTATGTTCTTGTTATTGTTTTTCTTCTTATTATTGTTGTTGTTGTTGTTGTTGTTGTTGTTGTTGTTGATCATCATCAACTTAATTCTAAAACATTCAGTCAGCGGAGCGATATTTCAGCATCATCAGCACCGTATGTTTTCGGTTTGGTTTTATTTGTCCTTCAGTTTCAACAATCCGCTATCATATATCATGGAGACATTTTTCTCTTCGGGATGGAACATCATGTTATGTCTATGGATCATCCATTTTTAATATCCGGTGTAGATGCGAAGAACATTTTCGGGATTTTGGTAAGCAATGTCTATTTGGACAGAGGTCGATCTCTATTTTTTGCTATCTTACCTCCGTGATCTAACTGGTAGCGCGTTTGATCAACGATCACTACTACCCGTGTTCAAATCTCGGCGTGGGCATATCTGGAGGGTGTTTCATCTTTGACTTCGCTTCATTACCTTTGGAGGTAGCTCGGTCCATTTGGCCTATCATGTGCACAAAAGTGGCCGTAAAACATCAATCATCAATCATCTTATCAACACATTCCTTATTCAGGCTTAGATTGTGAACTAATTGTGTTTAAACATCCCAGCTGAAAATCGTGTTTGTGGTACATTCATGTATTTAAAAACGACGAAGAAGGCGGCCTGATATTGACTTGATAACATAACGTAAACATCGGGAATTAAGATTGTTGGTCACTTTAGCGAATGATATAACCACTGATTAGATACGTAATTGGTTCATGAATATTCTAAACTATGATGAACATAAAATATAGGAATCAGTGCAAATGTACGCCAATAAATGACTGACAGTAGTGACCGTCAGCTAATTGTATAAGTATCTGACAAAATCAGTGGCTACAAACATTCAAACACCCCCCCCCCACACATACACACTCACGCATATATATATATATATATATATATATATATATATATATATGCAATAAACTTATATATACTAGCCATAAAGACTAGATGTGTTCAGTAATACCTCACTTAGTGCTCGACAGTAATGGAGACATAAAGCTCTATGGAGATATCGTAATATTATATTTATGGATATGGGTTCCTGACGTTATATCCAATTTACACACACACACATACTGACACACGTGTGTGTGTGTGTGTGTGTGTGTGTGTGTGTGTGTGTGTGTGTGTGTGTGTGTGCACGCGCGTATGTGTGTGCACGCGCGTGTGTGTGTGAATCTATAACAAAAAGTAGTTCACACTATGCTGTGATGAAATTGGACTTTAAAAACTAGACTTTTAATCAAATATATATTTCACATATGAAAATCATAATTCGGTTAGTGCCTGGCTGGTTAATGAACTGGGTAAGGAAGCCATCAATATATGAACAAACTATTTAATAGGCAGCTCTTTGTAAAAAAAGTTAAACAATAATCTGATTAAGTGGCTGTATATCATCGACTGAAGAATGCCTTATATTATCACCTGCCGTGGCAATATATACAATTTACAGAAACAAATCACAAATAAATAAGTCAACAAAACCAGAAAATACGTAAAAATGTTTACCTACTACTTTACTTATTACTCAGAAGTTATATCATGAAGTCTATTTCACGTGAAAGCTCATTTTCGATAGATATCCCCAGCGAGACAACCTGCCGGAGGCTGTTGTCTCTAGGGAGGATCCCATCTGCAATCCGGGACGTGAAATGATCATAACAAGAGACATGACAGTATGGTCATCACACCACACACACACAAACACACACAGAGAGAGGGGGGAGAGGAAGAGAGAGAGAGAGAGAGAGAGAGAGAGAGAGAGAGAGAGAGGCTACTGACTCAATATATCGTCCAATTTCTGGCATTAGACACAAATGCCAGATATTAGTGTATATGGCGCGATGCTGTTAAGCATAATTACCCTTTATATGCTATAATATGCAGGTGTAGCAATAAATAGATAGCACCTGGGAGATAGATGATTTGATTGATAATGATTGTTTGCCTAACACACGTCTATTTCCTTGATGGATATGTGATAACTGAGCCAAATATATTAATGTATATTATAATAATAATAATAATAATTACAATCTTATATATTGCCGATATCCTCGAAAAGGATCGACCCCAGTGGCGGACCTAGTACAGTGGTTAGCCAATCTCATAGTCAATATACAAGCTAATTGATAACTTAACATGTTCAGGGAGTAAATTCCAAAGATTAAGCAAAGCTACGGCTATGGTCATTATGTGCGGGAGGTAGCAGTTTCGCGCCTCGGCCGTGGCACAATAGATGGGGGAGTTTTTCATCCAACCAGGCAACTGGCAAGGTTTTCTCCACCGAACATGCCATTTATTCTAAATTCATTTAGAATTAGTCTCCGTGGGGAAGCTGTAAATTACAGACCATTTGCGTCTCCCTCATTTGAGGTTGCCAGCCACGTAAAGAACTGCCATTTCGGGCCATTATTATTATTATTATAACAGACAGGTGAAAACCAGATGAAAGGAACACTCTGGGCTCGTAAGCTACAGAAAACATGGAAAATATATAAGAGTTTGAAAATGGCCCGAGATTGAACAGGGATCCAATGAAAAGAGAGATTTCAGGAGTCGCACAGAATGAGAAACCCGTGTAGACCATGTGACAACCCATGCTAAACGATTCTGAACACATTGAAGTTTTACAATATCCTTAGATGCAATGTCATAAAGAAAAGAGTGCTGTCGCAATGGTTTTGATGATTGAAAGATAAATATAGGGACAAATACGGCGAAGGTCACGAATATGGTAGAAGCAGCAGCGACATGTCAGAAAAATACAGCCTAACAATCGTGAATATACATTTTAAAATTATACCCCTAATTAGAAAACAGGTCAATACTAATCGACATTTGCCGTTTATTACCTTTTGTGTTCATTTACTTGACTTACTTTGCATATCGTCCGGCGTTTATTTACGTTACTACTTTCACCTGCCATTTACGCCTATCCGAAATGGAACCGGACCATTCGCCCTTATTGCTAATCCGTCCACACCAATAGTTCGCCATCGGAGACCTTTCGTCCTCCGGCGCTCGCCTAATGAGGGAGTTCGTCCTGGCCATTTGTTTCTCCGTATTAATATATTGCTACAGTCATACTACGAACTAGTTTGGTCGCCATATATAATCATACCACAACTGCCACTGTCTTTCTTGGTCATAGGCTACCTTTATTTGACATGTTTCATTAAATATCGTGGCCCCGAAATGTTCCATCTAATTGATGTGACGCTGCCGTGGTGGCCTTGGTTGTTAGTGCGCTGTATATAGCCAAGTGGCCTGATCAGATACTGATATTTACTCTTGGTATCGATTGTTTCAGCCATTTCACCAGAGTATTGCATCTCGGTCGTATGCTTCAGGTTAAACGAATGGAGACGATAAACAAGGGAAACTCTTACTCACTGACTAAACAATGATACAGTCTTACCATTTAAGGCATGACCATATATATATATATATATATATATATATATATATATATATTTAAATTTTATATTACTTATTAGGTGTGTCACTTATGGCGAGAGTTTGATGAACTGATTGGCTGGCTGATCATCTGGCATATTGACAAGCCGCTGGTGCTCGTTAATAGACAGATTCCACTCTAAAATTAGCTCATCAACAGTCCTATTTATCTACCTCATTCCTGAGTGACTTACTCGGAGACTTAGAGGACACAGTCTGGTCTCGGCATAGGTCCATGCCATTTGAGACTTTTTCCAAATGCATGGTAATGGGTCGCGCTAAGAGCTACGCTGAATGTGTTAATATGTCTTAATATCTTAGAGGCCTCTAACTAATGGTATAAAACTGTATTCCTGATATCCACAGTCCGGCGATGACTTATGGAGAAATGGAAAATCTACAAGGTGGCTGATCTATTATGCTCGTCGCACCATGGCGAATGAAAACAACCAGAATCCTGAAGTTGAACTATCCATCATCAAATCTTAATATCCGGTTATTATCGTGTCTTTGTCGAAACTTGTTATTGCCGGGATTCGTAGTTACTAGATCTGGATAGTCTATCAGGTTATTTTTCCACATCTACTTATTTGTTGATGTGTCTCCCAGTGTGTACTTGTCTGCTTGTTTGCGTATGTATGCATAAGTGTAGATAGGTGCGCGCGTGTGTGTGTGTGTGTATGTATATGTGGGTGAGAGAGAGAGAGAGAGAGAGAGAGAGAGAGAGATGCCCCAACTGTTATTATGATCAAATCACGTCCCTGATTGAAGATGGGATCCTCCCTTGAGACAACAGCCTCCGGCAGGCTGTCTCACTAGGGATATCTATGGAAGGTGAGCTGTCATATGCTATAGTCTTTATGATAAAACATATGGCTGACAGTCTAACAGTCTGTGTGAGGGGTATAGAACAAACACAATATAGTCTAGACAGTTTATATCAATTGAAGGTATTAGTGATATCATACCAAAAAGTGAAGGTAATTTCACTAATTAATTCATTCATTCCTTCGTTCGGTCATTCAGTTATAGATAATTAGGAAAGTTACTTGGATAGTTGGATTGTTTTTTGGTTTGCTGGCTGGTATTTTCTCTCCGGTTAGCTGGTTGGTTGGCTGTTTGGTTGGTTAGCTCGCTGGCTGGCTGGCTTGTTCTATATTAATGTCATGACAGAAATATATATATAACTTCTCTCCCCCCCCCTCTCTCTCTCTCTCTCTCTCTCTTATCTGGTCGGTTCATTAGTTTTTGGATAATAAAAACGATAGCTGCTTCTGCTTCTGTAGTTTCTCAGAAAATTGTATATATATATATATATATATATATATATATATATATATATATATAGTTTAATGTCATGACATTTTGACCACCACGAATTCATACGTCATCAAAAAATAATAATGCTGACTTTTTCTCTTCATTTCATGAGAGGGATGTTTATTTATGAGATGTTATAATAACTCATTAATCCGAAAACGGTCAGAATATTCAGACAGAAAATGCTAAAAATTGGAAGCGATTAATATTTGTCTGCCCATTCATTTCCTTTGGATGTCACTGGCGATTAAAGTTATGACGTAAGGACATGTTAAGATGGCATTCCTTCCCAGAAGCATTTGACATGACGTCAGAATTGGGACATAGATCAGAAATGGAAGATTTGTAGGGAATTGACAGACAAGCAAATGGAGGAGGAATGTTGTCGAGAATTATAGTCTGTCTGTCTGTCTGTCTGTCTGTCTGTCTGTCTGTCTGTCTGTCTGTCTGTCTGTCTGTCTGTCTGTCTGTCTGTCTGTCTGTCTGTCTGTCTGACTGTCTGTCTGTCTGTCTGTCTGTCTGTCTGTCTGTCGTATAGCAGTGTGGAATAAAAACTAGCCCTGAGAATCTCGAATCATGAATTCAAACTCTGGACGATTCATCATGGGATTAAATCCAAAGAAACGACTTAACATGCCGAGACATGTCTCAGGTCTAACTAATCCCTAAGTCGCTATGCAACAAAACTTCAAAAACTGACCTACTACCTACTTGACCATAATGTGTTTTGTCTCCCAACTAGAACATATTTTTGGTAGTTAAAGTACTTGAATGGATCCAATCCAATATAGAACAACGTTTCTAAAAATTGGTTGCTGGTTACATTTCGTTGAATATGTAGTGTTTGCTATCTGGTGTATTACAGGGTTTAGTTGTTTGCGTGTGTGTGTGTGTGTGTGTGTGTGTGTGTGTGTGTGTGTGGGTGTGTGTGTGTGCGTGCGTGCGTGCGTGCGTATACGTATATAAACATATATATATATATATATATATATATATATATATATATATATATATATATATATCAGTAGATCTTCATAATGGATCGACTGCTTCTTCCTCCTTGAAGAATTTTGAACTTAGTATTGCTAATTTTCGACTCAAAATCTTCTTAATGTGAATTTTGATAAAAATAAATATTATCTATTTGGCTTCTAAGCATCATATCAATTCCTAAAATTATTAGCATTACACATTGATGAATGTTTCATTAATTATAATGAGTGAGTTCAAAATTCTAAGGTAATTTTTGACAAACGTATAAATGTATTATGAATGAACTATCGCGTCAACATACATAAATTCCTCCTGCCATTTTAAAAGCGTCACTATTTAAAAGCATTCTTAACACAAGAAGCACTTCATATATTGCTCAATTCCTTTGTTACACTTCGTATACACTAATGTTACACCCTATTATATGACACAATTCAGAATTGTGCGGATCGCATAGTAATAAATATGATGTTTAATCCAATTCTTTAAAACTACATTTTGCTCTCGATGACACCGCTTATTCATACCAAGCATTTAGTAACAGTTGATGAACCTATCAATGTCAGTGCAGCTGAATATCTGTACGAGCTACCATCCATTATAAAGTCATCTTGAAAGCTCAGGTCGAACAATCTCAAACTAATGATGGTTCCTGTGTCTTGGATCAAATCGTATGGTAATTGTGTTTTATGTGTAACAGCGCCCACTTTGTTTAATAGATAGCCGGTGGAGAGTAGAAGTACGTTATCTTTTGAAAATTTTAATATAAATTAAAGAATTCATTTGTTCAATGTTGCTGTCAACATGCTATCTAATTACATTTCATAATTTCATATTTTTGGTTTCACGTGCACCGTCTTTGAAATATTTTTAAATATTTTATTATTATTATTATTATTATTATTATTATTATTATTATTATTATTATCATTACTATCCTTCCGTCTGTTATTTTATCCATCCGTTTGTCTGTCTGTGCACGCGTGTCCAAGCGTTCAGAATATTCGGTCAATAGCCTTATCTATGATTAGATATCAAATGAATTCCCGGAAACGTGTTTAGATTATTCGGCTCACAATGGTACACATCTCGATGGAAGGACATTGTCATAAATAAACGGCTAGCTGGCTCGAAGTTATTTTCTATTTATACTTTCTTTAGTGGGTTTTATAATGTTGTACTATAGTCAGTTTTGTGATCATTCTAAACAACGTTATTATCGGGAAAAGAGCCACATTTTCGATTAAATCCAATTGTTAGTTTCGACTTTTTCTATTCCAACGGTTGATCCATCAGCATAGATCGAATGTGACTGCTCCAGATACAACGTAAATGTGATTCTGAACATCAGTTGGTTGCTGATGTGACGTCATGTGGACTGGATCATGTAGCTGATACTCACAAGAACGATAAGAAAGATGACGGAATCCTTCGTGGTTCTTTGAACTTGAAATACCCAGTTTCAGATCAGTTTTTATTTTCTATCAATCATCCATTGACTTTCACGTCTGTCAGATTAAGTGTTCTGTTAGCTGTCGTCTGCTCATAACATTTCTGAAATGTCTTGAGAAACGTCCCTTGACCACTATAACGATGGAGATCATCAATCGATCTATCTTGGCTGATTTCATTATTCGTCGATTTATTTCAAGAGAGATAATAATAACAACAGCGTGGGGATATCCGAAGGGTGTTTCATCTTTGATTTCGCTTCGTTACATTTGGGGTCGCTCGGCCAATTTAGCCTACCATGTGCACACAAGTGGCCGTAAAACGTAAAACGTCTCCATCTCCAGTAGCCCACAATTTGAGCACTGCGCTGCAAACGTCCAAGTTCTTGGTTCGAATCCAGTTCACACCGCTGTGAGATAGATTTGTTTCCTTATGGAATCAAAACTTGCCTATACATTCCAGGTGCTACCAGCGCCGAGGGTAAATAGCTCCACACAACAGCATCAATGTGATCATACTTTGGATCTTTAAATCTGTAAATGAAGTATCATAATTTCTCGAATAAGTTGGGTCTACTGTCGAGGGGAGCTGGTTGATGATCAAACTAGGAGTGTTGCATACCAAGAATATAGATCCATTGATAAACAAATGTATTGCTGTTCTTTTGTGTATTCGATTATTTTTACTGATCTGGAAGGTTGTGATCTTATTTTAGAGCCATGGGGTGATCTTCGTCGATGATAGATCACTTCAATTCCGTAGTAATTGCATATCTATTTAGACAAAACAGAAGCCTCAAACATCTTAGCTGCCAGTGATACACAAAAGAAGTCATAGACCGTAAAGCATAGTGTGAACGCCTATGGATTAAAATTTGTTAATAACGATATACTTAAAGCTGCTAAATTAAAGATTACAGACATGAAAATAAATATGGAATATATTTTTATCCGTTGCATTCTTTTGTCGAACAGCATATTAGGATCAGTTGGTTAGTATTTATGATCTGTTCGGTGGTATCAGCGTAATCATTGATACGTGACGAGTATTTTGGCATACGTTTTCAACACGTGGTATTGTTTTAAGTGAGTGGGTGACAAATAAAACACCCAAGGTCCATGTGGCGTGATATCTGAGGCTCTATAAATAAGGGGGTAGAGCTATTGATACCTCTAGTTGTACTCGGGAGTGCAGGCGGAATTTGCTGAAATGTTTGGGCAACTTTCTTGACATCATGGTCCGTCATTTTAATGAAGGAATTTATTGACGAGTTATTGCCATGAGGCGTATGGGTTCCAAACAGAATGTCAGTACCCAAGCTCTTTGGATAGCACAGGGAACAGTCTCAAATGTGCTTAAATGAAATCGTGAGACGGGCGTACCCACACCCAGAGCTAGACCCGGACGTCCCCGTAAGACAGCAAAACGAGAAGACCGTTATCAGCTACGTTTGTGCCGAAAAGTGAATCTGCAATTGGTCAGTGCAGGTTACTTCGCAAGGATACCTCTGAAGAAACTTGTATTGCCACAAAGACATCGACAGGCGCGTATGGATTGGGCTAGAAACCATCTCCGCTGGCGACCAGGTCATTGGCAGCATGTCATCTTCTGCAATGAATCCAGATTCCAGGTTTACCGGATAGATGGTCCGAGACAGCAAGGTGAGGCCTATAATGAAGATTGCATCGTACCTAGAGTCCAAACAGGGGGCGGTGGAGTTACCATGGTGGAAAATGTTATCTTCACATCGTCGATGGAAACCTGGATCAGTACCATTACCTACAGAACCTGGAGGAAACGTTATTGCCATTTGTTCGTCTGACATTTGGGCATAAATTGGTGTAACAGGATGACAACGCTAGGTCTCACAGAGCTCGCACAGTGGTCAATTTCATGGAAACTGAAGGGATCGAACACATGGAATGGCCAGTAGTTTCTCCGGATATGAATCCTATAGAGACCATGTGGTCCCAAGTAACACGCACCATGGACGCAAGTGCCAACCAGCTACTAATCTGGCGGAATTACGACAGGCAGTCACTGATGCATGGCAAGCTCTGCCCCTTTAAACCCTGGCAACCCTGATTGACAGTATGCCTCGACGAGTACAAGCTCTGTACGATGCCCGTGGTGGTTATACCAAATATTGAAATGTGATTCCTTGGCCTCAATGAATACTCTAAATAATCAGAATGTTTGAAATCGATTTCCTGACAGATTCCTGCTTTATTTAATGCATTGCTTAACGGCCCCATATGTCGTATATTTAGCATTTTGGCAATAATGATCATATTTCATATTCACCATGATCCAAAATAACCATAGTCTTTCGATTGCATCAATATATTCCTCATAGGGTAATTATATCGATCAATACATAAAATTCACATATTCTGATACTTTCGCTGGAAAGATATAATTCTAAATAAGAAATAACGAACAATAAAATTGTATTCCATATTTATTTTCAAGTCTATATTAAAAGAATCATAGGATTACAAGAATAAATCAAGATAGCGTAGAGTTCATCAAAGAACTCAGTTCAATGTTTTAATGTTTGGTCAAGCGAGTGCTTCACTGTTTAAGTCCTTTGTTTAAAATGATCAGGTAAAACGTACACATGTATACGGATCTTCAGCACAGACAGATCAGACACCTGCGGAAGAGGTCTTCAGAATAGGAATACCACGATATTCTCGACAATCCAATTACAAAGAGACTTAATCTTTCATTATCCTCAGGTATTTTACAAAGACCTTTTTAAAAACGTTAAGAAAATTCCTGATTTTGCCGACAGTATTCGAAAAAAATTTAATTCTCTAAAATGATTAAAGGGAATAATTGGAAGATGTCTCTCTTAGGATATGTCGCTTACATAATCGTAATAGATCAATAAAAGAAAGCCACATTATCTGATCTCTTGTGTCAATGTGTTGTTCATTCATACTTTCTCATTCAATATCTTCTAAGAAATGACACAAAGAACAAATGATACCGCAGTAATATATTTTTTATCGTCAGCGTTATTATGGCGTAATTTTCTAAAACAAAAGAAATTTCTTATTTCCGGATTTTATCCGCAATAATGCACACACCCACCCACACACACACAAACACACACACAAACACATACATACAGAGAGAGAGAGAGAGAGAGAGAGAGAGAGAGAGAGGGGAGAGAGAGAGAGAGAGAGAGAGAGATATATATATATATATATATATATATATATATACTAGCATACACGCACGCACACACACACACAAACTGATAAAAACAATCATAGATTACGAACGATGACGTAGTTTAAATAAGCGATGTCATATGACGGGGGACGTCTTGGACGGCGAAACAAACGTCATCTGTGGGGGGGGGGGGTTCATTTCAAGGTATATAAACTTCACCTGGAAGAAGAAAGCTAATGGCAAGGCGTATAATAGAAAGATGTCATTCATACGCCGATAACAATTATAGCCGCGATCAACTGTCACTGAAATTTAAAGATTAGAAACCGAAAGCAGTCATGTGTCATCTGTCATCTGGGCTAGACGTCATAGATCACGTGACTAATCGGTCTTAGTCACGAGGAGCACGAGTTTATTTCCTGCCTATGTGCCCGCTAGTAGTTTGCCAAATCCAGTCTGACCATTGTGTTGAGCCTTGATGGCTTCAACAACTGGTCAGATCACCGGTTCGAATCATAAATAGAGGCGGGGTTTCACGAGGTGGCTTACGGCGATTCAAGCGGCCGATAGGTGGCAGCTCGAAGCGGTGTTCTTCTCGAAACGAAGACGACCATGGCTCTGAATCGGTCAGATCCCTAAGATGGGAGCGCTCGATCTCGTGGCGGTATGGTGTTCTTATAACAATGGCTCAGTATGATTAGAGTCTTCTAGAAAATGGAGCCATAAACTAACGCCTGGTTGAAGGATTGTGCGGTATACGAGGCCTACGATGAGCAATTGGAAATAGTATATTCCTAGAAAGGTCGCCGGATTATACGGGTCCGTGTGGGTAGAGAGGGGACGGCCAAAGGGCGAACAAGTAAAGCGCCCTTAGCCCTAAGTATGAAATGTCGTTTCTATAGAACAGATCTTCTGTAAAGCGCCTTCGAACAGCTTGAAAATCGAATTACTTAGCCAGTGATTACTTAGGATCGTCTCGACTCCGGACACTCCGACCGACGACAGATCAGCGACGAGCTACTTCTCACCAAAATTAGACGATTAGGCCGAAACCTATTATCGATGGATGAAACATGAATTCGATGAATCCGTGAATTCGAGCGCACGACCTCCGTGTACGCATTGTTGCTACCGACTGAGCCGCGTCGGGATCTTTTTACGTGGATATAGTACTCTGGTGATACGCTACCAACAACAGCAATAAGATCTACGGCCTTTCAAAATCTACTGCTAACTTACGTCACTTCCCCAGAAAAGAAAACGAAATCCAATCCCTGCATATTATTAGAATAATTAACATTGCTTTCTATCATACCCATTACCTAACTGCTACGGCAATTGATCTGACTGTTACTTCTAATATGTAATTTGTTTTCCATCTTTGTCCCAATACCATTAGATTTGCCGTTTAGACCCTACAATAACAGAAAATGGAAATTGATCACATGACGTCACCATAATGTAGTCAGGTGATCGGTAACTACTTAAGGCAGGAAGTTGTTGAAGCGATGTGAAAGAAGCTTTCTTTCTACGGCGAATTCTCATATGATAGTTTTCACGCTGACGTAATCTGTACGTACGTCATACTGTGATTATATATATCGGGACTGCCCGCGCTGAAAGTTGAAATTGATCAATCTCGTTTGCGCCATTTTATTACTCCGGCGAGACCACGGAAACAGGATCAGAATAACGGTTTCCATAATCCTTTTATTCTAACCAAATATTGTAAGCGTATGTGGACTCTGGCTACTCGGTCCACGTTATGTCAGTCCAGCGAGATATCCGATATGATTATAGATGAAAATTCGCCTTTATTTTAACCCAACTTTTTAACGACATTACCTGGACTCTTCCGATCTGAAAATACGGTGCTAGATCAATTAACGGCTCTTGTTACTACGGTACTGTGCCCATTGTACGCGTGCTCCTATTTAAGGTTGTACCGTTATCTGAAATATTACCCGTTTTTTACAGAAAACCTCTCCACAATCTCTAAAACGCTACGTCATTAGGTTATAACGTGGTTAAACCTATCTTATAATCGCTCGTAGTTTACCTTGTGCTGATTAGCTAATAACTAACTAAAATAAAAGATGGGCTTAGCATGTCACGTGCTGAGGGCGGCATTAACGAGACAAATTAAAATTCACATCTGACTTTACCGATGTTTTGTGTCTCGATGTTTGGCTGTGAGCCGGTTTTGTCGAAACTAAAATGAAGGTTAGCTTCGCGTGTCCCGTGATGGGTAGTGCAGGAATCAGTAAAATAAAAATATAAAACACATCTTTATTGGGTGTGACCCCAAAAATGGAGGCGAGTTTAGTCTGTCACGTTCTGGTCAGATCATTAATTGACTAATTGAAACAATACTTTTAAGTGATAACCTTTGTGTAATAGTTTAACGCTAGGTTGATTCTCTCTCTCTCTCTCTCTCTCTCTGTTTGTGTGTGTTGATGTGTGTGTGTGTGTTTAGCTGTGTATAATAAGGCACAGGTACAGAGAATCGCGAACCGTGAATTCAAACTCTGGGTGTTTCTTTAGAGGTCTGAATCCAGAGTGGCGACTTTTCTTGCTGAGACATGTGTAATATCTCACCAGCCCATAATGTGTGCTTCTCCCAACTGGAAGATAGTTTTGGTAGTTAAAGTACTTGAATGGATCCAATCCAATATAGAACAACGTTTCTAAACATTGGTTGCTGGTTACGTTTTGTTGACTATATAGTGTTTGTTATCTGGTGTATTACAGGGTTTGGTTATGTGGGGGCCGTGTGTGCGTGCGTGCGTGTTACGGCGGGAAGTATGTTCGGTTTACGATGTTATGGCACTGGAATACTTCCCGGAGTGTTCATCTATCAGATAGCATACACCAGTGAAACCGATGTATATTACCGATTATATACCTTAGATTTAATTTCTATTTAATATATAATTGATTAGCGTTGATTATTTTTCTTTTTCCTTTATTTACATTTTAAGCCATCACTTGACGTTCTATATTATCGCCGTTCCGATAGTTTACACTAAAAATCCGGTTTTTGGTTAACTGTCTAAATGGCTGATAGTTGCTAGTGTTGTTGTTATGTAACAAACAGAAGACTCGTTCACGTTATTTCTTCATATAAATGTGTGTTTTTTTTTTTTATATATATATATATATAAATTAAAATATATATATATATATATATATATATATATAAGGAAAAAAGAATTTGAAATCACTTACTTACCTGACGACCCCATAGCGGTTGCGACATGTATTTATCGATGTTTCCACATCCAAAGCAGATAGGATCCAATACCAATAATTTGATCACTGTGCCAATAATACCATCAAATGGCACATGTAGAAAATGTAAGTATTGCTCGAATAAAGTGTCTGTCAATCTGTAATAAATGTGACAAGGTATGTGATGTTGTTAAAGATGTGCATCTAGATGCTGTCATTATTACAGAAACTAGGTTAACTGGTAATATTTCAGACCAGAAAATTATTGATGATGTCACTCCAGATGGATATTGAGTCCATCAAGTAGCTCGGACTATATGGCAGAGTCGGTATTTTCATTCACGATTCTTTGAATGAAATGTGAAAATATTTGCGCATTCAGGTTAAGTCTTTTAAAACTTATCAACTGACTTCTGTATCTGTGGATGATGAGTGTTCGGGTAGCTGTTATCTACCGATTACACCCTGCTGAGTAGAATGATCTGAAAGCTGCCGATTTCTTCAAAGAATTATCGGAATTAGTCGACCCTCTCTCTATCAATAATCTTTTCATCTTTGATGATTTCAATATAGATTATGATTGACAGATGGATGTAGGCACCAAACAAATGGTTCATAGTCTCAGATAAGCTAATTTTAGGTAGCACGTGGAAGAACGCAAACACAAACATAGTCACATCTTATATCTTGTCATCTCCCGTGTAAATGACAATCTGTGTTGTCCGTAATTTTAAGTCTCTTCTAAAAACACACCTATTTAAGGTCGCTTTCACAGATAAATAATTATTATCTTTTAAATCATTACAGGGTTTTTACAGACATTATTTGGGGTATTATTAATTACATATTATTTGTACAGCGCCTTTGAATGGCTCCTGCTAGTAAGGGCGCTTTATTAAATATACAATATTATTATTTATTATTACTGTGTGAGCGTTTCCTTGTCAACATTGATGTATCTTTGTAAAGAACATAGGTTCATACCGGAAATACAGGTTGATTGATAAGTATGTTTTGGCCGATCTCGGGATTTCTTCTGTAGTATTGAACATGATCAATATTTTCTGGTAGATCTCAACAACATTACATTGGTGGGCTTTGTAGATCAGGACAGATCACTAAGAATAAAGAAAATGCCAAGAGTACCACTACTTCCATGGTACCGTAAGGTCATACAGGCTCCAAAAGACACAAAGGATATCGTGAAAAGCTGTGGATCATGATCTATGTGTATTTTCATTATGAAATGTTCATGGTTAGTAAAATTAAAGTAAAAAAATATCCTTTCCTCTGCCAAATCAGAATATTACAATAAAAAGATCACATCATGTAAGGGAAATCAAAGGACAGTTTTTTCAGTACTCTGAGTAAGCATAAAATAAACTCAGACAAGGATATGACCCATTGCTTTAATAACTTCTATAAAAAGATATTAAATATACATGATGGGTTCCCTTTCCAGTGCCTCATCACGGGATGCACCATTGGTCAAAGAGTCTTTCATGCCCATGATGGATATATTTGAGCCTCTTACAGAGGGTGATGGCCAAGAATTCCTGAAACGGTCACCAAACGCTTGCTGTGCAGTTGACCCTATGCCTACATAGCCAGTGAAAGTGTCGGAATGTTCTGATAATCCTAATTACAAAGATAGTGAATAAATCATTAACTCTGGCTGTTTCCCAAGATCCATGAAATCTACCCTGATAAACATTTATTATAAAATCCAGTTTGAACTGTAATGTTCTAAACAATTAAAAACCTGTGTAAAAAATTTAATTTGTATCTATAATTCTATAAATTGCTGTTGCTTTCTGTCGAAGTCGATATTTATTCAATAAAAACCTAAACGAATCACGACGATCTGCATATAAAAGCGGCCACAGCACTGATCGAGCTAAGCCAGTATTATTTGTTCCTCTAGACGTGCCCGCCGTATTTGATACAGTTGACTTTTCTCTACGTCGAAAGACACGTTTCAGTCTATTAAGTAAAATATTTGAACTTGTATTTGATCTGATCATTATTATATGGTGTTTAACAGGGTTTAGTTGGTCCTTTTGGTTTCTAATATTATACTGCAATTTAATAGACACATTTTTATATATGTAATTATAGTATTTTAAACTGTTTTTAATGTATGGTATCAATGCTTGTATATGGTTTTGTGGAAGTCTGAAAAAAACAATAAATACAAATTTCCATAGCTAGAATGGAGGCGGGGTAAGTCTGTCATGTGACGTTAGCCCATTAATCGCATAATTGAAACAACAACTGTAGGACCCAGCTTTGTATATTTTGTAGTGTTATAATTAATTGACTATATACCAATTGGATAGTAATTAAAATGTCTATCAGATGTTGGTGAGGGCATTTATCAATTGACAAAAAGAACACTTGGCAGCCAGTGTACCGGTTTGTTGTTGCACGCAGTTGAACAATTCTGTATTACATCAATTGGTACTTCGATCATCGTAGCTCTGGTTAACACGGTCATTTGGACACACGTCGGTGCCTTAACATCCCAACCGAGGGTAAATGCTTTCTATCCATCATAAATCCAGTCGGCGTAATATTAATCTGTGACATAATACACAAGACCACTTTAACAGTTTCCTATCCTTCTGTGGGAAGCGTCCCTTTCAATCGGCGATGCCTTACCTTACATTTACATGATGCACCACCGGCCAGCCTTTGTTTACTGGCTTTGTTCGGTCACACTATCATACGAGCATCGCGCTAAATATTGCCGTCATCCTTCGAAGTCTACTTCGTGGTGGGTGTTAATGTGGTGTTTCCGAAGTCTTTTCGCGGCCTGCCGCTTTATTCGCCAGCAATCACCAATTTCGTCACCGACAGCTGGGCCTATTCGCCACACACAAACCCCGTAACTTACGTCCAGGAGTTAATTACCAGCGATAATATCGAACGAACTATAGTTCAACATTAGTGTGAGAAGCGTGGGTTATTATTATATTACACATTATTCGAACAGCGCCTTTGAGTGGTTCCTGCTAGTAATGGCGCTTTATTAAATATACATTATTATTATTATTATTATTATTAATTTTATTACTTAGACTATGTCTTATGTTAAATAATATTGTTGAAGTATATGTTTGAACAACACTGCTACATTAATGTGGTTTCAGTTTGCTACTCTAACGGTTAGCGGATCGCAGTTTAAGGGAGTTTTGTTTAACATTATTACATTTTATATATTTGTTTATTTGATATTTCCTATGTTCCCTAAATTTCAGGATTTTCCTTCTTGGCTTAGAGGTGAGACTCTATGTATGTATTATTTATATCACTATTATATCACTAGTACATAACTGCAATTGATGTTATGATCAATATATATAATTAATAAGTTGTGTAGTGATTTTAAGTAGACCACACACACACAGACACACACACACACACACACACACACACACACACATATATATATATAATAATAATAATAATAATAATAATAATAATAATAATAATAATAATAATAATAATAATAATAATAATGTATATTCAATAAAGCGCCCTTACTAGCAGGAGCCATTCAAAGGCGCTGTACAAATAATATGTAATATAATAATACCCCAAATAATGTTTGTAAAAACCCTGTAAATTAAATAATATATTTATCGAAGCGACCAAAAAGGTGTTTGAAGGACTAAAATTTAAGACGATTTCTGATATTTGCCCGCTGCAACGCTAAACGCACAATCACCACATTACTTGAGCGGAGACACTGGCCCCTGCAATAGTATCTGACTGGATGACCTGAGTTTTCAGGATGACTTTCTAATGGACACCAGTTCACACAGGTATTCTGGCACCATATCATTAATAGATTTATAAGTTATTAACAGAATCTTGAAATTGATACGTTGTCTAACAGTTAGCCAATGTAGTTTTTGAAGAATTGGGGTGATATGATCATATTTTCTAGTATTTGTTACAATGCGAGCTGCACTATTCTGAATTTGCTGAAGGCGATTAATGTTATAACCAGATATCCCATATAACAGGGAGTTACAATAGTCTATACGAGATGTAACAAAGGCATGAACTACAGTTACAAGTGATTCTTGTGTCAAGAATGTTTTTAAACAGTGGATGTTCTTAAGATGGTAGTAGGCAGCTCGGCATACTGATGTGACATGTTCATGCATGTTAATACATTGGTCAAAAATAACAAATAATGTGGTGATGCCAAATATAAAATATTTGCTTTATTAGCATTTAGTTTTAGAAGATTTTGAGTCATCCATAGCCGAATATCGGCTATACAATGTTCTAAATTCTTCAAGGAAGAGGAGAAATTTAACTCATTGTCAGGATCCACTGATATATACAGCTGTGTGTCATCAGCATACAAGTGATATTTAACCCCATATCGCTCCGCAATGATCCCAAGAGGACGGGTATACATTGTGAAAACCAGAGGACCAAGAACTGAACCCTGTGATACACCAGATAAAAAAACCTGAATGTCAGATAAAATACCATGAACAGACACTCTCTGGGAGCATTGTTCCAGATAGGATCTAAACCATTCAAGTACTCTACCTGACATACCAAACATGTAGAGAAAAGTACATTATGGTCAACTGTATCAAATGCAGCAGACAGGTCCAGAAGAACAAGTATTACTGGCTTACCTTGATCAATTGACATCATAATATCATTTTTCACTCGAACCAAGGCACATCATCCGGTGGATCCAATACCAGAGAAGAGACTCGCAGATCAGCAAGAAAAGCCTCCTTGTCAATTGACTTATATCTTCTATATGAAATAACTTTAGCTGAAACAGATTGTTTCTGTAAAGATACATTAATGTCAACAAGGAAATGATCAGACAGCATGGAAGACACAGACACACCTTTAATCAAATTGACTTCATCACGGGAGATGACAAGATCTAAGATGTGACCATGTTTGTGTCTTCTTTATTGGACATGCTGCGTGAGATTGGCAGATCTAAGAATGTCAGCCAGTTGTTTGGTAACTGCATTCCTCTGGCAATCCCAATGTATATTGAAATCACCTAAGATAAACAGATGACCACTGTTGGTAGCAAGAGAGTCAACAAATCCCGAAAAAAATCCTTGAAGAAATCTGCTGTGTTCAGGCCATTTTTCTTAATGGGGTGTAATCGGTAGATAATAGCTACACGAACACTTATTCCCCCAGATATAAAAGTCAGTTGGTAATTTTCAAAAGAATATATATATATATATAAATATATATAAATATATATATATATACATCAAAGAATCTACTATGATTTTTATCACATCATGCACCGTTTACCTTGAACCGGACCTTGTGTTTGTTAATAAGACAATTGTTAGTGGAGAGAACTGCTCGCTGTTTTGGGCAAATTTCCATTTTTGACACCATTCGGTTTAAATATTTGAAATACAAAATATTTACTAACAACTAGTATTTTTCTAGACATAGGGCGTTCGAACACATAGTATCAGGTGCTATGTAAATAATACGTAATACTAACCAACCTAGATTTTAAACACGCCTAATATAAATACTACATTTTGTAATTATGTTGACTAATGCCCTTTTTTTATCTATTTCACTCCGTGATGCTCGGCAACCCAAAACGTCATCCTGTGTTTGATGACTTCGGAAATTGTGTTACCATGGACACCACACCTATTCACACCGCCACTCGCCAGTTTTCTTTGAAGAAATCTTTATGATTAATGAAGTCTCATGCATGGCTTATATGAGCGAAGACAGTGAGACAGGTAGTGAGATGCTATCAGTGTGGCCAGCTTGTTTTGCCAATATGAGCAGCTTTAGTCCAGGAGGTTGTATGGTTGTTCTATATGCTGGCTGGGCTCTGGCGGGAGAATCAACTGGTGTTTGGTTAGACAGGGGTTGGGGGGGGAATGGGATTTTCGAAGAAAAATGTTCATCATCACCACCATCATCATCATCATCATCATCATCATCATAGCTTTCATCGTCATCATCGTCGCCGTCACCGTCATTATACTATAACAACAACAACTATAGATAACCCTAGAATTACTACTACTACTACTACAATGACTCTTATTAATACTTTTACTAATGCTACTACAGCTACTTCTAATACTACAGCTATGGCTGCTGCTGATGTTATTATTATTTTATTATTATTATTATTATTATTATTATTATTATTATTATTGTTATTATTATTATTGTTGTTGTTGGTGGTGGTTGTGGTGGTGTTGTGGTGGTGGTGGTGCGGCTGTTGTTGTTGTTGTTGATGATGATGATGTTGTTGTTAAAGCTACGACAATAATTGCAATTGCTATTACTCACATTTTGGAATAATTACATACAGATAGAAAGACGATGGGATAGACCAAGAGACAGACAGGCAGACGGTAAGTTAGACAGAAAGACAGACAATTGTCTTCATCACACACACCGTCAACATAATCAGCAATCACTTCCTTTGACCTCTCCTCACGTCTCTCTCTCTCTCTCTCTCTATATATATATATATATATATATATATATATATATATATATTATATATATATATATGTGAATTTATGTGTGTGTATGTGTGTGCGTGTGTGTGCGCGCGCGTGCATGTGTGCGTGCGTGCGTGCGTGTGTGCGTGTTGTGTGTGTATATAGCTTGAGCATAAAATTACAGATTGCTTGTCACACCGACCAATGTCCAGATTATTCAACAACAGAGCTGTTAACGACAAATTACGTACGACGTCTGACCATTCCGAGCCAGATCTCGTCATTAACCGATTAAATGATGTAGCGGCTCCCGTCCTAGTTCCATATGGCTAGAGCTTCGCCGTATCCGCGGTGACGCAACGTTCATTCACTACTCTTTCGCTCGAGATTAGCCAGAACCTTGTCCTCGAATGAGCCTCTCAACGCGTAAATCGACAACATCCAGCCCGCACGCTAAAGACATCTTGTGCGATACGATTCCATCTTCGACTCCCCGAGGAAGCATACTGTTTGTTATTGTTAATTTACGGGGACGCAGTTCACGGTTGTTTATCCGATCTCAACAAGATGGGTACACGATAGAACCCGAAAAGGGGGCCGGTGAGAACCATCCGAGGTTCTGTGTCCTGTTCTAAATGTGGCCCGAGCACTTTATTGCTGTTCGGTTCGGTTCGACCAGAGTTTTGCTTTCGTCGTTCTACTAATCCGCGACAAGAGACCGTACGGGAGCATTATCCCATTAGAAGCCGGGATACCCGGATGTCTGTGTGGATGCGCACGCGTCTCCGTGTTTATAATCAATTTATTCTCTACTCGCCTCGTATTTTGTCAGTAATGTTTGTCAATTCCGATATTAACCACTAAGCGAACACCCTGAAAGTGGTCGCAAATTCCCATCATGAGTAGGCCAACGGTTGGCTAACACTCGGGCCCACTAGAGGTCGCCCTGCTAGTTGTTAACGCGATATCGGCATATTTTTGTCGGGCAGGCTAACGTATTATTATTATTATTATTATTATTCGTTTATATTTCCGTTGTCGTCCACATCTATTAGGTTCCAGTAACCTTAGGCGTTCGCCCTTCCGACGCTTATCAACGATATGTAAATTTCTTATTTCGCCATTTTCTTTTTGACCACATTTCTGATGACGGGTTTAGATGGCGGTCAGGTCTTGGATGGCGAACAAACAAAAGCTCCAACACGCGGCAAGGAATGGAGACAAAAATAGTTAATTTGTCACGAAGACGAGAAAATAATGAAGATGCGGAAATGGGAACGGGCATTTTGTAAAACGTCAAATAACACCCGAAGGGCTGATTGAACGAGAAAAGACAAACGAACGTAAAGAAAAAAAACCTGTTTGTTATCATTGAGAAACATCTTGGTTACTTCCCCACAAATAACTGAATTTCTCTGTCTATGCGAGAAAGGAAATGATAAAAAATCTTAGTGAGTGAGTGAGTGAGTCAGTCAGTCAGTCAGTCAGTCAGTCAGTCAATCAGTCAATGAATCAGCTAGTGAATCAGCGAGTGAGTGAGTGTGAGAGTCAGCGAGTGAGTCAGTCAGTAAGTCAGTAAGTCAGTGAGCCAGTCAGTGAATTATTCAGTTAATCAGTCAGTGAATCAGTGAATCAGTGAAACAGTAAGTCGGTTAGTGAATCAGTCAGTCAGTGAATCAGTAAGTTAGTCACTCGGCGTGTGTGTGCGCGCGCGCGTGCGTGAGTGCGTGTGTGTTCAGCATGTTGCTGTTGTATTGCATCCAACTACTGATTTCCACACAATACAAGCTTCCATTGAAAATGATATTTCAATCCAATTATAACAAGACTTTAAAGTCATATACACCTGAGCATCACCGGCATAACAATACTATTTAATATGATGTCGTTTGATCATTTGGCCATACGTCTTAAGTTCTAAAACAGATCGCTGAGGTACACCAAAACGAAGACGCACATTTGGTGATGTTCCATCAGTAACTGAAGCACAATAACTTTCGTGCTATAAAAGGAAATTTCTAAACACTTCAAAGATTACAGTAAGGCTGCAGATAAATCAACCATAATTAATGCCGCCATCGATCCTTCACCAAGAGTCTCGGCAATGTCACTGTCCACTATCAAGCGACCAGTTCCCGTTGAATGCCCTCTAAGAAGATAAGACGATGGATAAATGTCATGGAGGTCATTGTGTTTTAAGTGCACCTCAACACGCCTTGATACTGTCCTTTTCAATAAATTTCGAGAAAAATAGAGGGTTAGATACAGGACGAAAATGTGTGGGGTTTTTCTCTTCATATCTTCCTTATCCAACCGAAATCTCTTCAAACACAACGCCATCACAGACTCATTGATTGACCTATGGTGACAGTTATCAGTGGCAGAAGTTGATCCACATAGTTCTTCAAAAGCCAAGTAGCCAATGGGTCTAAGTCAAGTGACTTGTTCGGAGACGTAGCCGTTATCTCCTCGACTTCAACCGCATCATATTCGCATCGATGGCCAAATATCAGGTATTATTTTGGGAGTAAGAAATTATCTTAGTTCCGCCGACTGTTATTTTCCTCGTGAAGAAATTGCTGAAAATATTTGCCAGAAGTTAAACGGATGTAAGATGCCCTAGAGTTGCATTTCAATAGCTGGCCTATGAGGTTCGTTGTCAATTTGAAGATTGTCTTTTGATCTTTTCCGCATTCTTTACCTTTGTGGAGTCGAAGTATTTCTTCTCCTCGAATAACAGTACATTCCTTTTTTCTTCTCCTTGAATAACAGTACATTCCTTCTTTTTTAACATAATTCCTCTTATATATTTCCTCTTATATATTTCATAATTCTTTTTACGACGTTATTTAGCAGATCTAAACTCATCACACGTCGTCATCATCTAGCGGTAGCGTGTTGGACAACAGATCACTACCATCCGTGTTCGAATCTCGGCGTGGGCATATCTGAAGGTTGTTTCAACTTTGACTTCGATTCATTACCTTTGGAGATCGCTCGGCCCATTTAGCCTACCAGGTGCACAAAAGTGGCCGTAAAACATCAATCATCATCATCTCATCTACTATCGTTCGTATAGGATTGCCATCAACGTATCATTGCTATATTATTGCTTCTTGGCCTAACACGCACTATTTAGATTAACAAGGCTTTCAGATAGACCACTTCTTGCAGGAATATTATTTTAAAATTCCAGCCTAATGTCATATTTAAATTTTCCTAAGGGAACGATTTGCCTGGTCGGGTCAGAAATGTTCGCGAAATGAAACGAATAACCATCACATAACTTTGTGGGGTTGAACAAAGAGTTCCCCAGAAACATGCTGTTTCCATGCTCCCTTTCTATATACACGCGCGCGCACGCACGCACACATGCTGTAAGAAATCTAAGCCTGTTATTAGATAATACTCTTGGAATTGAGAAGCAGGTAACTTTTATGTGTAAGTATTACAATTATCAAATAAAAAACAATATTGATTAATGTGCATGTATACATACATACATGCGTGTTTGTGTGTTTGCATGCTTGCGTGCGTACGTGTGTGCGTGCGTGTGTGCATGCGTGATAAACCGCCTACAATTATCGCCCACAGCTGGGAAAACGCACTTTCAAAACGAAATCTATAACACCGGGTTTTTTTTTACAGATGCACTGACTTCCTCTACGTCTCAAACACAATACAAGATCCTGTTTCACGCATTAAAAGTATTGAGTGAAACGGGACAGCTGTATCTACATTATTTGATCCAAAAGTATATACCAAAGAGACTGCTGCGATTTTGGTCATGTTCCCTTTTGAGTGTGCCAAACAGTTACGCAGTAATATACACGGATAAATCTTTCCGAACATCATCAGCTCCCCAGACTGTGGAATAATTTGCCTAATCATATGAAAGTCCGGGAACATTTTGTGTATTTAAAAAAAATACTGACTCGCTTAAATTAGCATATTTATCATATTTATGAACTTCGGCCATTATGTGCATATACTTAAAGGTCACAGGAAATGGTTTCCTAAAAATTAGTCAAAATGTCAGTGTTATTTATTCAAATCAATTTCTGTCAGAGATCTATTTAATTTTTCCTAGAAATAAAGTTACAGTGGTTTTAAAGTAAAATTTCACTTATTCGCAAAAAATATTGCATGTATTTAGTTCCACTCAAAGCTTATTGTTTTAAATGACTTTATGTGATAGGAAGAGGGAAATATTCGCATTCAGGCCCACTGTGTTCATTTATCAATTAAGCTTATACCAACGCAAACAAATACACGCCAATCCAACTCTTGTTGTGGGCTGAGGCCGAGTGTCGGCGGCAGAGGTGGCTGCTCTAAATGCACGTCTACAATTGCTGCAGCTAATTCCTCGCAATGAATACTGTCTGCGACCCCCTTTTCGCGAGTGGTTCAAAGTTGTAGGGCTTGATAACCCTGAGAATGTCAACACTTTCGTCGGAATCTGACATTTTGTCTGTCAACTGGTCAAGAATTGTTCTGAGCGTGCTAGTGCCTGTGATAGGGAATAAAAGAATTGTCTGTTACGTTATATTTACTTCGAAAATGTGAATTTTCTTTTCCCGTCATCTTCAAGTTTAGTTAAGCCAGAACATGTCTTAATTCTATTTTCAGTGTAAAATGTTTTAGAGCAACTCACGTTGATTAAAGCTCTATTTAATATACTATAATCATAATTATTGTTATATATGATGATGATGATGATGATAATAATAATAATAATAATAATAATAATAATAATAATATCATCATCGTGGTCATCATCAGCATTACAACATACTAACTATGATATACTAACACTGATACTGATATACTAAGACTAGTAGAGTGGCTTATTGTTATTATAGAACAATGATGCTTTAGATTCGTGAATGTCTAATCGTCAGTTTAGCGTATTAGCAACCGAAACTAATGGCACCACGAGATGGTACCGCGATCATATTCAACATGGACTGCTTTGTCGGCAACAACAAGTTAATTAAAGCCTTTTCTTCCATTCTAGCACACTTACCTGCACTAAGAGTGTTGTCTCTTATCCGAATTAGTTTTCCCCCATTTCGTCATTTTTTATGTAATCAAACTTTATAGAAATACTCCCCCCCCCCCCGCTCCACTGCTCATTTTCACCATCTTTCTAGGGAAAAGCGCTTACCTGTATCACCCCTGTCATATTTCCCATTGTGTTCCATTGTATCAAGAACAATCCCATTTCGTGTTGACAGATTGCAAGAAATAACAGCAGACCTGTTAATCAGAGGTGCTAAACAAAAACCAACAGATATCTTATCCATTAGCGGCGTTTTATTATCTGGCCTTTTCGCTTACCGGAATACAGACTCTTTGGATGGCTGCCAAGAACCTCATTAAAATAAATCGTGGAGAAATATAAAGAATCTCGCGCCGGTTAAATAATAACAACAGTATTTATTTACGAGTCATAGCAAAACGATCCCGTTCTCGTGCACGTATTATCCGACATGAAAAAGTCTCCATTAAAGTAGGGCGGTTTTCGCACGAATACCGGCAGAAAACCAGAAGGCGTGAAAACTGGAATTTAGTTCTCAGCCAATCAGCTCGTCTGCCTTGAAGACGAGATGAAAACAAATCCCGGCGTGGGCATATCTGAAGGTTGTTTCATCTTTTGCTTCGCTTCATTACCTTTGGAGGATTCCCAGTATATACTAACCGGAGAAAACGCTAGTAATGACTGATATCATCTAAATTATTATTGGTGGAGTGTACATATTGGCAATGGTTAGTATTTACTACTTAAAGCCATGCATTACATGCCAGAATTCTTGTGAGCTCCGGTGGCCTAGCGGTTAAGCACCCGGCACTTGGTGCCAACGATCACAGGTTCGAACTCCGTAAGAGGTCGAAACTTTTCCAGGGATTAATTTCTCGGCTCACTACATCGTGGTGGCTGACCACGTTAAATGGCGCTGCCGTCTCCACTGAGTTATTAAAAATAAAGGGGGACGTTAAAAAAACTCTGAGTACGTAAAACACTCTGATGGTATTTCCGCTGCATCTTTCCGTACTGCTCCCCTGTGAGTGGTGGGGGAGAGGTTTTTCAACCACTCCAACATAGAGGCTGTGCTGATTAAGCGACAGCCCGGGGATTCTCCCCGAACAACAAAACATAGGCTGTGCTCAGTAAGCGACAGCCTGGGGTAAATCCGCAAACAAACATGCATTACATGCCAAAATTCTACGTATTGGCCTATATTGAAGAGACTGCATACAAGTTTCCCTGCACACCTTAAAGGGGGCTGTAATTATCGATGGTCAGATGCTGTGATCTATATTATATTGATTCTTCCATCTCGTGAGGCATATTGGTAGCATTGTGGGTGTTCGAATTTGTATAAATAAATTTCCAGTATAATACTTTGGATTTTGTACTGAGTAAATCTAAAGCTGGCGAACACAGTGGCTCTATTTTATCATTATTATATATAGATAGAGGTCTGCTGGCATGTTTGTACTGTATATAATTAATTTTTTGCAGTGCTAATATATATCTCCATAAGCCATGTATAGCCTGCCTAATTCTCAGATGGTCTATAAAGGAACAATTGATTTGATACTTATTGTTAAGTTCATCCTGGCTCAGAAAATTACCGACGGAGTCTAGCATGTCTCCTGCATATCTAATTCCACTTTGGAACCAACATTGACAGAATACTGTATTATGGTCAACTGTGATGTTTTTATTGAACCATGATGTTTCATGTGTCATTTCCGAGATTGTGTTGGACTTATTGCTACGTACAGTGTTTAGATCATGCATAATATTTCTATAAAATTTGGGTAGCTTTTCTAATGTGTTTTTGCTTATTCCCGTGCATCTCAGCAAGTATTCGAAAGGTAACCCAACTATGCCATCTAATATCAGCTTCCACGAGGAAGTAGGATTATTTATTGCGCTCTTAACCCATCTCACATTTTAGTGATTTGATTTTTCTTGTCATGTCAATCAGCTTAGGCCCCTTTGTTCTATTTGTTTGCTCATTGTGTTTCTTGCTATTTTATTTACCTTTCCATTCCAAAACAATTTACGAAATATATTTTTCTGTTTCTTTTTACTGGTCCTAATCTTTTTTAATTCTTGGTTCAAAGTTATATTTCATACTTTCTACTTCAGTTTTACATATATGCGTCCTAGAATGTGAATTGGTCCATCAGTCCAATTTAGATTATAATCATTCTTGAAGCGTTCCATATGTTTGCCTATCATAAATGCTTGTGTTTTATCAGTGTTGGCCTTAAGGCCTACAATTAGTTCAAAGTTGTGCAACAGATCTTTTACAAATTTTATTGATTCACCGCTCTCCAGTATGAGGGTGGTGTCATCAGCCATTTGACTAATTTTAATTTCTTTAGACTTCAGTCTTATACCGTTAATGTTTTTGCATGCCTTATATTGATAGCTAACATTTCAACAACTAACAAAAATAAATAAGCAGAGAGGGGACCACCTTGATGAATACCTCTGAATATACGTACAATGTAACTTTTAACATCAGTGTAAATAATGGGATCCACTTTCGAAAAATGTCGAAATATATTTTATCCAGAAAACTCCATTTAACGGTGTCGAAGACCTTTTCGAAATCGATCAACAAGAGAACAGCAGACATGGCTTCTTCGGCTTTGAAGTACTTTATTATATCTGTTATCGTTCGTATATTTTGTTTTTCCAATATAACGGTCTTTTACGGTATGCTGATTGATCGTTAATGGTGATCGATGGCAAGATATCACTTAGATGTATGGCTAGTAGTTTTGTGATATGTTGTAAGAATTGTCAACGATATCCAGTTTTTCAAAAATGCTGTTTGTTTGTTTGTTTGTTTGTTTGTTTGTTTGTTTGTTTGTTTGTTTGTTTGTTTGTTTGTTTGTTTGTTTGTTTGTATTTTGTTTGTTTGTTAAAATTTGTTTCGTTGTCAATGTTTGTTTTTAGCTAATTTTATTATGATTTTGTTATATATATCTAATAAATGTGTTTTTAAAAGCGACATCAAAAATATGTACTTATGACTATTATGTTAATATAATATCTTTGGTGCAAACTACGGCGCGGTATATTGTTAGACTAGGGCGAGTCTGTCAGTGATTTGGATAGTCTCTTCATTAGTGATACCTGATGACTAATCAGTTACACTCTACGGGAATAACACCCTACAGACACAGTTAACACTGGGGTTTGATCCCACGACCTGGACATCTACTTAGCAGCGAGTTACCGATCGTGCTACGAGAGCGCCTATCACAATGATACTTCTATGCCAGGTTAGTGAACGGTTAGTAGAGCATTTCAATTCCTACATCCGAGTCATGGGGTTGTATCCCAGTGTTGTTTATGTATGTGGGAAGTTCATCAATCAACAACATAGCATTACTCGGCATGCATTTATTGAATTATTAAGCTGATAAAACTTAAACTACCCCACAGTGTTGAAAAGGATCAGATCAGAAGCGCAATGATTAGGTGGTGAAGACATTACACTGATAAGTAATAAATAGATTAGTATATATATATATATATATATATATATATATATATATATATATATATCTGAATCACTTTCGGCTGAACGGGTGCGCTAATCACATTCAATAAATTCATCAAGGTTGTCCCCTCTCTGCTTATTTATTTTTGCTAGTTAATGAAATATCTTATTAGAGTGCCCGATATTCAAACTATAACCAAAATATTTCCTATTATATAATAGCGAAATGATTTCCTTGGCACTGTGCCAAAGACTGGCTGGATTTCCTATATCTCATCCCGAAATAACCCGTTCAGCTTCTGGTTTCATTATCTTCCGTTTGCTCTTAATATAGTTATTATTAATATGGATCATATCAATTGTATCTGATGAACCAAATAGACAGACAGATAGACAGACAAACGATTATACAGTTAACCAAACAGACAAGGAGACAGAAGGGCAGATAGACAGAGAGAACGATGAATGGATCTGTTAACAAATAGGACAACTGAAAAGACGAAACGACCATAAATATCAAATATTGGACACGCTTCACAAACGAGAGGATCAACCTGTTTGATCCTGAATAACTTCTAATAACATTTATACTGTAATGTCATTGTGTATGAAGGGAAGTTCACTGATTGTTTCATTCATCATTTTATTCACGTGTTTGATGTAAACAATCTAGAAACCAGACTTGATGGAGTCGATGGACTGATCCGTGTCATGGGTTAACTCAGTTTGGTGGATCGACTGAAGTGATGTGAATCCATATGATATGAGCCTGTCATAACCTGATGGACCGGTATCTCATGATATCGCTACATCAAACGAACACCGGTTTTTGGTAAATGCGTTCTTGCGTACGTGCGTGCGTTCTTACGCGGACACACACACACACACACACACACATATACAATACACACATATATATATATATATATATATATATATATATATATATATATATATATATATATAGCAAGAGACATAGGGAGGAAGCATCACAATAAAGGTATACCGCGTGTTCAAAATATTACATTTTATACGACAACAGTAAACGACATGCTACCTGACTAAATTATCGGAACTTAGCGTTCGATGCCAAAATCTGAAAACAGATTCTCCGAAAAATAGACTACGATTAAATGATACCCGTTCACAAACATTCCATATTCATATTTTAAATATTGCCCACTTAAAAAAGTACATTATTTTCCATATTTCCGAGTAAATCTGCAGATTTTACGAATGTCCGCATAATTTGCAAACGTTACAGCTAAATAGACACCAATTATATAGCTCAATATATTAGACGTTGCGTGAACAAGCACGTATTCCGAGACTACGGTGCTACTGAACATATCGGGATTGTGGCCAACTTAACGAGCATCGGATGGTGTGAGCTAACATTTGACGGATTTCTAGATAGCATCATTATAGTATGACCTTATGTTGGTGAGTACACTTCGTTACCTTCTCAATTGACCTTTGCCCCGTAATTCAGGAACTATCGCGTCATCGGAGTAAACGATTAATAACAGAACTATCACCACACTGTGGAGGTAACGGACTGTGGAGATTCCGCCATTTCATCCAACACTGGGAATAAATAATTCCATCGGTAGGCCAATTATTAGATTAATCACGGGATCGGCTATTTGCGTATTTCTTTCTAGCCATATTCTCTTACTGAGAAATGCCAATTAGAGATTCCGGATCGTTGTTGCGCGTCGGTCGGTCGGTTTGCTCCGTGCGATATAATAGTAAATAATTCCAAGCTTACGGCGCGCAACACCCTCCCCCTATATATATATATATATATATATATATATATATATATATAATGTTTTTTGTAATCTACGGTGTCTTGCCCGCCTTTGGTGACGCTGATTAGCTCTGAATACCTGCCGCGGAAACGCCGTCTTGGTGAATGCGGTTTCCAATAACACTAATGTCCTTCATCGATGCCTTGGGACGGAAGCGTATTGCCGAGAAAGCATCCCAAGCGCATCTATGATTGGATTGTCTTCGTATTCGAGCGACAGCTTCCTGCCGTCCCGCTACACATACAATTATCACACCTGGCTGCGGTATTAGCGATACGGCGACACCTGTCCCGGGCATTTTCCGACGAATAATGTTCAGTTTCCTTTCCGGACGGGAAGCGGCGATGGCGACTGAGGCTTTATCCGGAAACGAGCATCGGACCACGAACAACGGTGTGGGCGTTGTTTGTATCACCTCACAATCCCCACCGACCCCTTATTGTTTACACAGGTGAACCTGTAAAGCAGCCAACTGTCGGAGAGAGGTATAGTTGATGTATACGGCGATAATTAAACAAATCCGAGGCGTCAGCTTTTGTTAGAATAGTCCCAAAAGCTCGGCTCTCAGCTAAAGTCTAATGAGTTGACGACCGGCTGAAGCCGGCGTTAACTGAAATGAGAAATCTCCCACAGGATCGACGTAGACCTGATGGCTATAGGTGGCGACACGTGTTCCGTTTATAAATCACCAATCTTTATTTCATTGAATTACTTCCAATAGTAAAGTACGAGGGACGGGTTCGAGAGACAAAGGAAACGTGTGTGTGTATATGTGGTGTCTTCTAATGACTCCTGCTAGTAAGGTCGCTTTACCTGAATTTACATAATTATTTATTCATTTATTCCCATTCTATTGTTATGTGCCTAGAATATATATTGTTATTTATTTTATCATATATATAAATTGTGCGTGTATGTATATCTCTCTCTCTGTGTGTGTCTGTGTGTGTGTGTGTGTGTGTGTGTGTGTGTGTGTGTGTGTGTGTGTGTGTGTTTTATAAAGATAGTTAAGGCGCTGGCACAGTTGTTGTACTTTCATTCAAACAACAATTAACTCCAAACTGATCGCTGTCGTATGGTGAACAAATTAATGGGATATTAAAAGGCATATTAGTGGTATATCCACTACGACAGTGTGTGTGTGTCTGTCTGTTTGTTTGTGTGTGTGTGTGTGTGTGTGTGTGTGTGTGTGTGTGTGTGTGTGTGTGTGTGTGTGTGTGTGTGTGTGTGTGTGTGTGTGTGTGTGTGTGTGTGTGTGTGTGTGTGTGTGTGTGTGTGTGTGTGTGTGTTTTAGCTGTGTATAATAAGGCACAGGCACGCGTAATATGTAACAAGTAGGTAATATGTACATAGGTAAGTGGGAAAGTAAATATGTTGGTCTGTTTATATTCCTGCCGGTCCGTCCTAGTGCCTGCGTGCTTCCCCGCCTGCCTGTTTGCCTGCTTGCTTGCCTGCCTGACTGCTTGCATTTCTATAGCCAATGTTAATCCCACCCCTCCACTGCTATCTGTCCGTAGGTGATCTCAACCGGCTTGTTATTATTATCTGCCTGAGGGGTTGATCTGATGCCGTCAGTTGTGTAGCCTGTGTTGGTCAGGTTATAGAACATTACGCCTTTCTTCGGCATTCATGGCGTCAGCGGGCCAATGGTAAATGGCCAGCCATTGGTTGGCTGCTTGGCCGCGGACGGCCAACGAGCTCACTACAGTGCCACTCTATAAAACGGCGAGTGTGCGTCCGTCGCCTCTCTGACGACAACAAGATAACGCTGCCTAACACAGCGAGCCTCTCGCTCGGTAATTAACACGAGGTGCTCGCCAGCGGAGTGACTTCATAACTGACAACGCGACGATTTGTTCGTCGCGCGGTATTCTGACAGGTGGAAAACGGAACCGAACTAACAATAACCACGTCCACGCTTAGCCCAGTGCCTTTCATCTACTCGTCATCGAGCTAACTTCGCCGTTCTTCTTCGGCCGAGAAAAAACGGTGAAGGTTTGTGATGTGACTATTTTCGCTAGAGCGGAGCAACCGCTATTTTGTTAAATCGTTCTCGCTGATAAGACGGAATAAAAACGAACGGGACGTCGTCATACCGAAATGAAGCCGACGTTGAAAGCCATGCCAACTATATGTATGCGACGAAAGATAGTTGTTCGTATCAACCATGAGCATCGCCATGAGGATCGCGTACCGGACGCATGAGGCGGGGCCATAGCGGCAATCACCGAACAGGTAAGAATGGTTCATCAATAATTCACAATCCCTTTTTATACCGAGCACTCGTCATTACGGCTAGCGCACGCGTCGACGATAAATCGGACCATTTTAGTTTTCGCCGTCAGGGGGCAGTTCTGATGACGGCCGATGACGGACGGCGACAGTGCATGGTGTCACAAAGTAGCGGCTCGCTGCATGGAGCGTCGCCGAATAGGCCACCACGATACGGGGTGTCGCGCGCGTGCAATGGATATTTTGTCACGGCCATCTCAGGCCGCCACCGCCTCGGTCCACTAACGCCGCTAACATCATGTGCACCATGGAAGTGACCGACGAGGCGAATCAGAGGCGATCGTGCGAAGTGTTCAACTTCGTCGTGTGCGCCCTGGTGATCGGCTTGGTCTGCCTGATCGGGCTGGCCGGTAACATCACCTCGTTTCTGGTGCTGCTGAAGCACAAATCGGACACGACGGCCATTTTCCTGCTCGAGTGCATGGCGCTGGCTGACTCGATGCTGCTGCTGACGACCGTCTTCATCTACTCGCTGCCCTCCTTCTACTCGTTCACGGGCTCGTTGACCGTCGTCCAGCGACTGTGCGACGCCATCAAGGTCTACGTCTGGCCGGTTGCCATGATCACGCACACGGTCACCATTTGGCTGACGGTGCTGGTCACGTGGAACCGATTCTGCGCCTGCTGCCGGCCGATCGGCTCCTACCGGAAGCTGAGCTTGCCGGCCGTCCGCCTGCAGGTGTTCGGCGTCCTGGTGCTGTCGGCGATCTACAACATGCCGCGCTTCTTCGAGCACCAGCCGATCGCCGCGGGCACCGTCGCCGAGAACGCGACCGGAGTCGAGCTCGTCGAGTCGAACGTCAACGAGTCATCGTCGTCGCGGTCATCGTTGTCGTCTTCGTCGTCGTCACAAGCTATGGCGTCGACGACGACGGTGAACCTCGGCGACAGCCAGATCTATCAGATCATCTACTCGAACGTCATCTACTTCCCGGTGATGTACATCGTCCCGTTGTTGAGCATGTCCTATCTGAACGTGCGTCTGATCCGGAGCCTGAAGGCCATCCGAATGAAGAAGCAGACGCTGACCGGCCACAAGCCGCGGGAGGACCACATCACGCACTGCGTGGTCGTCATCGTGATCTGTTTCATCGTCTGCCAGACGCCGGCACTCGTCAACCAGATCTTCTGGGCGGCGCTCGACAACGGAGATCGGCGGTGCGGCCGATTTCACTTCTACTACACGAAGCTCAGCGACACGCTGGTCGTCATCAACTCGTCCTGCAACTTCGCCATCTACTGCCTGTTCGGGAAGAGCTTCCGGAAGATCTTCCTCGACGCCCTCTGCCGATCGAACGGGCAGCGCGTCAGCAACAGGACGCAGACGTGCCTTAACGATCTCAACGAGACGGATGGTACAACGATCCGCAAAAAGAGTGCCGAAACCTGCGAGACAAACGCTGTCTGAAACAAAATCTGTAACTATATCCCTATATCTACCTATATTTGTGTATATATATATATATATATATATATATATATATATATATATATATATACTTGATTGTGTATTTACATATGAACTGTAATTGGCGTGCACATAATGTGCCTTATGATGTTACTATATAGGCACAGGCGTCAATTTCATGGGACATGTGCTGTACATGAATGAAACATGACACAATCGGGATCAATCGGCCAAGCCATCTCCGAGAAGAGAATTATCGGCATCTCAACAACTTCATTACATTTTCTTCATATTTCGACCCTATATTATCCTAGTATTATCGAGTGTTGTGTGTCAATTCGTCGGGATCCGGTTTATATTTTGTCCTTAACCGGATCAGATCAGATCAATCGAGTACCTGCTAACGGCTCACTTTGTACATAGAACGATGTATGCACGTGAGTTTCGTGGTATGTAGTGTTTTAAGCGCGTGTGCGTGCGCGCACACACATACACACACACACACACAGGCATACATATCCGCACAGACATATATACACACACAAAACATACATGCTATTGTTTCTATTAAGTGTCAATGGTAAAGTAGCTCATAATATAATGTTTGTTGGCCTTAGACTGCGTTGATAGCTACATTCAAGTACAATCCGAGTACGTTCACGTGTCATCGGGTAATCGTTGTTGTTTTTTCAGCACCTTAATTCAAATAAACTTTTTTTAGTTTATTACAGTGAGCAAAATATTCTTGTTTTGTTGTTGTTGTGGTGGTGGCGGTGTTATTTATTCTGTTTCGTTTTGTTATTATCATTCGTTGATTCACGTATTCGATGGTGTTGCTGCAATCTTTAAAAATGCTCATCAGTCGGGCAAGGTGCTCATTATTATCCTAATTATATTATAAATATAAACTTACTGGCCCCTGTAGTAGTCTAGTAGGTCCACTTCCGTTCGGAATCATACTCTAATATCTCAGTGGAAAAGCGGATGATATGGTTAGCCATTCGAGTCATAATTCAGTATTTAGATATGCGTATATTTATTCGTCTTGTCACGTTATGTTATAAAGATACGCGTACAAAATCAACCAATGGCGACCTATGATGATGATAATAATATTAATAATAATAATAAGAATAATAATAATAAATTATTATTACTAGCAGGAGCGATTCAAAGGCATCTACGACAGTTACCCGTAGAAAACAATGTGGTAAATATCGGCCAATAATCTTCAATAACGAGGTCTTATCATTAACAAGGAATAAACTGTCACACGAATAAACCATTTATTGCGATGACAGCCATTTTCCACGTATACATAAGACATTTATTTCTGCTGGCCTTTTTATGGGAGGGGCTTTGTACGGGTTTTGTTTGTTTTCAGTTATGTATCCCTTATTTAACTAGCTTTAAGAGCCCAAAATTGCCAACTATAAGATGTGTATTATATGACTAATAATCTAATGACCATCAGTCCATCAGCGAGTTATACGATCGATCAGTCGATCAGTCAGTCGATCGGCCGATCAGTTATTGGATGATTGATTGATTGTTTACGTCATTCAACCCGTAGCCTGTCTCACCTTACTTGCCAGGTTAACGAGGCGATCAGTCGAAATATGTCACTAATGGATGAAACATCTCTTATACCCAGTTATTAGTGGGATTCGGTCACATGACTTGGTGATCTGCAGTAGAATGCGCTACCATCTACGCCATCGGATAAGTTCATCTGTCATCAGATCTAAATAACTCTTATTATCGTTGTCCTTAACCAAGATGATTCGTGTCATAAACATTCTCCTGTGGGTGTTCAGATCTGTTGTTGACAGTCTAGCTCTTTGGGTGTGTCATGGATGTATGGATGTGTATGTAGTATATGCAGCTTAAAATGGTGATACGTACTGACCAATATATAACACACACATATATATATATATATATATATATATATATATATATACGCACGTGTGTGTGTGTGTGTGTGTGTGTGTGTGTTGTTGTGTGTGTGTGTGTGTGTGTGTGTGTGTGTTCCTTCCTTCCTTTTAGTGTGTTTTGTGTATGTGTGTATGTGTGTGCACGCGCGTATGTCCGTACGTATGTGCGTGCGTGCGCACGCGCGCATCTGTTTGCACACGGGAGCAATTACACCCATACATATGTAAATGTGTACGAGTATGTGTTCCACTCTTAAAACTTTCGCCTCAGCTTCGTGACAACAATTTGTGAGGAACGTGCTTCTTGCTCAAACGATAGCGTGATCCATAAACTACTGGGACAGGGATATGTGTATATATTGTCAAGGATACATCGTCAAGGATATATTGTCAACTAAATCACCAGAGACTAACACATGTTGAATAGAGACTTAATTCTGAGTGTCCTTCGGTTGTTAGATAATGGATACACAACCAAAAACAAGTACAATAGGAATTATATAAAAGCCACCATTTGGCTGGCAGTTTTTCTGCGGAAGAGGGGCGGGGGATTGACGCCATAAGAGTACATTTTATTATTCAGTAGACGCTTTCACCTTGCTTCCAGCATCATATATTAATGTTAATAATGTCGGTTAATATATATATATATATATATATATATATATATATCACAATATCAGGGTACCATGTTTAAAGTATGAGTTGGCATACCAGTATTGCAGTCATAAGCATATTGTCAAACGTGGTGATCATTCTCATCGTTGTAACTCTTTCAGTGCCTAGCTGCAGCGCAATTGTTATTGTTTCGTTTATACATTTCTTAAAGTGCTATACGCCCTTGTTCCTTGTGCGCATGTGCGCATGAAATCCGAAATGAATGGCTTCATCCTATATTGTTCATCATTATAACGTTCGTAGTTCTATTTGGTTGATAATAAACAATCCAAGATGACTGAGGTTCCTTTATCATTTCGAGCATCTATTGGATTTCAACGTCTCTCGGTTGATATGGTGTGTGTATGTGTGTGTGTTTGTGTGTATGTGGACCGTGTATATGTGTGTGTGTGTGTGTGTTCGTGTGTGTGTGTGTTTCTTCTGCTGCTGCTTGATATAAGTGATTGTTTTACGTATCGTAAACAAACGTCGTTTTCTGCAATAAATCTAGTCTTTCGTCGCCCGTGTCTATGGAAGTGATACACCTACCCAATGTTAAAATAGGCTCAAAGTTCGCGTGGTGCAGCGTGGCGAAAATTCGAAGTGATACTCGAGTTCAGTTTCTTTATTCCATATTATACGATTAAAACATCGCGTATAAATCAAGCCAATACAATATATAAGAGAGGGATCTCGAAAATGTGATGCTTTTAACGGTGACATTTTCCTAGTAGGTCACCGTGTACAAAGAAGATGAAAATGGGTTAATCCTCAAGGCGATCATTTGGCACAATTCCTGCTCTTTCCGTGTAATATACCTAGTAACGTAATATGACTCGACACATTGCCCGGACATCACTATATTAAATAACACAACACAACAAAACACAGCACAATGATGATGTCATAATTGTTGCGTCATGTTGACAGATACGTATGTACTGTATTAGACGTGTGACGGATTTAAACAATGGAACATTGTCGCACCTGAAGATAGCCAGGATTCGCATAAGTATATATATATATATATATATATATATCGTAAACAAACACGCAGAAACATATTTTCCTTAAAAAGAGAGAGAGAGAGAGAGAGAGAGAGAGAGATGAGTTTAAGTGGTTTTAAGGTGTTGACATATACTTGTACCTGGCTGCAATATCAGATGACAAGCAAAATGGTGTCTGTACATCATCATACCAAAGACTAGTGCCGAGGATATCGATTAACGATTGGACTAAGCAACACGCAGAAAACCGAACTGGAATACTTCATATAAAAGTGAACAATACAAAGGTCTACGTCTCTTGGACAAATTTCGATTTGCTCATGACAGGCTGGAAATAGAGATGGCCAGTTCAACAGAGACAGCCTCAAACTAATGCCAACTCTGGTACACGAACAACGGTCATCAACATTCCATCATCGTGGGCGTCAGATTACATCGAAGAACACCTATCGCTACTGGACTCCACTTTAGCGTCGTCAGATTTTATAACGCAGCACAGGAAACGAAAAGCAAGAGTTTGATTACTGGCCGTAGAATCGGGTGCTGCGTACGTGGGGGCACCTATTTCTGTATACGTGTACGTCCAGCTATAAACAGATTCTCGTCCACGGCCATCGCTGACGATTTACGAACTTTCCCCGCAACCTCTAAATAGAATTGTTCCCTTCGATTCGGATAGGGACCAACTTTCCTCAACGGAATCCCTGCTCGCTAGTAGGGGTGTCCGATCGAGTACAACATGCGATCATCTGATGCATGTATTTCGTGGTTTATTCGTACGTCATATTATATCAAAACTGGTTATTATAACAATGGGATCTTCTTCATTACAATGCAGAGAATATTTATGTATCTAATCTGATACGGTCTATTAAAATTATGTTCAATTTAAAGTGGTGGTAGCGGCGGCGGTGGCGGTGGTGATAGTAGTGTTTTACTCGGCACAGAGGTGATATGACATTAATATTTGTCTATTTGACTACTTAATGTTTGACCAACTGATCAATTAATAATAAAATAAGCAAACAGCGAGTTGTTTTCCAAATCTTCCAAACTTTAAAACGGTGTACGACGACCGCATTTAGGGGGGGGGGTTGGAATGCCGATTGTACGTCCGTACATCATCAATCGGGATAGCCTAATCGGGCGGGAAACGAAAACCCGTTATTATGACGAAACGCCTCGTCATCCTGAACATCTTGATTAGAACAAACAGTTTTACTCTAGCAGCCGCGCCTCGTTATACCGAACCTCTCTATCCGTCATAGCAGAAGTGATCCCTTTTCGAGAGGTATCTCTCTCGTAGAACTCCCAAGATAAATAACCTCGTTATGGGAAACGGTGACAATTTGTTGGCTTTTGATAAACATCCTCGCCATCACCTTATAGACATCATTTATTATTTAGTTCACTTCTATCTTTAGCTTATTCGTTTTCTCTCCGTGAGGTAGCGGGCGGCCGGCGTTGACCTTAACTCACTCGACGCTCAACTTTAATCAATCCTGATCACGTCGCACTTGACCTCATCAAGTCAAATGTCAACAAATAGGTTAATTGGTGTGTTTTGCCGCGTTATTGTTAAGAATCTTCCCCGGATCGACGCCCGACTATTTTGATTGGCATTTGCCGGATGGAAAAACGCAGTTGGCATTGTTTATGATATTTTGTCTCCGACTTAGACCCGATGGGATTATTGCATCCTTCCAATTAATATTTCGTCGCGAAATGGGTATTATCCTTTGTAAGTCGCTATATTTACACTCACATAACAAGCCCTTAATCTCAGCGTTCACACTTTGTGGCTCCATCAGAGTTTGTACTGCAGTTAGAGTCCTCAAGAGATGGTTTGCTGACAATATGTGAAGCAGCTTTCTTTATATATATATATATATATATATATATATATATATATATATATATATATATATATATATATAATATATATATATATATAATATATATATATAATATATATATAGCTATAATTCTAATACCTCCGACGGTAGCAGCCTAAATAGCACTAGTTTCGGTTGAAAAAAGTGCGTGTGGCTAAAGTATTTACCCTGCCAGCAATATTTATTGTGGAAATCACTAGCTACTGTTTTTGTTCAAACACGAATGTGGGAACGGTGAGCTTTTGTAGTCAGTATGTCTAGAACAAGGCGCTGCTACTTGTAATCAAAACTGCTGTCACTAATGAAAGTTTGTTGCAATATTGCTTTGTTTTACTAAAGTAATTACTCAGGTAATTGGGTTTAAGTTGTTTTACTGGAAATGTGTTAATAGAAAACCTATTCAGAGCTCCAGGAGACACTGTTTTACATAACGTTTTCTTAAATTTTGCTAGAAATCAAGGAACTAGCTAGACCTTTGTGATTAGAATAAGCTGTGATGATTCGATATTCCTAATAATTCAACCTATCTTTTTGTTGGAAAATTGTATTATGTTAATAAATTATTCTTGACGCCGTGTTAACTATTTTTGACATGATTACCTCAAATGACACTGTTGTATGATATTTGTCTGATTTTATAAGGTTCTCATATCTCTTCTTATTAAGACCTCCCGATTATGATGTATCTAGGATATCTATCCAAAATATTTATCGATATCATCTATTTAAGTGTACGATGATGATGATGATGATGATTGGTGTTTTACGGCCACTTTTGTGCACAAGGTAGGCTAAATGGGCCGAGCGAGCTCCAAAGGTAATGAAGCGACGTCAAAGATGAAACAACCTTCAAATATGCCCACGCCTAAAATCATAATCATCTAAAGACGGTTCGGACACGTGTTAATTTTTCTGCACATATTCTAGAAGATGCGTTACTTCTAACAAGAAGTTCGCTGTTATTCTCACCTAAGTACCTTTTGGAGCAAGGTAAACATTCAGAAACATATATTACATTAGACGAGTGACAGTTCCTATTTCCTATTACTAGATATGTTTCACGAGTAAATTAATATTGTTCTATCCCGTAAATAAATTTTCTTCTTATTTATTGTTGTTTTAATTCTAATTGGTGCTTCGTGTTTCTAAATACATCGAAAAATCCATAAAATTATTGTCCACCATGAGGCTAGACCATAAATATATCACTTAGATAGCGATAATAGGTGTGAGGTTTTAAAGTTGCTTCATATAAGGCCTCCTCAAATTTAGCCATATATATATATATATATATATATATATATATATATATATATATATATATATATATCGGCATAATAAGGTGTCCAGTCATAGCTCATTGCCCACGAAAGACAATTTTTATGATAATTCAAAACAAATTATACTCAATATAGCAGTCAGACACTGTAGGTCTAGCAGGTGGCATCTTTTTTGGAAATGTTCAGCACTGTGAATTTTGGGAAGCATAAACGACCTTTGATGGTAATAAAAAGTTTAGTGATTATGCCAGAATTTCTTAATCTAGTTAAAATGACTTCAATCTTTACAGATATTTGTTTTGGTTTTTAATACTAAATTCTTACTTTTGCAGCTTTCTCTGAGGGCTTATGATTCTAGCTAGTTTATATTTGTCTATCCCTTCGGAACAGCTAATTATTTTTAATTTCTGATGTGAATATTTAATATTTAATTTTCTGCCAAAGTTCAACACTGCATCCATAATTGCTAATTTGTCTATATTAATAGATAGAGACAAATGAAATTAGTATCCTTTTACAATAGAATATAACAAATATGATTAATCATATTACGAATATTGAATCATAGATTTATTTATTCTATTTAAATTCGATTGTTCTGCTTCTGGAAGAAGAGAAGAATAATTGATTTTCGTTAAATACATTTTAGTTGCTGGGAATGTCGCTCGTCCCGAAGTCACCATTGTCATTAAATTTCTACATGATGTTTTCGTCAGCTTCTATCATTTAAACCAACATTAAAAATAATGAATTTCGGGACATTGTTATTGACTCTCTCCTTCTTCAGTATATCCGTGAAATGTTGGAAACGAGCTTCCGGGTAATTTTCCAGTTGGAAATCCACTTTTGGACAGGATGTAATAGCTGAAAGACCTCCAGTGCCCATTATGGGGATGTCTTTTTCTATTGCTGGCCACTTCAACTGAGCTTTTTTTAATCTGTTTCTTGTCCCCACAGCCGGGAAAGACGGAGTTGTCTTTCCTCCTTCCCATATTATTCGTTCGTTTCCGAAGTGGAGGACTAGATGAAGACATCTCTTCTATTGGTGATAATGGCGATGAGAAAGCTAATTTTGTTTAATCCTGCCACCACTTGACAATCTGTGGTTTTAGTATTTCTTTTGCAAAGAGGGAAACAATCTAATGAAAAGACTGGGGAATCAACCGGCTCACTTATCTTCCACGGAGATTTAATTAGTGACGTTTTCCTTGAAATCTTTAGTTTTATGGGAAACGTTTGTGTTTTCTTCCGATTGGATTTTTACGAAAAGGGTGGATGTTTTATTTTCTGTTTTTGGTTTTATCTACTACATTAAACCAATTATTTGTTTGTATTGGTGTATGGTATATATTATGATCTCCTTCCAGTTATCTAATTTCTTTTTAAGGATTTTGAAGTAGGGCTCCGAACATAACGCGGCCCTTTCTATCTCTTGTATCCGTTACCCAACAGATACGCGAAAATGGGTGTACTATTTCCTTCCCTTTTTAGCTAAAAATCCTTTATTTAATTAGGAGCCTGTTCCCGTTGAAGTTCTACTAGTTAGTTCATTTAATTGAAAGTTAAACTCTGCCAGCTGGTTGAAATAGCAACCTCTGGACTCAACATCTTAGCATTATATGCTGAATTAGACATTTTAATTATTTCAGTGAGTCTATCCAGTCCCGAGAATCTTCCCTTTTATACTGGTAGGCATGTTCCACTGAAATTTCAAAAATGTAACATTTGACACCACAGTTCGTAGTTTACAACCGGTGCATGTGGTTCAATATTAAGTTATCATATATACAAGATAAATATTTTGACACAACAATTTACATTCAGCAGTAATTTACTGTGGCACAAAGGAAATAATTCCATACCACAGATGCTGATCTCAGCTCCATTCTGAATTCGAATAGCTAAACAAATCCTACCTATATCAATCATACGGACATAGGTCAGACAGGTTCGGCGTCGCCAAATTGTTGTTTGATCGGAGTGAAAGCCTATCCCTTTTATGGGCTCTCGGCGCGCCAACCAACATAACAGTTTCAGTTGAACACACAACAAAGGTGCGCCCTGTACACTACCAGCATCGCCAAGTTGTTAACCGATCAGGATGAAAATATGTGCCCTTCGTGAACTCTCGGCTCGCTAACGAACATAACCGTTTCATTTGAATGCTAAGGTGTTACCTGATCAGGATGAATTGTATGCCTTTTATGAGCTCTCGGCGCAGTAACCAACACAACATAGCAGTGAAGTGACTTAGCTCAAAAAAACAAAGTAGCAATGCTGTACAGTGGGTTATTACTAGACTAGAACGAAATATCGTCTCAATCCTGAGTAAATTATATGATTTACTCAAACCTAACAGCTAATCCTCATACGTTTCTGTTCATCACTAAGTGAACGTTCATTCACGCCTAATTTAGCGTCCCTAAGTATATGCAGTTAGGTGGGGTGGTATCTAAATTAAAGCGCCTATCCACTTGATCTATTTGATTTATTATGGTCGAGAACAGCGAATTTCAGACAGATCTCCGATACTGCGAATGACACATCGGGATTATAATAGCTATACATTTAACAATTTTCCTATATTTGTGTAACCTAGTTACTCATAATATGGAGGAAAAACTGTCTCCGCAGCTTAATACCCATGGAGATGCCTGTCGGAGTAACGAACGAATCCAGGAATATAAATCCATCAAATAGCATTTTATGATTTAATAGGTTGTTTCGCCAGACCACATAAGAGGACAACAATATAGATTCTACATTATACACAACAAAGCTAATAGAATTAAAATTGTGGCGTTAACGACATAACGTTCTTACATGTTTGTTTCAGGATAGCCATAGAGAGGCACAAGCACAGAACATCAACATATCTGAACATCCTTTGAGACCTCTACCTCCATAAATATAAATAAAACCATACATACATCAATCTAAATATAAAATGTTCTATACTTCCACATATCGATGCATATATGCGTTGACCTATACATGCGTCTGGGCTACTCATCAGCCTGTGGGAACCAGCTAATTCGCTTTTCGTACGAGACAAATATGCCACGCCCACAGGGAAGCGGTTCATGTAGGCTACGCACAAAAAGCCGAAGCAAACATTTTAAAAGCGTACCATTTGACACCACAGCTCGCAGTTTACAACACGTGCATATAGTTCAAAAGTAAGTTAACATATATACAAGATAAATATTTTGACACCACAGTTTACATTCAGCAATAATTTGATGTGGCTCAAAGGTAGCCTATAAATAAAATATTTCGATATAGGCATGTTCCACTGATTCAAAACTTTGGCCAATATAATTAAAACTAGATAGAAAATTATTACTAGGTGGGTTCTTTCACAAACCTCACACCAAATACTACTGAATTATTACTTTTGTAAAAAAAAAAGTTGTTTCAGCATGTTTTTCTTGTCTGTTGTATGTGTGTGTGCGCGCGCGTACGTGCGTGTGCGTGCGTGTCTGTGTGTGTGCGGGTCTTGCGTGTGTGTCTTGCGTGCGTGCCTGTGTGTCTCGTATGTGTTAGTGATAGTAGAAAGCGGTATTGAATTACTGTAAGAACATGTGCCAGCAAGAATTTTCTTAAATTCAATAAGACTATATTCTGATATTTTTTAGCAAAGGGTTTCGTTGGTCTATGAACGAATTTACACTTAACCAAAACTCAACAGACCAATATTTTCCAGTAATTCAGATATCAAAGACTGTAATACGAAATAAGAATATTAATCATATTTCTTGCCCAAGAATTATCGGTTTGGTCGATGTGTACTAGGGTCCGAATATGCTGATTTGAGAAAATCATTTAAGTGAGCCCACTTCAACGCAAACTCTTTGGTAATCTTAATATCTATTTGTGCCTGCATCAGGTTTAAGTGTTGCATAGACGCTGTAGTAATTTATAGAAAAGACGCAAAACTGTCTGTTATTTTATATTCTCAGTTTACAGGTTGATATGATAAAAAGTAGTCATTAAGCAAAATAGTTAATGCTTCATATAGTCTACTACGAGTAAGATAATAAATCCCTTATGACCTGGCACAAATTATGTGTCTACAAATAATGCGTGTTTTATGTTATATATAATAAAGAAGTGGACAGATAGAATTGTGACCAAATAATCCCTACGTGAATAGAAAGTGTGTGTGTGAGTGTGTGTGAGTGTGTGTGTGTGTGTGTGCGTGCGTGCGTACGTGTGTGTGCGCGTGAGTGCGTGTTTGTGTGTGTGTGCATGCGTGCGTGCGTGTTCATTTATTTCATGTTTTCAAAATAAGCATCATGTTTTCTTTCTTCAGAATTGTAAAATAATTATATTGTGAATTTTAACTGTATGGTGTCGAATTAATACAAGTACGCTACAATGTAACTGATTAACCTGTACGAAACGGCATGGATTTCTAAGATATCGGCCCATAATTAATTCTACCATATATTTGTAATGATATACCACCAAACTTCGAATTATATCAGCGCGTTATCTCTTTTGGTAATAGCTTATCAAAATCGACCAATGTTATCACATCTCTTTGTTATCGATTAGTTGTTAATGGTAGTGGGTCTTCTGTGAACAATACAATATCAATTCTATCATCAATGTGGTGTGTACCTCGATCATGTGTGTGTACTATCAACAAAAATACTTAACCTATATCTACATGCACTGATGACAGTTTAGCTTTCACTGGCAGTGTGATGTTTTACATATGATACATATTAATAATTATTTCCCAAATATCTGCATATTTAATGACTCAGAATTACATTGGATCTTAAATACACTCTGCACGGAATAATTACTGCACATGCATATATTAGCTGTAAATACCTAATGTTGTTTATTTTATATCGATTTGCCGAGTCAATTGTGTTTGTATTTTGTTTTTGAAATAGTATATTCTTATGAATATGAAATAAAGAATAATAATGTATATTCTATGATATCGCTCACGAGTACGTATGATCAACGGGGCTTTAATCAGATTTATGAAATATCTACTGGTATAATTATTTATTGCTATGTTATATTTTCACCAAATTCTTAATTTTATTCCTTACAAATATCTGAAAAAGATGGACCAGACGTTAATCTTATCCGTCTACCTGTAATCAAATTTGATCATATCATTCTGACAGGTGTGCTGGGTGACCTATCAATTATAAGATAATATGTTAACATATATTACGGAGACCAAAATAATAATCTCCCAGGTGTTGGTCATAAATCGTATATAAAGTCACGAAATTTCACGTCCTCTCAAATTATCCGTACTCGTAAAATATTTACAACAATTATCAACTGATAGTGTTAATTAACACTATCGTAAAATATTTACAATTATGAACTGATAGTGTTAGTTAACACTATCGTACAGGTGAATGCTCTTATGGAATACCATTAGATATGTTGTTGATATTTATTGTTCAGCAAGACTCTTTACGCTTGATTCTGAAGCGCAACTAACCATAATATAAGTATATCACATAATATTGTTGGTAGATATTTCATATCAGCACTATACATATTCCCGTCACACTCCGATGCTGATCATGACTAAATACAATACATTCGTTGCCTTTAAAGAAGAAAGTTAGAGATTTCTTCTTTTGGTTTTTTAAAGCCCAATAGTTTATTGTATTATACAACGAGATGTAAATTTTTACTGATCCATTAGTTGTTTAATTATATAGCTATTCCTATAGATAAACTAGATCACTATATTATTATTATTATTATTAATTATTATGTAGTAGTAGTAGTAGTATTATTATTATTATTATTATTATTATTATTATTATTATTATTATTATTATTATTATTATTATTATTATTATGTTGGTTGTTATTGCATACAAGTTAACTATCTATGGCGATCGTTCCTCAGTCTTAGAATATCAACATCATAACGTTTGTATACAAAGGTCTTTCACCATTATGATGTTTTAGCAACATACATTGATTTCTTTATGAAGCTGTCGCGACACATTTACAATACTCTATCGTACTATTATAAAATATATTTAACACAAGGTGATTAACCTGGCCTATTATTCATGTGTCAGAGTTGTATTTCTCTATCAGTCTTAGTGAATTATATCTCACCTGACGTTGATTTAGATTAAATTATTGCGACAGCTATAGATTGTACCATATTGTTAGATTGTTAATAGATAGAGACCCTTCTGTTTTATTAATACAATCCATAATACATACATAATATATCCTACCTTGTTATTTTTATTATTTCGTAAAAACCGATATACAAGTACACGCATCTTGCATAGCATAGTGATACCCTAAATTAAAATGATAAAAGTTTAAATAATAGAATTTACAAATTGAGCCTTACGTCTTATATATACAAATGTATAAATCATTTCAACATCATGTTAATATCTGTGTCATCAATATAACCAGTCTTTAGAGTTGCATTCACTAAATCATATGCTATTCACACTTACTGGGGGCAGCTGAAAGTTTCTACTTCTTAAACAGTAAAGTAATACACATCGGTTAAAGTGGATGTTATATTATTCACATCAGACGCCATATTAATAGCACACATTGATAAATATCTATAATTAGTACCAATACATTTCGTCATTTCCAATTAAAACTAACTGATGCGCATATGTAATATCATTATAAAGGCCAATTTAATTTTCACTAAAAGGTTTCCTGGTAAAATACATTAAATAATTATAAGGATAAAATTCTACCCTGGTGGACCTTACTTTTGTTGTACTTAATCACAACCAATTCAAATATGAATATATGAATTATATCTTAAGGGAACAGTTCACTCTCAGATATTATGACTGAAACGTGTAAGTCTTATAAAGGTAACCTAAAATAAAATATCATAGATATAAGGACATAATCTAAATTAATGGATGGTCACCGTTACGAATGTAAGATAGTGCTGCGGGAAGGTGAAACGACCAGTGCTCTGACGTCAGCGAGCACAAGAATGATGTAGGCGTCTGCATCAAGATCGAGTCATGTCACGGATACACTAAGTTAACCTACTAAGTAATGTTAACTGATAACTGTCATTGGTTCATTTACTTAAATCTGAAAGTTTAATAGATGCACCACGTTACAAGAGTAGCGAATAATCTTCGTATGAAATGAGGTACTCCGGAACTAATCCGCGAGGCGGCACTGCGAGCGACTCAGTCCTCCTTGTGCGGCGCCCATAGTAACAGATCAGTTCCAGAACACCGTTATCAGCTTTTTATTCTCTCGATTCGTCTGTATTTGCTTTGATTATGGCGTCAAATAAACGTACATTCGAAGATACGTCTTTAGTCCAACTAAAAACCGAGGTATGAAGATGTGGTGGCACAATTTCGGGTCGAAAACGGGAACTTATAGATAGGTGAGAAGAGCACCCTCCTCCGAGTTGTACAATAATGCTCGCGGTTTCATATATTTTAACATGGCCGGACCGTGTAGGCTTAAATTGGCTTGATCTCAGTGCGAGATATCGAGTTGGGTATTAGACCTAAATGTCGGCTAAGAGAGCTAGATATCCTGAAGAGCATATACACACACAAGAGCATATACACACACACACATGCGGGATTTTGAATAAAAATAAATATAGAAATAATATTGTTCAGGGAAAGGCACGTATTAATCAATATTAATCATTATGATTTTATGTATGATTGAGTTACGTCTTCGTATGCATGTATGCCTGTATAATTTATTTTCTGAACATAATAAATCGGGTGGTATATCTACAAGAATATCATTGTTTTAATAGGACAATGCTGCTGCTGGGACAGACAACCAACCAATGAAGGAGAGAAAACGATGTCTACGCCAGCATACAAGGATCTGCACTCTGGAATCAATCAGTACATCAATATATTTATTTCAAACTGAATCTAGAATGGCATTATACACACACACAACACACACACACACACACATATATATATATATATATATATATATATATATATATATATACTAAATGAAGCGAGTACATGATAGATACAGTTTGGGGTTGCACCAAAGATGTTAAATCTGTACAAGGATGTAACCTGGTATGTTTTAACAGAAACAACAATAAACATATAGGTAAATAAAAGTTCTTGCGGCACTGCTCGTTTTTTTAGCTATGCTATGAGGATCCTGGGAATGACGTGTTTGATAACTGTGTACAAGAGAATTGTTTGTAAATTGTATTTGTAATTGAGTAAGTAAAGTACCAGTGATGTATGAATACATTAATTTGCAGAGTTGGATATTATATATGTCCATTAATTTGGTAATGCCGAGCTGCTTAAAAAGTGGAGTTTTCGGTGCATTTTATCCGATATTGCACATATTTCTGATTGATTTATTCTGTAATATTTCAAGTTTATGCAGTCTGTATTGATATGCTGATCCCCATAACATTGTGTCATACGTAAGAGGAGAATGAATAAGATTGTAGTATAATTATTTTAAATTATCGACAGACATATCTTTTGACCGTATTAACTGCATATGATCCACTGGATAACTGTTTGACAATATGATTAATGGGTCATCCCACGCAAGTCCATCATCTATATAAATACTTAGGAATTTTGCATTTGTTAATTTCCCATTGTGATGGATGTTAAGTTATTGTTTGTGCTCTTTGGAGTAAACACAACAAAAATTGTCTTCTGAACATTCTATGAACATTTTTGCATAGAACCAGTCTGATAGTGCTTTCGGTATTTCGTAGTAATTCTCTTGGGTTTTGTGCAATATATTGTTGTATCGTCTGCAAATAAGATGCATTTTGAATGTGTTAATGCATGCGGTAAATCATTTGTATAGGTGATGAATAGGAGTTGGTCGAGAACACTTCCTTGGGCAACCCCACCGGTTACACTATGACTGGCAGAGTGTATAAGTGATGGTATGACACAAATTGGGACTTGTTTGTCAAATAGTTCCTGAACCACTCCAAAGCAACGCCGCGAACACCATAAACATGTAGCTTTTTCAACAAAATATTGCGATCTATTGTGTCAAATGGCTTAGAGAGGTCCAGAAATATTGCAAGTGTGATCAGGTTACTTTCAAGTGTGGCCAGAACATGGGCATAGAATTTGGAAACTGTGTCAATAGTAGAATGCGTCAATAGTAAAATGCAGACATTTTTTCCGCCGGTATCCAAAAATCGGATTGATGAATATATCTCAATGTCTGTCAAAATGTTTGAAGAGAACTGCAGAGATTTCTATAATCAGAGGTAAAATATGCCTCATTGTCTTGGTAGCAAATAGTAATAGTAATTATTTAATGTCATATACTGATATAGAATGATACAATATGAACTTATTTTTGGTGCATTAATTACAGGTAAAATAATTATTTAAATAAAATATAAACATATAATGGGACATTCATGGGCAGAATAATAGATATGTACTATATGTAGTCATAGAATCAAAATGTGCCACACACACACAATTAACACTTTATCAGCTTGGTTTTCACGTCTCTGTACACTTTAGTGCATGAATCAATTTCTTAATTAGATCCTTTTGTGACCAAGGAAAAGAATGATCACCTCTTTCATTGCACTGTAGGCATGATTATTAAAGCTATTTGTGTTGAATTTCACTAACCGTCTTAAGAAACTATAACTGTTTACTTTGCTTTTGGGGAATCCCAAGGACTGGGTTGCTCGTAGCGCCATCTATCAAATTGTTTTCGTGAGTAGGTTCCCTATTACAAGGATTCTTTGGTCATTTCATTAACACATGAGCCTGTTTGGACTAACTATAATGTAATGTTTGTAAATATGTAGTACTCCTGAGAATTTAATAGGAAAGTAAACTGTTCCTTTAACTTAATTATCAAGTGCACTGTGATACGATTGAAGCATCACTAAATTAAGGCAAATTTAGATGTATCTATTAATTTGCAGGAACTGTTTATAATTCCTACACATGTTGACAATATTATGACAACTTCAAAATGCTGCTGCTACCACTACTACTAATAATAATAATAATAATAATAATAATAATAATAATAATAATATAGATTTAATACATAGCCGTTACTATATATGTCTGAGCTACTCATCAGCCGGTGGAAAACAAATAATCAGGGGTTTTTGTACGTGACAAATATGTCACGCACACAGGGAAGCGGTTGATGTAGGCTACTCACAAAAAGCGGAAGCAAATAAAAAAAGGACTATTTGACACCGCATCTCACAGTTAACAACACGTGCTTGTGGTTCAATAGTAGGTTAACATATATACAAAATAAATATTTTAACACCACAGTTTACATTCAGCAGTATTTTTTTTTTTTTGGCTCAAAGGTAACCTATGCATCAGAATAATAGTTCGACACCACAGATGCTGACACCAGTTTCATTCTGGATTCGAATAAGTAAACAAATTCTACCTATATTAATCGTATCGACAGACGCCCGACAGGTTCGACGTCGTAAGTTGTCTAATAAGATTGAAAAGCTAAGCCTTCCATATGTTCTCAGCGCGTCAACCAACATTACAATTTGTTGAACACGTGACAAAAACGTGTTGTGTACATTAACTACATATGAAAGAATCGAAATGACTCGGCTATATTGTTAGAACTAAATACAGAATTTAAAAAAAAATCTAACAGAAGACTATCCACACAAGAAAGCATATTGTTGTTATTCAGACGTGTCATTTATTTAATACAAATCGTTTAATGTTTATTTCTGTAATATCTATTTCCTGGAAACCAAGCAACGAGCAATGCCAAAGTTATAATGATTACTGGAAATGTTTATCAGGTGTCAGGGAGCAGTTTACTAACACGATCCCCCCCCCAAACAAAAAAACTCAAACTACGAGCGATAAAGCAGGAAGATGATACTTTAATAATGCGAAACTGAAACCAATTACACTTGTGACTGCTGACATAGAGATAAAAAGGTATCCTCACGTAGCAAAATCAATTAATGAAGCTACTATGATGTTTGATCTCATCAAAGCGGCTTTACTGTTTTTCATAAAGTTAGAGTACCCAGAATATGACGTCATCTGGTCGGCATACTATAAAATAGACTAAGAGATAGAGAAGATCGAGAACGGAGCACCAAAACTGGTAACCAGTCTACGATCTCTACCATATATAATAAACAAATCTGCCACCAATTATTAGTTGCATATAAACGTCAGTTCTTCCCTATAAGATATCAATTTCAATTCAGCTCAATTCAATAACTTTATTCCGAAACATTACATCCATATAAAAAAAGGGAAACTAAACTATGTCAAATAATTATATACATAAAGCATTTACGCCACACTACTCATGATACTCTGGAATTTTGCATTGCCCGATCTAGCTATGGACGCAAAAAAGTATACATATTTTACAAGTAGGTAAACCTCTTGACACAAGTGGGTAAACCTCTTGACACAAACTCGCACTACAATCTCGAGGTTCATTGCATAACAATCAAAAAACATTATTGTAGGATACACAGTTTTCTACTAGACTCTGCTCTATAGTAACACCACAGATGGCATGTATATAATGAAGTAAGTAGGGTTTAAATAAATTAAATTTTACAGATTCTGTACACATGTAAAACTTTCGGATCAAGGTATTACCTTGAGCATAAATTCTCTTCTATTGCCTAGACATGTTATCATTGTCACTGAGATCTTCTATGATGATGACGATTGATGTTTTACGGCCACTTTTGTGCACATGGTAAGCTAAATTGACCGTCTTCTGTGATAATATGCCCAAAATATTTACATTTACTAAACCTCGGTAATGTTTCACCATTTTCTGAATGTGTATATCTTTAAACCTTTTGCAACAAAATATCATAACGTTACTTTTTGTATTTAATATCACGTTCTAACCCATATTCTGAACATGCAGATAAGAACATTGATAAACCCACAGATGAAGGAGGCATGAGCACTAAGTTCTCAGTATACATCAAATAGTTCATTAACGTGGAACCTATTATGCATCCAGCGTTTAACCTGTTTAACTTGTTACTAAGATCATCCGTATTAAACACACAAACACACACAAAATAATTCCTCCTTAACGCACCGCGTTACTAGCGGAAAAATTGTAGGACATGTTATTTTTCCAACGTACATACATTGTTTTAGTAGTATACAAAAATATTAAAATCCTAACTATATACAAAGGTATGCCTCACTTTATATGTTTCTCAAATAGAACATAATGATTTACACGATCAAAAGCTTTGGATGCATTAAAAAAACAGGAGTATACATTACTATTCAAACTCCTATATTTTAGCACAGCCTCTTTGAAGGCATATATACACTTGATTGCCAAACTGATTATTACATGAAGTAGTTAGGCTGTATGCAATACGGTCATTAATAATTATAAGAGTACAGTTTGTAGCATATAAATATCATTGATATAACCATCAGTTACTGTGTTATAAAATGCATTATAATCATCTTGGTAGTTGTCCTTGCTGTGTTGCTGTAGATATAGTGGTTTCTAACCAACGATTTTGAATCTTTTCCGAAGGACTCCTGAAGATGGTCATCCTGGTAGCCATAGTGAGTTTGTAATATTGGCAGCCTACTTCTGGGAGGCTTCTAACTACTGGATACTGATCAAGTTGTATTTTTCAGTTTTCTAAATGATAGCTAAATCGAAATAAAAATTATTTCTTTTGATATTTTTGTCTCACTTTTTGTTATAAACGGGGATTTATTTTTAGTTTATTTGATATAAACATTATATAATTATACGAAATATATATCTAGGCTATAAATATTCTACTCTTATATCATTATGTTATATATAAAAACATGTTTTTATCCATAAGTTTGACATACATACAATTAGATCTGATTTAAAACCTATACGTACACATACAAAATATTTACATATAATATAGGCCGGTATTATTTAGCCGACAGCCTGGTCCCGAACGATAGAAAACGATCTTAATTATCCGGTAGCCGGGTCCCGAAGGAAAGTATCGGCGACTGCTTACCCGCAGCCGGGTATTCAATACTAATTTGTGTTCTTGTTCAGCCGGCATTGCCGGATGCGCAACAACATAAACCTTCACTCGGTGGCCGGCAAGCCCAGCTGGGTCATGGCAAAATGAGTGGCTGCGTTGGTGTAGATGCACAAGGTTTAGTTTATAGTGATTCACTGGGGAACCGAATCTTTTCCGGGTGGGCAGGAGACAACATCTTCACTGGGGAACCGGCAGCCGGGTGAATAATGGCTTCCTATAAACATAATATGTTCATTATAGTTTAGATCTATAACCATATCATTCTATGTCTTAATTTCGGGGGCTAATCACTGAGTCATAAACACTCCTTAATTAGTTTCTGTTTTATTATTATTTCTTCGTTATTTGATAATGTTCTATCACAATGTACGAAATGATCTGCCCCGAACAAAATGTTCGGTCTACCAACCTGCGACAGAGTAATATATCTTGTTGCGCTAACATGTGCGGATGATGTACGGTCATGTTTACGAAATAATTCCTTCATCGTGTGGCCATACATAATGTAATATGTGACTTATTTAAATAACAGTATAATCTAGAGATATTAGCAATAGGAAGTTAATACCTATTGCGGCATATTCCTCCTTTTAAAGTGATATTTATTGGCTAGTAATTTGTGAGCGATAATAAGGAAATATGTCTGGAGACCAGCGTCCAGCACTTGATTTTAAGTGCACTGATATATTGCTAACCCAGATTAATGTCACCAAATCTATTGCTACAGTTATCGCTACATTGACGGAGTGCGTATGCAATGTAACGCTTGATAATATCGACATCATCATACATAATCTGGATGTTTTAGGTGTTCTGCTTTGTCGCCAAACGACTATTAGATCTGCAACATGTACAGGCAATGGGCATGGCAGCACAGATAACATTACTACTTTATCAGCAGATAATGACAGTGATTACTGCCAAGATTTACCAAGTCAAGCAGGAGATCATCAGAACTTCATCGAAAGTAATGATTTCCATACAAAGGTGACCACCCTTGTTATTATACCACTTCTGAATAGTTTGAACAGTTGGAAGCTATCGAGCAACCATATTCGTAGAGTTTGTAGTAGCATTGTTATAGTCACAACTGAGCTGTGTTCATATCCAAATTGCCTTCATAATCTTGTAAATGTTTCCTATCAGATGATAAAGGAGAGCACTGCAAACTCTAAGTTCTCAGATTGTGCCGACCATGACAATGAATCAACCGTTGTCTTAATGCACTTAGAACTACTTACTAGGATACTTGAGAAATGTGGACAGGATATCCCATGGTATCAGACTATTAGAGAACAATTACTGAATGAATCATCTAGAATAATGCTGCTCGCAGATGAAAAAATAGTTGGACAGCTGTTAGGCTCACTGTTACCTGTCTTAATTGGTGACACACCAAAAGATACAGATATTAACTTGATTTGGAATACAGTACTAAGCTGTTCACACAATTGCAGATGTACCGCTAAAATGGAGTCACTTGGTTTGCTGAGTGAAAGGGCCATCTTTCTTGTGTGCAGCGTTGCAGATATCTTCTTTCCTGCTACTGGATTTTCTCATGATGTGTTAACCCTATTACTAGGGCCAGATATCTGGCATATTATACAATCAGGGGTCTTTCATGAGTCTTCATTGACCAGAAAAAGAGCAATGTATCTGCTAAAGAGATTACTTGATGTTATTCAGACACAGAACATTGAGCTTATTCCAGAAGAATGTGAACAGCCTCGATTTTGGTGGACAGATTCCCAAAAAACACAACTGTCCGAACTGTGGATGAATTATATTCTTCTTGTAGAAACACTTGAGGAAAAACAGGTGAAATATGTATTTTTCTCCCAAAAAGAGTATGTACAAATTACTACAATTAATATTTTTAAAAAGAGTTTAAGTTACTAAATTTAAAGTAAGTTAGTATGTACAATTAATATTTTTAAAAGGAGTTCAAGTTACTAAATTTAAAGTAAGTTAGTATGTACAATTAATATTTTTTAAGGGAGTTCAAGTTACTAAATTTAAAGTGAGTGAGTATGTACAATTAATAGAATAACAGGAATAGTGGATCTTGCTGATTTTGGTAGTATTAGTATTAATATACTATTACTACCTAAGTACAAAATACTATTACTAATAGTATTTTGTAGTTGAATAAATCATTAATGAATTATTCATGTTATAAACTACTTTCATTTCATACTGAGAATATGCAACTTTCCTTTAATCTTTGTTAAGTAATTTGTTTTTAATTCAATGTATGAATAATAAATTTTTAGATTCATGTTATCAGACCACTGATGCCAAGATTTCAACTTCTGCTAAATGCTGCTAGTTATGATACAGAAGATCAAACAGGTAAAATATTTTCTGGCTAATATTGTTTTTAACTTTAAAGCAAATCATAGTTACCCAAAAATTGGGATTTTTAATAAATCAGAATACTGTTTATTGCATACATGGGGTCAATTCCGGAATTGGAATTGATTATTTAAAAAAAATGAATTGGAATTGAGAAATCTTGAATTGGAATAGAAAAGTTTTGAATTCCTACAAAACAATTAAATCCAAAAATTAATATACCATTTTTACAATGTTAACACTTACATGTGGTGTTACCAATATACTGAAACCATAATGATCCAGAGCTTTGGTTCCTTTTATATATATATATATATATATATCAGATATGCACACAGACTGTGGCACCCCAAGTGAGCAGTTAGCCACTGTGACACCACCATATAGCATACCTGTAATCTATATAGAGATGTTGCTATTTAGGAATTAATTAATTTTATCATCTCACCAGGAATGCCAATCTGGAGCCAAAGTTTGCCCCTCCTCTTCTCAAACTGTAACTACTATAGCCTGTCCCCAGACTTAACTGTTTAATAACCATTTGAGAGATTTTGCAAACTTACCATATGTCATTGGTTTAGTACCCAGCAGGGTTGTGAAACTAAATACAGGGTCTGACCCCTGCTGGGCGGAGCTAAGCAAATACATTAATTTTAAGGCTCCTACTGGGCAGTGGAATATAAACATACCTTTGATGATTACAAAATATACTCTTACATGGGGATGCACCCAAGGCTATGATCCACCACATGATATAATACCTCTTTAGCTAACCACAAAGCATTCCTGTATTCTATATAGAGATATTACTATTTAGGAATTTACCCCCATTCAATATTTAGAACAGGCAAAATTAAATTAAATCCACAAATTAATTAACCATTTAATTTTTTAATTCAGAAATATTTCTTTCATGACAATCCTACTTGGAATATAAACTACTCGGAGTATGTATTCCAAGTAAGTACTCGGAGTATCTACTCATGGTAAAAAATATTATGCAAAAAGAATTGGAATTGATAAATTTGAGGTGGAATTGACCAAATGGAATTGAGTGGAATTAGAATTGACAAAATGGAATTGACTGGTTTATAGCCATGCAAAATCAATTTTTTTTCTGTTAATGATTCCAGTGTGTCACCACTAATTTATTAAATAAAACAAATTGTCTGGTGCTGGACATTTTAAACCAGAAGATGTGATCACAAGTGTAGCCTTAAGTTTCAGACACTGCTTGATGTTTGCACATAGATGTTCAATCTTACTTAACTGCACTGTTCCTACACTCAATGCGCTTGGATTTAGTCCCATCCAATTTTTGGAAAAAAAACATCCACACATGGTCACCAGGTCTACCACCCTTAATAGTGGCCATATTTGATTACTCTGTTAACAGCAGCAAAATAGTAAGAACTTATTCAGTGTATATATTACTTTGAGAGACAATGAGATTATAATTCAGTCTTCACTTTCCCCCACTTTATATCCCTTTGGTTGTATGGATGATGATGATTGGTGTTTTATGGCCACTTTTGTGCACGTGGTAGGCTAAATGGGCCGAATGACCTCTAAAGGTAATGAAGCGAAGTCAAAGATGAAACAACCTTCAGATATGCCCATGCCGAGATTCGAAAATGGGAAGTGATCTGTGATCCAACATGCAACTGCTAGAGCACAGAGGTGCCCCTTTGGTTGTATGGAAGCCACATATAAAATTAACCAAGTGTAACTCTTTCACATGGGAATGTTACAAGATGGATTCATAGAAGTCATTTTATACAATTTTCCTTTATTTAATCCTACTTAAAATTGGCAAATAATTTTAGTGCATACCTTGATCACCTGCCACATTAAGTGAAGCCATTGGCATTGCATGGTCAACCACAGTTTAGTATATCAGCATTATAGTCAAAGTAAAAGGCAGTGCACTTTCTAATAGATCAATTCACCTCCTGGGCTTCAGAAGCCAATTTAACAAACTCAACCAATCAGAACAGATCAGTTGGTTCAGGCCACCAACATATTATAACATCTTACATAATTACTACAGTGTGATAGTGTCTAATCATTTCCACCAATAGTATAATGTCTCAAATATTGGATTATGTTGATTGGTGCACATTGTGAGCATCTTAACATCTTAAAAATGCATACCATTCCAACAACTATTTTTCATGTGTATAAAATGTATAAATTTGTGAGTCAGTATACTGAGAAAACCCTGAGTTTAACCCAGTGTAGCAGGAAATCACACACCCTCTAAATCAGAAACACCCACTCATGATTTCCTAGGAAATTGAAAACCCCCTGCCCATATATGGTCATGGGGTTTGGGGATTTCCTAGGAAATCACAATCCCCCCCTGCAAATCACAAACCCCCTCATAATATATGACACATACCAGTAGTGATGGTGTTTTTAATTGCATCTCACCATCTCCTGCCATGTGTGATTTTAATACGAACAACATATATTTGTACATTATGAATGGATCATATTGGACTTTTTGCACAAAATTAATTTTGTTTTGTTTAAGAACAGTTTAAAGTAGAGTATGTCTGTTAAATTGCAACAAAAAGTATTTCATCTCATAGGTCAGGTTTCAATCTAATATCTAAAGAAATAGGAATATTAAAATGTAGTTGTAGAATAATTTCTTCATGTGGTAAAATACACTGCCTCTGTTCCTAACCTCTCTCCATTGCACATGTATTCATTCAGTAGTGTCACAAAACAAGGGAATAGCTGCCTCCTTTCTATTTTACCATATTCTTTTGTTCTAACTACAAATTTTCTCATCCATCTGCACAAATATATTTATTATTTTTATGTATTTAAAATAATATCACAGTTGTGATATAAAAGTGATTATATTTTAACCTCTCCCTGTCACCATTAGAAAAAAAGTGAGATCGAATATATATATATATATATATATATATATATACATACATGCATGGGGAATAGGGTGTTAGTACAGTCAGTAGCAGTGCTGGGTTTGTAATGCTAAGAATTGCAATTTGAATCTCGCCGTTATCCTTAAAAAAATCTGACTTTCTTTTTAGGTCCAGCTACAACAAGCTCTAGTACCATATTTACTGTATTCATGTATTATCAAACTGGATTTCATGGGGGGTGCAATTCCCAGGGAGGGTTATGATTTCCTAGGAAATTACATACCCTGGAGTGTGCAATTTCAAGGGGTTTGTAATTAACTGCTATACCTGGTTCAACTAGTAAAACCTAGGTTTAACCCACCAGGCTGAACTAAACCAGTTCAACCCGGGTTAAACTCCAACCTTGCCCCACATACATGTTTTCCTTTCCCCACAACTTTAGTCTTATCAAAACATAATCTCACATAATCCTGTTTTCGGAAATTGGCAAGTATCAATATATACTGGTAAATTACACAAAATTTTGTTTCTGGTATGTACTCAGCATGAGATAACTATCATTATTGAATCTATGTGAATGTTCACCTTGTATACCTGTCCTGCCTAAACACCAACGCCTTAATATTAGCTTAATGATCCCCTAAATGCATAGAAAAGATGTGACTTCACATGACCAAATTAGAAAACAGCATAGTGGTAGATGACGTTATTCTCAGGACTCAGTCACTCACCTTTAATGAACATATATCAACAACCTGCAAAGAGGCAGGATGCCAATTAAATGCTCTCCGTCGGTTGTCAAATATATTGAATGAGAGAGAAAATTATGTATTGTTTGAATGTTTCATTATGTCACATTTTAACTACTGTCCAGCTGTTTGGCATTTCTGCAAAATATCCTGTATTTAGAAAATATCCAGAAGCAGGCATTGCGCTATATTATAAAAGATTATTCATCCACGTATACAGAATTACGAAATATGGCTTGCAACCTCTTCTGTATGTACATAGAATCAAGCTTATTATGATTGAAATATTTAAAATTATTCATAAAATAGGACTTAATTATCTACATGAACTATTTGTTTGAAAGGTACACATTCATTATGTCGAGACCTACCTCTATAAATCTAAATACAAATACAACAATACATACATCAATCTAAATATAAAATGTTCCATACCTCCACATATCGATACATATATACATATACCTATACATGTGTCTGGTCTACTCATCAACCTGTGAGGTCCAGTTAATTTGCTTTTCGTATGCGACAAATATGTCACGCCCACAGGAAAGTGTGTGTGTGTTACCGACCTGAAATAAAGTTGTATCTTATCTCATGTCAGATCATCCCCAAATTCATCCAATTTACCATATTAAAGCAATGTGGTTTCACTCCACACCTTTTATTGGGTTGATCTCCCAAGATTATCCCAACCAGAGATTTAGGAGAATTATCACTGATTAGTATGACTATGACATGGTATTAAAATATAATTACAATTCAGTTATAAATATATGTAAGAATAATTATCTAGTATAAGTAACAATTGGTTTTAAAGAACATTAATTTTTTGTACTGGAAGTTAATTGAAAAGTGTATGTTTACAAAATAATCAGTAAAACTAAAAATAAATGGAATAATAAAAATCAGATTAGTCAAAAAAAATCAATAAAACATAAAAAAATTCAAAGCACATAATTTTTTGCTTTGATTAAATCATTTTGTTAAGCCATTAGATGTATTTCGGTTACATACCTTCAATTATAAGCAAAAATGTTACAGTGTGATCTCTGGACCCAGGTTGAGTTATATATAAGCAAATGTGTGTGTTTATCTCTACGTTCACAAAAAGTTCTGACAAAAGGGTCTTAAATGGCAGTGAATATGACATTGGTTGGGACTATGATGTTTACTCATTAATTTATTTATTTATTATTCTAAGCCCTTAGTTATCTTTAATTAATTTAATTAAAGTTAATTTGAGTATGTATGTGTGTGTAGGCTTTATATATATATATATATATATATATATATTATTAATAAAATTGTATCTGTGTGTTCGACAAAAAAGTGGTGAATATGCCATTATTTAGGAATATATGAGATGAACTAATCACACACACACACCTACATTTATGCTTACACACTCAAATAATTGGGTTCTCACACCATACATGCTTCATGTAGCAGCTTATTGCTACAATGATAGATCAGATTTATTAATCAGTGTTCAATTATATATATATATATATATATATATATATATATAAGCTTAAAAGTTGCACTTCATACAGACTTTAAAGTTAGCTCTGTGGGGGCCTACTTTGGTCCATATAATTACGGTTTTAGACAAATAAATAAAATGTTTTAATGAGATTTAGTTTTTGAAGAATTGGGTTGATATGATCGTTGTTTTGAGTATTTCTCCCTGTGTGTGTGTGTGGGTGGGTTGTAGGACGTTTTGGCCACAGCCAGCTACCTCGGGACGTTTTGGCCATGGAAATTATTAAGAGTGGAGGTTTTGGCTATTTCATCTTTATTGTCTGTGTGTCTATTTAGATTATTGAAATCAAATAAATATGCTTACTATTATTGATAGGATTAAGAGTTATTTCAGCCGCTAATCTTCCTGTGTTTGTTTTTGAACATATTCAGGTAAGAAACCATTATTACACACATCATGGTTACTGTGTTTGGCACAGAGAGCTGCCTCACATGATAACAGTCATGTCCAAAGATGGATCGTGCAGCAGATCTTAGAGTTTCCCTTGAAAAGATGCCCATTCTTTTCCCAAGGAGGGAAAGCTGTAAGTAAACAATTTATTTTACTCAAAAACTGAAGTTGATGTTAAGCTCCATTTTCCGAGGATCTTTGTGAAAATGTTTGTCCCAAAATAAACTTGCTATTTATTTGATATTTCAGTTTTTCTGTGCACCACTTATAAAAATGCTGTCGGTTTCCAGTCTTTATCACAGGTTCGTATATTGGTCTGCTTCGTTGTGCAATCTACACAAAATTGTAGTCATGGTTGCATTAAAAATGTGTTTGATTTGTTTAATTAATAACTATTATATGTTCCAGACAATCAGATGTATTACTTGGCCAATGTCCTCCTGTGGCTCAGTCAGTTGCCACCTTCTTCAAAAATATCAGTGAAAGTTTGGATAGGGAAAGTAGAGGTAATAAGTTTGTGTGTATGTGTGTGATACACTGACAAATATACAAATTTTATGTCTGGAATCTATACAAGTAATCCCTGAATTTCTGTCTGATTTGAATATGTTTTTGATTTACAAACTAATTTCATAATTATTTCTTTCAGCTGATTTTTTTCACAGTTTTTTTAAAGGTTTGTTGTCACAAACCTGGGGAGGAGGACCATTAGTGTATGTTGTTAGAGGACTATCTCAACTAAATGATAGGTCATTGGTAAGCGATGCTACTATATCAATGTTAAGGTATGTTGTCTATTTCCTGTTAATATATTACGTGTTTATTTGAAAAATGAAGCCTTTTAAAAGTGTACCTTTGTGTATGTGTGTGATTTCCAGTTCAAAACGTATACATAATTGTTATGTTTTGATCAGCCAACTATTCTCTAATTCACTCATGAACTTCCAGGTCAGGATGTGAATGCTATTAATACCTGTTTTGTGTGATGTTTCCCCAGAGAGTCAGTCCATAGCCATATATCCCAGGTGTAATAAGCACCAAGGCTGTACTAAATACTGACATACCATATTGTTCTGTGTATACCAAGCATTCCTGTATAACGTCCACACCTTGTTCACTGGGAAAACCTCATTTTAGTGTATAATGTACAGGAGAAACTGGGAAAATCTGCAGCTGGACTTGTGGACCATTTCTTCCAGAATGACCTACACCATCTGTGTCTGATAACCTGATACAGAGTTTGCTCCTAAGGTCCACAAAAAGATCAAAAGCTGTTCGCCGCAACCCTTGATTTCCATTCGTGATTGTTTTGATATTATAATTAATAAATAAACTTGTCTCAATTGTGAGCAGTGATTCCTATTGTATTGCCAATCAATGAAATATGATGCACGTATAAGTCAATGTGTTTTGCAAATTTTTATGGTAGTGATTTATGTTTACATTTTGTATAATGATTCTTTTGATCATTTGGTAATTAAAAGTGATAAAAGAAAAAATAATTAGACATATAAGGAAATTAAGTGATTTATTATAATAACTGTGAACACCGTTCAATTAAGTTTACAGTATTATAAATAGCAATGCAAATTCTAGCCAGCATTGACAACATCATTGGTAGACTTAGAAACTTGTACACTGCAAAAGGAAAATCGTGTAACATTGTCTATGTAGAAGCATATGACAACCATCCCGCTGACTGAGTTCTCAGCTGCAGAGAACTGAGTGAGTGGCGTATGAAATGTGGAAAGTCAGCAAAATTCCCTGACTTTGTGATTTATGCTTGAAAAATATGAACTGTGTTATTTGTTGGGTTTTTCAAATTTTATTATCAACTTAGCAATAAAATACATGTATTAGTTATGGCATATACTGCCAAAAACAAGGAAAACAGTGGGGGGGAACTGTGTGTGTTATACATGGAAGAATACAGTACTCTCTCTCTATTTCATGTACATAAACTAACACAACTGTTGATCACATCTATAAAGATATATTTTTCTTTAGAGATTTGATGTTCAGTCCAATGAGCACTTTACAAGCAAGGTTTAGGTCAGCGGTCCAGTATTATTTGATGGTATTTGTGACAAAATGTCTTGATTTGGTGAGCATATACAGTTAACAGCCAATCATATATTATTAAATTAAAATAAAATTATTGCTAACACTAATGGTGTTACTGAAAGCTGTTATTCTAACTCATACATCATGTGTTAAACAAGTTTACGGTTAGATTTAGTCCATTCTGTCCTCCTGCGTGTCATAAGAAATGTCTAATATTGGGTAACTGTAAATAACCCTTGACCCTGATGTGTCATTAAACTCTATTTACTTATGTACCTATGTACTTTGGTTGTTGTTTAATAATTTCTTAAATTTCCTTAGGATTCAGTAAGTCTGAGCAACTTCTGTAGTCTTCTCGCTTGTCTGAGAGCTGGTGAGGTGTGGCAAAGAGGAACCGATTTCTATCAGCTTCTTGTCATATTTCTGTCGGAGAGTGGCACTAAAAGTCAGCTTTGGAGTGGTAATAAGATAAGACAGCACCTTGAGACATCAGTACAAGATCACATTTCTAGGTCGAGTCAGAAAGACAACAAAGAAGGTGAATTTGATGTATTTAGGGTATTGATCCAAACGGTTAAGTTGATACTTTGTTCTTCACCTCAGACTTAATTTATGTTTAGAGAAGTGAATTGGATGTTGTTTATTCATTGCTATTTAATTTATGTTGACAGATGTGTTTGTGGGGATGTACTTGAAATAGAGATGTGGTAACTGTTTGACCTTTTTCAGACACTGTTGAGTTAATGTACCAGCAAAGTATCCAGATTATCAGGTTACTCATTCTGGCATATGATGCCCAGATATTTGATACCTCGAAAGATTCACCTTATTTACAGGTATTACAATTAGCCCTGAGTGTTTTCATATTATATACTGTTAATGCCTGTTTCTAGCATAAGAAATAGACAATAAAATGTAATTGTATCTGTTGCATGTCTGTCTCTGTGTGTGTGGGTGGGTGAGTGTGTATGTGAGATAGAGATAGATAGAGAGACAATTTTATTACGTTATTTTGCAGAGAATGTTTGCAGCTCCTTTGGATATCATTTGTTCAATGAACTCTCATGCATACATCTCAATGCAAAAGGTTCACCAGTCACTTATCCTACTCACTGTTTTAATGCAGGAAACTGATTCCATGATGGGTATGTATTAGGCAGAACAGTTCTATTATCAAAATGCCATTTCTTTATATAAAATAATAACCTGGATATAATTTGTTACATAATTGTAGCTGATCTACAAGTGTTATTTCATCTTATCATTTGGAATGACCAAACTGAATATATACATGTTGTTGTTGATTTTTTTAATTTTATCAGCTGATAATGACTGTCCCCTGCAGAGTGAAGTAAAACAGATCATTAATTTGAGTGTTGGTGAGATTCTGCTGTTTATTGAAAGGCAAATATTGGAGACAGTTGAGGTTTGTTCTGACATGTGTTCCTGATTTAAAGTAGTTTATAAAAAAGGCTTTACTGAGAAACAAGATAATAATTGGTGGTTCAGTTCTATACATTTAAAGGGGAAAGTAAGAAATTATGCACATGCTGGGGAATTGTACACATCCAAATTTAGTCTGTTGGAACATTTAACCAAGAAGCTATGCTATATCAAGTTTATAATTTTTTGTTTACTATCCGCCAAAAAAATGTAACTTTTTCACATTTAGATTAACTGCTGACAACCAGTATTATGAAAATTTGTTTTTGTATTAAACCACTGAAAGTTTACCTGGAAGTGAATTTCACGTATTCATTTGCTGCTGTCAGCCATTTCCCCATAAATGATAAAACTGCGTATTGGTCCCAAATGAAGTTAAAAACAATACATGATAAACAAAATAAAATCATGTGGCATTATCAAGCCTGACCCTGGTATAAACAAATTTCTCCAAGAATTATCATAAAATAAACCTGATATAAATATAAGGAAATAATCTCAATTACTGGAGGGTCACCATTATGGCTTCGCTGAATGCCAGATTCAAAAGCAGGAACGGGGAAAGTTAAGTGCTCTTGGTCAACCTAATACAAGGATCTTGTAACCTTCTCGAGATTAACTCACCTCACAGTTGCTTTAGCTTGGCTATTAACTGTAATATCTTGGTCATTCTGTGTATTATGAACAGTTGACCCATTAATGCAGATACCATTTGTAAAATGCCACTGTCTAAACACACAACAGAAACATCAGGACATCATGTGACACTACTCGCACATTTGATTTAACTAAAATACAGTCCAATTTATATACAGAATTACAACAAAGAGATTCCTTCTCAGAATCCATTGGCATATACTGTATGAATATATTTTACGTGCTTTTAAATGAGTTATACAGACTTCCGGTCAAAATGGCTTGTTAATAGTGATGTCAGCATTCAGGAGTTTCTGGTCTCTGTATAACTTCAGAATGGTGGCACTCTCGTATAAGTCACAATCGATTTATCAGGAATTTAAAGTAGAATATTTAATATGTGGTTGATCATGTTCACATTTTGACATCATTTATGATATTTGTGAACATAGCTGTAGTATTCCTGAAGCATTTAAGGGGCGTTTCCATGGTCTAGCGGTAGCGTGTTGGACCACAGATCACTACCAACTGTGTTCGAATCTCGGCGTCGGCATATCTGAAGGTTGTTTCATCCTCGACTTCGCTTCATTACCTTTGGAGGTCGCTTGGCCCATTTAGCCTACCATGTGCACAAAAGTGGCCGTAAAACATCAATCATCATCATCATCCTGAAGCATTTAAATGAAGTGAACTGTTCCTCTTAAGTAGGAATTTGTTTACATTTTAAAGCTTTGTCTGTGATGGTGAGAAGTTTAGATGAACTTCTTACATATAAAATGTTCTAATGGTTGTGATGTTGAAATATTAAAATATGCATTGTTATTTCCTACAGGGGTTATCTGTGTCATATATTGACCTTTACTGCGACCTTTTGCTGACCATTGGTTCTTTATTTAGCGAAGAATTAAGTGGATCTAGTCATGTGACCTCATTGGTAGAAGTTTGTATCAACATTTCTGAAAAGCAGTTAAAGGTTTGTAAAATAGAATAAGTTTGTGTATTTGTTGCTATTTATATATATATATATATATATATATATATAGAGAGAGAGAGAGAGTGGTGTGTGAAAGCCATAGTAGATCTGTTTATTCATTTTGAAATATTTCAGATGGACCAGCCAGTATTACTTCCAATGTATTCTGCAGTCAGACTGTTGGCAACATTCTGTAAAATTCTTCAACGAAACAACGATATGTGGCAGTTGATGTGGACAAAACAGATTTTACACTTCTATGATAACTGGCATATCATACAACAGCTACCAAGACCTGAATATCTAAAAGATGGGCCATGGTGTGTGTATGCGCATGTAGTTTTGGGGGGAAACTTTTAAAATGTTTGATTAAATTAGCCTGTTCCAGTTTTGAAGGAATGTATGTTGGAAACGAGGAGCTTCTCTCTAAATTAGTTACCTTAAAAACAGGCTATTTATCAGTAACTACTTTGTTTATTGGTTTCCATATTTATTTTAATAATAGTTCAGTGATCAAATCATGGAATGTGTGTGTGTGTGTGTGTGTGTGTGTTATAATGGATAATTCATTAGTACTGATAATCATTAATTTGTGAATATATTTTTTACGAAGTTGCTTGATCACCATTATTATGTTTCAGCTCTGGAGGCTTATTTCCTGATAGACAGACTTGGGGTAGAAGTGCATCAAAGTTTCTGTCATCTCAGTGGACTGGTGTTAATACGTGTTTAGCATATAAACATCAACAAGGTTCTGAACAGATGCACAGCAACATCAGCATGGATGACTGTCTAAAATCACTTGATCTGACATCTGGCGATGACGTTATACCTGTTCTACAGTCTATAACATACTTCTTCAAACATGTTCGTTCATCACTTCTAGACAGTTGATTTATAATTATGTAGAGAATAACTGATTTGTTTATTTATCTTGCGTTCATTGTTAAAAAACATATGCCTTCACGCACAGACAGACAGACAGACATACATGCATGTATGCACCCATACCTTGTTGCAGTTAAATTATTCTTAGATCAGTCATTCTAAAAGATAATTATTTCTAGTATATGTATGAGTGTGCATGAATATAATATATATATATATATATATATATATATATATATAGGAAACAGAAGAATTAAAGTGTTGTGTTATAAACATCACCTGGCACAAGATACTAGAATCATTAAGAGATGCTTCTTTTTGGCCAGCTTTTGATGTCTTTCTTCATATGACATTACAACCTGATTTACTCACCACTCAGCCAGAAACATGTATTGGCCAGTGTATTAGTCAGGTATTGTCTATGTTTGGTACTTGTATTAATCACAAATCACAACTACAGATGTGAAGGAACCTAGTATTAAAAATAAGTTCATAAAAACGTCCCATACATTTACATATTTAGATACATACACTAACAAGCCAACAGCACATGAGCTTAGGCATTTTATAATATTGTTATTTGCATACACACACACACACATATGTATATTATAGTTTCTGTTATTTAGCTGATGACGGAACTGTTTGAACTTGGAGAAGAGAAGGAAGGTGTTGTATACAAGATGATAAGTCATCTGTGTAAATGGGTTCTGACTGATAACAACACAATACAACAGTCTACAATCTATATTGATAAACTGGTTACTGCCATTATGTTTGGTCCTGTCCACAGCCGAGGCAAAAGGTAACAAATCGCGTCCAATGAGTATTTTTCATCTCTTTTTTTTCCGAGCTTTCAGTTTACATTTAATGATTGGTCTGAATGAAATTCAGGCATTGTTAAACAATATTGTAGACCTAAAAATGGATTTATTTGAACTCCTTATGTTCACTGATATGATTAAACCCCACACACAGGTTTGTTAATGAAGTGGTTCAGTTCTTGCTGCATCAGAACGGTTTACCAGGTAACCAGCTACTGAAAAGGTAATCGTAATTGATGTTTTGATTAATAGCAATTTGTTTGTCAAAATTCCCCTGTATTGAGATAAGCAGCTGTAAGCATAAAAGTTACTGAAGGTTATGTAATTGTGAGTTTTCTTTGTGTGTGTTGTGAAGTTGGCTATAGTACCAATATTCTTTATGGTTAATCACGAAAATAACAGATGTTTTTCCTTCTGGATTTGTTTGCAGCATTCACAAAGCAGATGCAGCACCACGAGTCCAAGTGTTATCCCTGTTAGCTGCCTTAGATCCAGATGATCCTGTTCAGAAGGCATTCATGCACAGTTTTATATGTCAGTTAATAATAAAGTACAAAGAGGAGGCAGAATTAGCTAATTACAGGAACTACATCAACTCCCTGACACACAGACACAAACATAGATTATTTGCTGCTTTGTTGCTATTACAGCCTGCAGTGGATGAGGTAATGTCAAAGGATATATATATATATATATATATATATAATTGCAATAAATGGACAAAATTTCATATCTTCCACCATGAAGATGCACTACAATATTCCAAACTAAGGCAGCCAGTTTTTTCCAGAAACTTCTTCCAGATGTGTTCAGCTTCTTACAGACGATGTTAGTGAGTGAGAGCCAGCCTTCTGTCCGCTGTATGGTAGAATGGTTTATTATGTTACTGATCAATAGATGGAGCCACCTAATGGATTCAGTCTGGGAGGCTCTTAGTCAGGTAAATTTCTATGAGTGAAATACCACTTCTCATAATTTTTATCAGAGTTTTCCAGAATAATGTGAAATAATCATAGTTTATATTACCAAGAATAGTTATTTAACATTTGGCCATAGTGATGCAAAATACAAGTTTTGTTTGATGTTCATTTTCAGGGATCCGAAAAGAAGCCAGCATATCTGTGCTCAGTGCTGACAATTGTTGCTCATATGAGTAAATTGGTCTTAGATGAAGAGAGCAAGGTAAATTTTGTACCTGATTATTCATTAAGAAAAGGTATGAAATATCTTTTTGTGGTATTACATTTTCCATGTACATTTATCTGCAGTCAATATGTGACCTTCACCTTCAATTTATTGAATGGTAGAGTAGTATTTTGATAATTTCAAGCGTCAGTTTATTTCCAAATAGGTTCAAACATAGCAGAAAAGAGCACTAAATAAGCATAACACAATAGCATACACAGCTCATATGGCCAATCTGTAAAAATAATAGTCACATTCCATCATTCCCCTTTAAATTTAGTGCGGACAGATAACTCTTGCATTTTGTTCACTTCTTCCATTTTGTGTGGAGGATTGTGTCGATGTCTAATAATGTATGGATCTTGTTATCAGATACAGTTTATGGATAAAGGATTGAGAGAAGTGTTACCATGGTGCATGGCTCATCAGTTTAATGTGCGCACTTTTGGTCAGGCTGCTCTGTTCTCTATGTGGGAGCTTTGTAAGAAGGATAGGTTGGAGTGTGTAATCTCCAAACATAGTATTATAGACTCGTTTATGCACTTTACTAAGCATAACAGGTAATAATTAATTTTGTTGTTGATTTTATCAAATGATTCGTAATACAAATGAGACTGTTTTCAGCAGCATAACATGAGTATATTTCCTTTTTTTAGACATTTCTGCTGCGATTATATATATAATATTTAGTCTGTAAATGTGAAAATTTTAGTCCACGGATGGTTTTATAAACTTTCCCTGCTTTACTGAATGATCTTAAATCTTTATAGTTATTTCTGAAGCTTTCTACCAGTAAACTGTGGTATTTAGAATATTCATTATTCACACTCAAAAAGTAAAAGACTTTTGGTCTAGCATATACAGATAATATACACAATTTATTTTCTCACAGAACTGCCTGCAGAAGCACATTCAAGTTGCTGGACAATTTTTTCTTCAACATTTCATCCATTACGAGATTACAGCATTGAGGTACTCCTGTTGATGTACTAAGTTAGCCTTTGTATATTAATTTTCTTTCAATGATAAATAAAGGAGAATATTTTCAATCCCTAAGTAATAATTTTACTTTTACAAACATTTCTCAAATTATTGTCTGTTTCATGATGATAATAGTAATAATGATGATATATATATATATATATATATATATATATAACACACACACACACACACATTTATATCTTACAAAGTAGGTGACACCAGTGTTGGGGCCAAGTACATCGGAAAGTACTTGAGTACAAGTACATACTCAAGTACATTTGTTATTCACATTTACTCCAACATAACTACTATGTAATGTGAATGGGGGGACCACTAATTTATTTGCAGTTACTATTTCATAATGGTACATATTGACAGTTCATGTTGACATGTAGGAGGTGGTGGATTTAGATCTACATATACACATGCAGTTCCTAGTTTAATATGTGTAGACCAAGATATCAAGTAAAATTGTTCAATAATTAACAACAATGCAAACATATATTTCAGTCTTTATTTTATTCTTTTATTTAACCATGTTCAATATGTTATGGAGCCTGCATAACATATTGAATATGGTTAAATGAAAAGAATAAAATGCCAGCTATTTAGAAATAATTAAATGAAATGTCATGCTTATGTCCAAGGCACCAAACATACATATAACTATAATAATAATGTTCATAAAATGCATTCACTGTAAACAGTTAATTCATGTACTATTGCATCTGATGAACATCAATCTTTCAAAAGGCAGTCACTAGCATTCAGGTAGACAGAAATTGCATAATAATTATGTCACAAACATGTGCATAATGACAGTAATGGTTTTAGTGAAGTTCACATTAATGCTAATACATGGCATAACATTCATACTTTATGTTTCAAATCAAGGTGACATAATCCACAGGGATTCTGGTTTAAACTGACCAATTTCTATGGACATAATTATAAATTCATTTTGGGAGGAAAATGACTATAAAGACAAATCGAAATAAATTGAAAACAACATTCTGTTAATGGTAAAAGTACTTTACGAGTACTTTATGAATGTACTCAAGTACAAGTATTGAGTACTTCCTTTTATGAGTATCCAAGTACTGAGTACATCCGAGTACTTCAGGAGTACATCAGCCCCAACCCTGGTTGACGCTCAGATTGTGTTAAGTGTATGTGCATACAATATGCTTAAAATATATTTTGTCATGACATATTTCTATATTACAGACAATAGTCCACACTCTACCCTTGTTAACCTGTATGACAGATGAAGAATGGATCCCGACTTCTTTGTTTACCAAGATAGACACCAGATGGCAACACCATAGTAACCATATATCACTGTGTAATGTTAGTGAAGAACTAAAACATTCTAAGCCAGGAACATGGAGAGTGAAGAATAGTGGTTTGTATTTGTATTAGTTCTGCTTCTTGTTCATTTACACAATTGCTGGTATGTACACTTGCCCAGAATACATGAAACTGAGATGATTTGAGATTAATTTATTCAGAGAACTGTCAATGCTTAATCATCACTGGACAACCAATTACTTTTGTGGTTATTATTTAAAGATGATAATGTAAGACAATTTTTACTGATAATGAAATTGCATAACAAATTCTCCATAAGATAATTATTATTACCTTTTTGTCATTCATTACCTCATCATATACTGTATATACTCGTATATAAGTCGCACTCGCATATAAGACGCACCTGTTTCTAGGACCAGTAAGCCCCCCTGGAGTCGAACCGGTGTATAAGCTGCACTAAAACCAGCAATATTAATTCACTCTCTTCACTGAACATCTGTTGTATCTGTTTGTGTGTCATCATGTTATCATACATGTCACCGCCTTCTTTGTCCAAGTCCATGCTGTTCAGCCCACAATATATCATCTTCCATGCTATCTAAATCATTGCTGAAAGAGCACTTCTGGAACAATTTGGTAATCATGGTCATTTTCACCCGCTGTGTGACGATAGGTAACGACAGCTGCTTCAGGTTGCCTGCTGCTGTGCATTCGTTTCTGTAATGCTGTTTGAAGTAATTTATTGGTAGTGCCCATCTGTCAGCTTTGAAAATAATTAACAAAGTGTATCCTGTAATCATTTTCCTTTGATGTGGCTTCTACGGTCATTCTTTGCATGGCCTCATTTACTGTTCCATTCAATCACACACACTCACATATTTCGGTAGTATAAATTATAATGACAAGTCTCAGTGATCACGTCACTAATTAGAGCATCAGCTTAAATAATCATGGCAGTAACGATAATTAAGTTTGGCTTTGAAAGACAACCGAGAAAACACACCTAATAAATTTGTTTATAGTTCATATATTCATCATCAAGATTGAAAAACAATATTATTGTATTTCCCCCTAAATTATGCCAAATATTACCTTCCCTTTTGGTATGACCCGCGTAGAAGACACACTCAATTTTGGCATCAATTTCAGAGTATATACCTTGGTACGGTAAACAGTCTAGGATTTTTTATCACATTTTCAACCTAAAATTGTTACTTTTCTGGTTGAAATGAATAACACCACTTAGTCTCATAATTGATTGCAACAGCCAGTCAATTAATAATTCTGTATAACCATAAAACAGCTTGATCAATGTAGTTAATTATTTATACCCGTCTTCTAGCTCATGATGTGGAGGAGGAGATTGACGATGCCACACTGAGTGGTGATGTACAAAAGAAGATGATACCATGGAGAATGATGCTACCAGAAACTGAGCTGAATGCCGAGATGCTTAACGAGTATAGCAAAAAGCAGCACAGGACCGGACGATTAGTCATAGTCACCTCCCTAATAGACAAAATACCCAATTTAGGAGGTTAGCTTTGGGTGAAATAACCATTTTCAAAAGTATCAATCATTACTCAAGAAGAATAATTGTCAGTTTTCATGAATATTTCCATTTTGCTTTTCATGAAAAAAAGAAACATCATTTAAAATTACTTTAAAGTTTTCTATCCATTATTACTAGTATTATTAGTAGTAGTATTAATGTTGATAATTAATTGTTGGTAATATTTGATGAACAGTTATCATCACTATCTGTTAGATGTTCTGTTGATTTAAGTTTATTTGTTTAGGATTGTGTCGCACAGCAGAGATATTCGGTGCCTCTGAATTTGTGATTGGCAATTTGGCTTATGTGGATGACCAAGGCTTCAAAAGTCTGAGTGTTACAGCACAACACTGGATACCAATTAGAGAGGTAACCTATATATTATACTGGCATTCTATTACACGAGTTATTAATTATGAGTGATAATCAATCCATACAGTCAAACAATATTCTGTAAGAAGTGAAAATAGTACAAATGATGTATTATTGTGTGTGTGTGTGTGTGTGTGTGTATTAAATGTAATATTAAAAATGGCAATATTTAATATCTGAATACAACAACTACAAAATATTTCACAGTTGTATACCTTGACTTACTGAATACTAACCATGTTAATTGTCTTCTGATGATTGACAACTTCAGTCATCATCTAATATCAATATAGCTATCATAATATCCAAAATTATGTTTTTTGTCATAACATCATCAATGATTTGAATTATCCAAATAAAAAAATTACCATTTATTAATTAAGCTCTAAATGTTGTCACCAGAGATACTCATTTGATAGTTTTATAGTGCATGCCTCTTATATTTAGATGTTGCAATGCCTTGTCTTGTGTGTAATTTTTGTTCAGGCACTTGCATCTTCATGCCAAAAGGCAAAATTCCTATAGAATCACATGTCTAATAGGTTGTATGGCTTTTTAGCAGAAAGTGTTTCCTAATTGTAACCAGTACAGACTTGACTATTACTAAAGACATTTACACTTTGTACAATTACCTTGCCCTTCATACATCATACATGTTATCTATTAAAGGGTGATGAATCATAACCTTTTGTGGTTCATATTGTTTGAAACAAAAGTTTGTTAGAAAAATTACCAGATCTATGAAACATCATTAATAATAGAGGGTGCTGATATGTTTTCCAGGTTTTCAGGAGTAGACTAAAAGATTATTTGAGAGAAATGAAGACGGCAGGTTACACCCTTGTTGGTGCAGAACAAACAGCACAAAGCCAATGTCTAACAAAATTTAGTTTCCCTGAAAAGTCTCTTTTATTACTTGGGTAAGTTCTAAATAGCAGCAATTATTAACTGATGTAAAATCTCTTTCAATCTGTATTGTATTATGGTATTCCTCCTGATGACATATTACAATTAAAGTTGTTCTTGTTTACGTGTTCTGTGTTGTGATAGTCATTTAGATTGTAAAAAGAATATATTATAATAATAATTGTATCAGTGATCTTTACTTTCAATGTTTGTGTAACTATGATATTAGTCATCATAAACTGTTTTCTAACTATGTTCACTTATGTATCTTTTGCATCTAGTTTTATCCACTCTGTGTGTGTGTGTGTTTGTGTGTATGTGTGCGTCTTTCAGGGATGAGAGTTTTCCAGTCCTTGTCAGGTGTCAGTCAAAAATAACATTTATGGAAATGGGTCAAAGTGGTGGTTCAAAAAACTTTCTCTTGCAAAAGACAAATTTTAGCCCTACTCAAGTAATCTCAGATTGTCCTAAAAATGCACAATGCCCAAATTGTTCGGGCACACCTCCAGGTGCATGTGACTCACTTCACTCTGCAATTTCAAAACAAAGTGTGTGTGTGTGTGTGTGTGTTAATAAGGAAAATAAGCAGTCATTAATCTTTCATTAGTCCTGGATCCCTTAGAATGATAAATACAATTATATTATAGGGAGAATAATATTTGTATGGACCACATTTCTTATTATTATTTCTGGTTTAGTATCTAAATGGCACCTCTTTGTTAATAAAAAAATACACTGTCATATTATGAACATAAGAAACCAAATCTTGTTTAATATTATGGCTTTCCTTCATTTTGTATTCACTTACACATCATATTATTAAAGAAGAATCATTGTTAAAGTCCACAGGTATGTATATTACCAGGTCAATATCTTCTACAGGTGCATATTGTTTCTGTGGAAAAGTAATTTATTTCCTATTTACATCAACCTATATAATTAACAGTATTATGTACTATGTCCATTATAGGAATGAAAAAGAAGGAATCCCGGTTGACCTGATACAGCTGTTAGATGGCTGTGTGGAGATACCACAACAAGGAATTATAAGATCTCTTAATGTCCATGTTAGCGGAGCTCTTCTTATTTGGGAGTATACTCGTCAACAACTTATGATGAAGTCTTAACATTAGTTAAAACTAAAGATGTTTGTTTCTATGTTTAAATGTACTACTTTAATACACACAGACGCACATTTTGGTTATACAAAATGACAAGTAATTGTGCAAAAATATATTTTAACATAGTTGGCTGATGATTAATTTATAATATATTATGTGATATATGTAAAGTGATAGTTATCTAGAAATGGGGCCATTATTGTGAAAGACTATATCCGAGTCAATTAGCTGATTCATCACTTTGTGGTTAGGATCAAATCAATTACAAAATGAGCACGACATCAAATATATTTTATCAGTATTGATAACGTGTTGGGGTGATTTTTGGTGAAGATTACCAGACAGACTGGTTTGCGAGTGTTTTCTGACCAGTTGAGACAAAGATTGCTTTTGATGGGTGATCACTTCTGTGCTTTTAGTGTTTAGAAAGATAATGTTCTGTTTTTCATTACAAATGAAGTTTTAAAATAAGCGACAAGCTGTGTGCTTCTTAGTAAAAAATCTAATATTTTGGAAAGCTGTGTCTAATTTTATCCATAAGTAATTCACTCAATTTTATGGATCATATATGTAACATTTCACTAAGTGTTTTATATCATAAATATGTAATTATTAATTTAATATATTTTCTTTTGATTAGAGTAACATTTTAAGATATCAGATATAAAGAGTACTTGACTTATTAACCAGTAGGCCCTATAATTATACATTTTATATTTGTATAATGATATATTATATGTTGCATTTTTAGGTGCAAATATGTTATTGTTATTCATTAAAATAATTTTGTGGCAATATTTTCAGTATATATATCTGGAGAAATAAGAACTTGCCAGTTCACAAATTTCTTTAAAACAAAATCAAACTAAAAGAAATGTCTGGCATTTACACTTTTATTCTACAATTTTAAATGTGGGTGAAAATAGGTCTCGTCATTCTTCTAGAAAGTCCTGGTATTTTTAATGTCATCCAAACAATCTTGGAAGTATTCACGGGGAAATAACAAAGCAGAAAAAGTTAAATGAAAACTTAAAAATATCCTGCAATAAAATTAAATTTTATTGTATAAATTACTGACACACACTTATAGAAAAGATGTTTAACGAAGTAACATAATACTAATCCAGGGAGAAATCCGTAATTAAGGATTAACAACCATTATTGCTAGAGTTACTTGCTACTTTTTGTAACCAGACTCTAGTAAAGTGACTAAAAACATTGATACTATATTCTTTATGTACTATTTGTTGTCATTTAAATATATCAGTTACTGAAACATATATTTCTGTAATGACTTGATGAATAAAATATATATTGTCTGCATATTATTATTCATTTGTTAAGGATGATAACATGTTCGGCATATTATTTTAAATAAATAGACCTATACATGTGTCTGGGCTACTCATCAGCCTGTGGGGTATAGCTAATCCACTTTCCAAGCGTGGTAAATGTCCACAGGGAAGAACCATATGACACCAAAACTCACAATAAACAACACATGGATGTGGTTTAATGTAAGTTTATATATATATATATATATATATATATATATACACACACACAATAACTACTTTGACACCTCAGTTTACATTCAGCAGTAATTTGCTGTGGTTCAAAAGAAACCTATTAATTAGAACATTTCGACACCCCAGATGATGATCTTGGCTTCAGTCTGGATTTGATTAACCAAAGAAATCCTACCTATATTAAACAGTATCAATAGACATCCGGCATCCCGATTTGTCTAATTAGACTTTTTGTCAGTTGTCGGCACGTCTACCAACATAATTTTGTCATGTGTTCCACAAACTATTGTGTTGTGTATACTACCTACATATGAAAGCAGCCAAGTGACTAAGCTAAAAATAAAGTATCAATACTGTAGAATGGATTATTACTCAGGCATGAGAGTTTTCATTTTTTTGCCTCAATTCAGGTTTTTTCATAGCCAAAAATGTTTTTGTGATTTGTGTAAATCCGGTTTAAAATGTGTGTCTAATGGGGGGGGAGGTTCTATATTTCTTTCATGGTTCTTGTCTTTTGGCAACTTTTGTCGAATAAGTAGGCTCACATTTACTTTCTTTAGACAACAACAAGAAAAACGAATGTCAACTATTTTGGTAACATCACAATTTGATTGGATGGAATGTTTTGCCTCTCCACCGATGGGATTATTTGAAAGAAACCAGACTAGCATATCCATGTTTGCAAATGTCGGCTAACATGGAACAGGAAAGTTTCACTTCGTACCTGCTGAATTTGAATGTGGTTTCACCGAGTCTGTTTACGATAAAGTTTGCAGAGTTCACACAAATATTAGGCCCGACATAGATTTAATTGAGATGTCTACGGCTATCTATTGTTCCACGATCTATTCTTTTACTGCATATTAAGGAATGGATGAAACTGCAATTTCATTCGAATCGAATATTCACAAACTTACGAATAAAATATCGAATCGAATACGAATATTCAATGGCTTCAAATGCGATTAGAATATTGATTTTTTTTCTAGCAGTGGCAACAATTTCTAGACAGTATAGTGTGTTATGTGTTGCCGAAATGACCAAGCATCTCTGCCGTGTTGTTGAAAACCTCCAAAGCTGGTTTCTTTGTCGCTGTCTAGGTGTCTTGCCGAGACATGACATGGTGGCGCCATCCAATGGCCGCGAGTCTGGCGGTGCGAAATCGTTAGCTTTGTCGATTTGTGGCCTACACACGTGTCTGACAAATATTTTCGAATACAATGCCAATATTCATTCCGTTTTGATATTTTAACTACATTGCGTTATTGTAATTGTGTGTTCCAAAGTAGTCATCGCACCTTTTAGCACTAGTTGAGGCCTTGTGGGTCCGTAATTAGCCTCAATTTCAGAGTTGACTGTATGGTTTCTGGAGCACTGGGGAACTCCACAAGCCAATATTGTTCCTATTTTAAACTGTAATAACACAGATATGAAAACCGTTAAGACAGCAATTTCTTTGTAAATACATATGTATATACAAGGATGCTATAACTGAAAAATGTGCCCATGGGGACGACAATTAAACTAGTTTCTCCATTATTCTGTGTTTAACTGTGAAAATTTTATTATCATTATTTTGGTATAAAAAAGTCGTGTACTGCCCAAAGGTTTCATTTTCCAACAAAATTGGAATCCTCCAGGACAATGTATGCAAAAACCTCAAAGTTGAAAATAGGGAGCTAGTCAAACTGATGGTTTGAAGAATATTTCTCTCGCAAAAGACATGTTTTATCCCCACTCAATAGTATCAGATTGTCCTAAAAATTAAAACAAATTTCTCGGGGCTTACAGTATATGCAGTTAGGTGTGGTGGAATCTAAATGAAAGCGCCTACCCACTCAATCTATTGGACCCATGGTCGAGTACAACGGATTGCAGGCAGATCTCCGATACTGCGAATGACACGTCGGGATTATAATAGCCATACATTCGACAATTTTCCTATATCGGTGTAACCTGATTACTCATAATATGGGAAAAACTAGCAGCTTAATACCCACGGAGATACCTGTCGGAGTAACACAAACGACTCCAGGAGTATAAATCCATCAAACAGCATTGTATGAATTAACTGGTCGTTTCGCCAGACCACATAAGAGGACAACGATATAGATTCTACATTATACATACCAAAGCTACTAGACTTAAACGTGTAATAACGACCCAACTTTCTTGCATATAGAGAGGCACAGAACACCAACATATCTAAACATCATTTGAGACCTACCTCCATAAATGTAAATACAACTATACATACATCAATCTAAATATAAAATGTTCCATACCTCCACATATTGATACATATATGCGTATACCTATGCATGTATCTGGTCTACTCATCAGCCTGTGGGAACCAACAGATTCGCTTTTTGTACGCGACAAATATGTCACGCCCACAGGAACGCGGCTACATGCAGGCTACGTACCAAAGTGGAAGCACTTAAAACATACCATTTGACGCCACAGCTCGCAGTAAACGCGTGCGTGTGGTTCAATGGTGACTTAATACATACATATCATAACTATTTTGACACCACAGTTTACGTTCAACAGTAATTTTCTGTGGTCCAAAAGAAACCTGTATATAAAACATTTCGACACCTCAGATGCTGAAGTTTGCTTCGTTCTGGATTCGAATAACTAAATAAATCATACCTATAATGCTATATGAACCGTTTCGATACATGTCCGACTAATTTGGCTTCGCAAATTCTCCTCTAACCCGAGTGAAAAGTTGAGCCTTTTATAGGCCCTCGGCGTGTTAACAAACATTACAGTTTGTTGACCACGTGAGACAATGTAGACTCTACACTAAATCCGTATGGAATCGGTGAAGTGATTTAGCTAAACAGCTAATCCTCATACGTTTCCGTTCATCACTAAGGAAAACTAGTGGACGCCACTCCTCGGAGACAGACAAACGAGTCACAGCAGGCATAAGTAACAGCCAAGTTCCCACGTGTACATATGTAAATAGGTTGAAATGTTTCTGCACTAATACAGACACGTTGCTGAAGAAGCGCTTAGAACTCTCTGCCCTAATTCATGAACACAACCCAGATGTGATAGGAATAACCGAAATTTTGACAAAAAAACAGAGACACGGATCCTGAAACACATGAATTCCACATAAATGGCTATGATCATCACAAACCTATAAGGAAGACACAAGCGGGGAATAATCCTGTATACTAAGTTCCACTTATATGCAACCATCAGCCACATAGCAGGAGAATAAAAAGTTGAAGAATCCCTATGGTGTGAGCTGAAACTGAAGGGAGCAGACACCACCCTGTTGATCGGTTTGGTTTATAGATCACCAAATTGCAACAGGGACAACCATGATCACTTGAGATAGTTAATGCACAGCCGCACTAAAGTAAATACAAGCCACATTATGATAATGGGATATTTTAACTATGATGAAATTAACTGGAAGAATGGAACCTCACCTAATGTTAAAACCCAGCCACAGCATTTGTGAAAACACTCGGGGACCTTTACCTTCATCAGCATATCACAGAGCCAACACACTACAAATCTGACCAGCACCCAAATACACTTGACTTGGTAATCACAAAAGAAAAAGGCATGGTTGATAACTTGGTCCTAAATGCACCTGTAGGAAAAACCCATAATTTATGTATCACTTTTCATTTTATGTGTTACACTGAGATGCCAGCCAAGAAAACACCGAAATTTAAATACCACAAGGGAGATTATGTCGCTATGAAGCAAGAGGCACAGTCAATGTCTTGGACCCCTGAGGGTGAGTTAAGTATTGAAGAAAAGTGGCACCAGTTCATGAACAACATAAAGCATCTGATGGACAAACACATCCCCAAATCAAGATCACATATGCAAAATGAGAGAAAACGACCTATCTACATGACAGCAAAGGCTAGAGAGAAGGTAAGATTGAAGAAAGCTGTTTTTCCACCTGGTGATGCACCAGAAGTGGACAAGATTATAAACAATACACCAAAGTGAGAAATCAGGCAAAATGGGAGCGTCGTAAAGCACAAAAGGAGTTCGAGAAGAAACTAGCAAAAGAGAGTAAGAAAAACCCAAAAGCCTTCTATAAATATGCACACTCTAAACTTAAAACAAGAACAGGCATTGCACACTTAGCCGGGGAGAAAATGGTAGTCTCACTGCAACAGACAAGCAGTAGGCGTATGTATTAATAAAACTTTTTCTCTTCCGTATTCACAAAAAAAGATACAAACAACATGCCGGATACATTCACAAGCCGTACAGACGGTGAATTGATGGATATAAAATTACACCAGGAGATGTAGCAAAAAAAGCTATCCAAGATGAATCCAAACGAATCCACAGGACCCAATGGAACTGCACCCAGAGTACTAAAAGAACTACAAGAAATTATAGCTGAACCACTATACCTGATCTTCAGTCTCTTGACCTGGGGAAAATACCAGTTGGCTGGAAGATGGGGCAGTTGTCCCCCATTTTTAAGAAAGGTAACAGACACCTGGCCAAACATCAGTCATCTGTAAGACTCTAGTGTCGATCATCAGGAACTATATCATGCATCATATGGTTGAAAATCAACTACTCACAAAATGCCCACATGGTTTCATCAAAGGTCGCTCTTGTGTCACTCAACTGTTGGCAGTCCTTGACAAATGGACAGAAGCACTAGACATGGGAAATAATTTGGATGCTGTGTATCTTGATTTTGTAAAAGTGTTCGACTCTGTTCCGCATCAGCGACTCCTGATGAAAATCAAAGGATATGGCATATCAGGTAAAATATAGAAATGGATAGGGGACTTTGTATGTCAAAGAAATCAGCAAGTAGTTGTCAATGGCATGAAGTCACTGGTAGCGCTTGTTCTGAGTGGAATCTCTCAAGGTAGTGTGTTGGGGCCATTGCTATTTATCTGTTTCATTAACGACATGCCAGGGATGGTCCACTCAAGCATACAGATGTTTGCTGATGACACAAATATATTTAGAACAGTGAACAACCCAGAACAAGCTCAGCTATTACAAGACGACCTGGATGCCCTGGTCTAACCTATGGCAGCTGAGGTTTAATGCTGAAAAATGTAACGTTATGCATCTAGCCGAAATAAACACATAGAGTATCACATGCACAAAGAGGGAGTCCAAGTTAACTTACAGACCACAAAACTGGAAAACGATTTTGGTGTGTACGTTGACACCAAGTTAACATTCAGTATGCACTGTGAAAAAAAAGGTAATTATGGCTAACAAACTATTAGGCCTGATCAGAAGATCATATGTGTACCTGGATAATGCAACAGTGAAGACTTTGTACACCTCTCTTGTTAGGCCACTTCTTGAATATGGGAACACTGCCTGGTGCCCAGTATTAAAAAAGTAATGGGAGAATGCCCAACATCGAGCAACAAAACTAGCCCCGGCATTGAGGGAACTGTCTTATGTTGAGAGAATTTCTGTCCTAGATCTACCCAGCCTCTACTATAGACGAGCTACAGGTGACATGATAGAGTCATATAAACACATGACTGGAATATATGCAGTAGATGCTGAGTACATCAAACCATATACATCATTCACTAGGGGTCACACTTTCAAGTTAAAGGAAAAAAGATCAATGAAAAATATCAGGCAACAATACTACAGCAACAGGATTTTAAACTCATGGAATATTTTGCCTGCTGAAGTGGTTAGTGCACCCTGACTAAATGCATTTAAAAACAGACTGGATAGTGATTGGCGGCAGTATAAATATAGCCAACACTCGGTACATGATACGTATAATTTGAACAAGTCAAATTCGGAAAGGCCTCGACCTGATACAGGCTATATAGCCTAACTAAAATTAGAAATGGATGTGTATGAGTGAGTACGAGTATGAACGTTCATTCACGCCTAATTTAGCGTCCCTAAGTATATGCAGTTAGGTGTGGTGGGATCTGAATTAAAGCGCCTATCCGCTTGGTCTATTTGATCCATGGTCAAGAACAGCGGATTTCAGGCTGATCTCCGATACTGAGAATGACACCTATAGGAATTATAATTATATAATATATATAATTTTCCTATACTATATACTTTTCCTATATGTGTGTGTAAAACCGAATTAATAACAATATGGGGAGAACTGCCCGCAGCTTAATGCTTATGGAGATATCTGTCGGAGTAACAATTAAACGCCTCCAGAAGTAAAAATCCACCAAACAGCATTGTATGAATCAATAGGTCATTCACACAACTACATAAAATAACATTAATACAGATTCTACATTATACATAGAAAATATATTAGAGTAAAGGGCGCGCGCGTGTGTGTACATGTATTGTGGCACTGGCAGGGCCGGATCCAATAATTTTTTGGGTGGGGGTCCAATTAAGGGCGAAGCCATTATGCGAGGCACAAAGTATCGAGGAGGGGTGGGTAAGGGAGCTAAGCCTCCCCCCTTTCTCAGTGGAAGAAAAATGGAAATCAGATCATGCTTACATATCTTCTGAAGCACTACAAAATCCGAATTATTCAAGTGAATACTGTGTATAAATACTGGAAAAAGTAGATATTCCTGTGAAGAAAGACCCATGGTATGAGACTTGATGATTGGTTCAGTGTATATAAAGAATGTTATGATTATTGAGGTTACTCGATCTGTTACTAAAAAAATTAGTTCCCAGTCATAATGTGACATATTGTGCATTATGTCTCTAAAATATTTAATAAGCAGACTGACCATTTATTCCAAGGTGCTTTCTTATGAGAAAGAAATATTTATGTTTAAAATGTTTATTACCTCAAGTAAATATGCATAAGTTAGTCCTTGAACAAACGTCTAGGGTGTCCTTTAATGAACCTATCTGTAATTTGTTTGGAATCGATATGTTTACTGTAATGTATTTTCATTAATGTTAAAGCAAAAAACCTTGTGTCAGCCATCCAGTTGCTCAAATGGCTTTTGATTAGCCCCAACGCATAGAAACTACGCTCTGCTTCTGCAGATGTGGCACGCAGAGTAAATTCTAATACCAGTACTGTATTTCTAATGTTCGGAAAGGAATCTGGATCTGCAGATACTAAGGATTTAATCAAAGTTTCAGATAAATCGGCCCTGTCAGACTGCCTAGACCACATATTGAACCATCTGGATACCTCATTATCTAATGAACTCGGAGTTTGCACGTCGACATGTCATGGTTCTTGTAATAAAGAAGGGGTGTGTCAGCAGGTACATTCGACCTATTACCCTGACTCCTTGGAACCCTTTGCATTTCCTCTTCAGTACCTATATATGAAGCCAGCTGCTTTGCTTCGTCATACCATCTCTGGAATTCTACACCAATGTCATCCCTCAAACACTGAATCTCTAATTTGATATTGTCAATCATTATACATGCCTCAAAGACGTCAATACATATTCTTTGTAGTTTAGCGGACAAACGTTTCAAATAATCTAAACTATTCTTCAATACTGTGAAGCCAACAATAACTCCAAATGTTTTCAAACAAGAATGTCTTTCAACCTACCGTGTCTTGCATAACGTTTAAGTTTCTCGTGGCGAGTATTGGAGCAATATTGTTTGAGTGCAAACTCTAGGAATTTTTGCCTCTTGCGTGAAGAATGACAAATTCGCAATAATACTACTAGTGATTATGTCGCCAAATAATATATTGCATTTAAAGATGGAAGATCCCTGCTAGAGATGGTTATGGGGTTCTGACCCCTTTGGGGTGTGATCCTGACCCCCTGAACCACCCCCACCTCCGTAGATCCGCCACTGACTGGCTTAGATGATTTATGTTTTACGGCCACTTTCGTGCACAAGGTAGGCTAAATGGGCCGTGACTGGCTCAGAACATCAAGATCTAGACATATCCATTGAAACCTATGCCTCCATAAATCTGTACACAAGTAAAACTATATATATCATATTTCAATCTAAATATAATATTATACACCTCCACATATCTATACATGTGTCTGGGCTACTCATCAGCCTGTGTGGACCAGCTAATTCGCTTTTCGTACGCGGCAAATATGTCACGCCCACAGGAAAGCGGCTACATGCAGGCTATGCACAAAAAGCGTAGCACATACAAAACATACCATTTGACACCACGGCTCCCAGTAAACAACACGTGCGTGTGCTTCAATGGCGATTTACTACATACATAAGATAACTACTTTGGCACCGCAGTTTACATTCAACGGTATTTTCTGTGATTCAAAAGAAACATATACATATATATAGAACATTTCGACGCCCCAGACCCTGGCTTTAGCTTTATTTTGCGGTATTTTTTCTACGTGCTTCTGCTTTTGTAGGTAGTCTGTATGTAGCCGTATCAAACTTAGATAAGAGATGGTATTATTCTGAATGCACCCAACAACTCGGAATTTAAAAAAATTGGACTCATTGGTAGAGCGTGAGACTATATACCTAAGGCTATGGTCATTCTGTGTGCCTCGACCATGGCACTACAGTAGGAGGAGTTTTTCATCCAACCAGGCAACTGGCATGGTTTTCTCCACCGAAATTTATTTAGAATTAGTCTCCGTGTGAAAGCTATAACTTACATACCATATGCGTCTCCCTCATTTGAGGTTGCCAGCCACGTTAAAAACTGTTATTTTGGCCATTATTATTATTCTTATTATTAAGAAGAGGCAGATAAACTGTTAGGAATATTTATAGATAAATATCTGACATGGAGATATCATATAACTCAAATAAACAGTAAATTTAAGATGTCCAGATCTCTATTTGCAATGAAACAAGTGAAAGGCTTTAATTTTACCCAAAACTTCCTTAAGAACGTACTTATATGTTTTTCGCAAATACATACGAATTTCTCTCATGGATTACTTAATACGTCGGAAAATACTAGTAGGTAGCCTGTTGGTATATCCTGTCATTTAATCAAATGGTATCTTCTTTTTAATGTCCTGACCTTGTATTATTGCTTATTCCTCAGTTTTTATGGTTTTGTCTTCGCTGATGCCCACTTTCACATACGCCAAGCTAATTCCTTTAATTGTTATTTCGAGGACAATGGGAAGACAGCAGTAGCTATACCGGCCCTCCAGTATATTACATTATTAGTTTATCAAAATTTAAGTTAAATGTCCTTACCTAATATTGTATATATACATGTGTGTGTAGGGGGGGGGGGGCTAAATTTATTAATATCACTACCGGTATATCATACAAGACTTTCGGTCCGATATCATTTCAGAAAACCAACTATAGTACTAGTAGACCTTCAGCGCCATTTGTCCCAGGTGTGAATATCGATGTGATAAATAATACAACCACTCAAATACTCATATATTCCTTAATGTAAACTGTTGTCTCTTAAAATGTTGCTGTTTTACCGCCACTTTTTCCACGCGGTAGGCTAAATGTGCAGAACAACCTCCAAATGTAGACTTACAGATGAAACATTCTTCACACACACATACCACGACAGTGGTTTGAACCCGGGTGGCAGAAGTCTGTGGCCGACTGTACTATGATCGAGTTAGGCCATAAAGACAACTTGTCTTTTTAGCCATTTGTATTATAACCCTAACTTATCAGAACTGTTCTATAATTGTTGACACCTTAATGCAGATTTTGTCCATGTTATCATGCCAAGATGGGATAAATAATGATTAGATATGATACTCCTGCATTTGTATTTTCATAAAATATTTGTACTTGTTTAGATAAGTACTTGGAATTGGCAATACTCAAGTATATTTTCTATATATATTTCACTCATCCCTCACACACACGCACACACATTATCAGAAACGTAATCGTGTACATAATTCTTGATTCCTGTTAGAAAACATTTTACCAGCACATCACATATCAAACAGTGTACAAGTTCACGTACCCACACACGCATAGGTCAAAGTTCTTTATCAGCACTCCATGCCTTCTAATCTTCTAATCAATAAACATCACTCATATCTGTATTGTAACAATCGTATCATAATAAAATTATTGCTCTATACTTATCATTACATATTTATCCTTAAACGTCTTTATTATATGGAAATATAGTGGTAAAAGCATACATTTAAATAATTATACTAGGCTCAGAGTGCAATAAAAAATGTTAATCTTTTAATTAGCCATCCGTGATCCACTCACATATGCCAGATAATATTGGTAACTGACCCCCCTCTCCCGCCCCCCACAACCCATTTTAATCCATGTACCTATCTTTTAATTTTATTTAGTCTTTTCATCTGACCTATTGCATATATATTTAAAGAACATATAGTTACTGATATAAAACCAAAATTTGGTCATCAGGCAGCAGTAACATCAAATTTATGATTGATGGATACTATCAAAATTGAGCAGTCTTCAAAAATCCTTATTTAAAAAAAATATTAACGGAATGTAATCAGCACTTTTTGTTTATTTTTTTTAACTTAGGAATTTCATAATAGAAAAAAAAAACTAACACAAAATGTGCCAATAAAAAGAAGAATCTGCCATTCCTTGATGAACTCAAATGTCACCATGATCAGTAGAACAAAAAGGAAAATCAACCAAAAAAAAAAAATTAAATGTCAGTCAGACAAAGACATTCATAAAACATTTGGCATCATTTAATTACAAGAACTAACAAATCGAACAATAAATAAACTCAAACTCAACAGACACTTTTGTCGTAGAAACTTTACAAATGGAGAATCAAACAGAGTAGAAACACTAAACAGATGAAGTGCTATAAATAGTAACTTAATTATGATGTGAGTGAGATGGTAACTGGAGAAGAGGCCTTTAAAGGTTCACCTAGTACACATGAAGTATTCGTGCTGGACAGTGGCCAAGATACACAGATCTCTTCTACTATGCCACCTTGTACAGCGATGGGTAGTGCATAAGTGTTCTGTTCTTGCATCTGTTCACCTTCTCCATTCTCTGCGATGGCCTTATTCATCTCGTAAGGCTCCGTTTTGTCGTGCTGACTGTCACCGAGTTCAGCGGATTGATTACTCGGGTCACCAGGTTCTTGTTGATTCTCGTCTTGGAACATCCGATCGGGAGGAGAGGGATGTTTGGTCATCTCTGATAAGTCAGCGGTGTTCGATAAATAGTGAGCATGCACAGATGTTACTACAGTAACACTCGGAGCATCCGATACAACACCAGAAGACAAACTGGCACCGATGTTCAGATTTGTGGAGGGGGTCACGCACTGAACTGACAAATCAACTGAATCATCATCGTCATCCTCTCGGCCAATCAAATCGATGTCTCTGTCATCGGAAATGGAAGAATTACTGGTAAGGTCCATGTATGCTGGTGGCTGGATGTATCCCGACATGTGGACATCTCCCTGGTTGCCATCCACACCAGAGTCAAGTGGGATTAAAACACCCAGAGATGTCACATGACCAGACACACTTTGGCAAGACGGAGAGCTCAGAGTGCTGAAGAAGTTGAGCGATGTACTGAAACTCTTCTCTAACTGAAGTACATCATTACTCCTACTACACAGTTGCTGTTGACTGTCATCTGAAGATTCCACTGATGATGTCCTCCCACAAGGTGTAATGCCACCATCAAGCATTGGCCAATTACCAGTACACGTTGTCTGATCCTTATCATATGATGTTTCCATGTTTGTGGCAGTATGGCTACTAGAACTACCACTGGTACATGGCTGTATACTGTCAGAGTGACAGACTGCTGAACAAACACCCTCACCATCTCCCTCGGTTGGAAAATCTCTGTTAACCTCGGATAACCTAACGCCGACATTATTATCACATTCTACGTTGTGCTCACATGACAAAGCATTATTCCACAGGCTTCCTTTCACCTCGGTGTCACTCTCAGTTTCACTGTTATACGAGACATTCTCCAAATCTCTCTCTTCCTCTTCCATTTTTGTGATGTTCTGTTCAGTCATCTCCGTATGTGTTTCGTTTACGTTTATAAAAGAGTTCCCAAAATACTGTTCAGCGTTATCTTTAGATGCTGCAACCGGCTCTTTTGGCATTGTGCCAGCATCATCTACTTGTGTGGTATTCTTTCCAGTTAGACCATTAATAATGCAGCTATCACAATTCATCAGTTCGACGACACCTTGACAAGGACATGCAGACACATCTTCTGTTGGCAGGAAGCATGAGTTGCACGACTAAATGAAATGAAGAAATGAACACACCCATGAGAGAACAGTAACATAACATCTTTATTTCATATTGTCTTGAAGTGTTTGATGTCGCTCATTTCTGGTCTATATTTGTGACACATTCATTTACAGAGTACTGTACTTTAGAAATAATTCTTACAGAATACATTTCTTGTTCATACTTAACACAAATAATGTATCATTTACAAGTTGTTTGCTCACATAAGGTAACACGGTAAATAACCGAAGCTGGTGACCCTTGGAATTGGACGGGTAGCAAAGGATAATCAAACATCTTGTCCGACAGGTGTTCAGTAAGCAAGCTTAATTTAATATCTTAGCACATCATTAATTTGTAAAATACATACCATACAATGAGTGGCACTTGAGTGCGTGCAAGTGGCACAAATCTCACAGTGGTGCCTCGGATTCTCCACAGTGTCCATCAACTGCTCTGTAAATAAAAATATGACAATTGGTTATAAGGTGGATGAATCAAACTGAACATCAACACATAAATGTGGTCACCATATTAATGAAATGGTATATCCAAGTACAATTATTCCATAGATGGCAGTATCATGCCAAATGTTTTTAGTAATTACATCCATATAGATCTCGATTACCTTAAAATATTCATGTATATTGTATACAGACAAAGAGCTATGGTTGACTAAAACAATACTTACTACATAAAATGCTACTGCACCAGTTTTAAAACATATTATCAGAGTTTGAATAATTGAAGTTTGTTATATTAATATATCTATGTATATGGATTGTAAATGTTCTTTGTTTTATACACTGATGTGCTTTGAAAGAGAAATGATTAATTGCTCTTCAAACTCGGGTACATTTAAAATGTTGTATCGGTTTGGAAATATTTAAAACTGAAATTGAAAACTCATGAGTCCCATGCCAGATTCGAATGTCATTGGCTTAGCTTTGTTGTTCGGATTTGGCAAGGGACATGAATATTTCTCATTAGCTGTTTCGTAATCCATGTAACCTCTGACCCAGCTTAGAGCTGGCAACCCTTTTCAAAATTTAAATCAGTTTTTGTTTGGCTCTCGATGAATGTAGTCAAAAAGTGAATTGTTGTAAAAGTTATTTGTAATGTTATTGAAAATGGAAATGTGAATATCAGAAATGGATCAGTGGTATTCATTAACCAATGTTTGTGAATAAACAGATCATGATTTATGAAGTCTCAATCGCTGATGTGTGGGTTAGACGGAAGCATGAACTTTAAATGGAGCCCCGGTATATAAAATAACAATACAGGAAAGCAGACGCTCAGGGCTTGTGAAGAGCCCACCCTAAAACCCTGATAATATGATCAATACATTTTGGTAATACAAGATTGGCTTTTGTGTTCACCAGATATTAACATAATTATCCATGAAAAGATTTGAGGACATGAGATTTGACTAAATGTCTCATCAAGTCATCCCTAGAACATGGATTTTCTGACCTGCTAATATTAAACAAGTAAGTTAAAACTTGTAAGCTGGTTTTGGTCTGGCTAACTATGAAATTATATGTCCACAACTACCAATATGCCTGCTGTAGCCTGCGTGAATGAACCAACCAGAAATAGAAAGATATGAATACGTACCCAGACACCAGGAGTACTTGTATGTATGTGTACATCCAGCCTGTGGACAGGACACTACTCCAGGTATGACATCATTTATAGCTGTAATATAGCGGCAGCATGGAAAAACAACCTGCTTTTCTAAATATTTCCCAAGGTTCTTCTTCTGAAAAAGAAGTGAGATACAAGTGGATTGGAAAACCAGTATAAAGCATTTCTGACAAGTAACTATTTCTCTACGCGTGTCCTCTGTGTGCATGTCTAGGAATGCATGACATCTAAAATGGAATCACAACAATCACAGTAGTGTTTGGGGGGGGGGAGCATCAGACTTTAGAATATGTAACATGACTGAGGCATTTCCAAAGGTTCGAGCAAAGAACTTATCAGATTATGGTCTTGAATGTGTGACGTTGTAGAAGATGAACAGATAGAAAGTAGTAGGAAAAAAAAGGAAATAAGTAATGGACAAAAAAGAATAGATTTAGCTGGAAAAATGTATCAGGACGAAAAGAAATAGCTTAAATTGTTATTTTCCAACTTTTATTCCTTACAATTGCATACAAAATCGGACATTTCTAAACACTATGAAGAAAATTAATTATGTTGATTACTACAAATTTTGTGACCAAATCTCTGCACTTTGGAATATAATTCATAGGAATCTTCAACCATAACATCTATGAAACAGAAAACAAGAAAGCCCTATTGATTGTTAGAATTTTCAAGGCCATAGAAAAGCTGTTGTCATTGCAGTTAGGTTTTTCATCCAGCAAGGCAGCTGACAAAGTTTTCTCCAATGAATTTTCTATATATTGTAAATTCTAAATCTGTTTAGAATTAAGTCCTGGTTGTGAAGCAGTAAACTACAGACCATGTGTGTCTTCCCCATTTGAGGTACCAAAGCCACATAAAATAATGGCCACTTCAGCCATTATTATTATTATTATTATTATTATTATCTATAATAATTTGTGCCACACAAAGTAAAGTAGATTGTTTTGTTTGGAAATCGATTAAACATTTTAAATATGTAAAACCACACGTATAACTTTTTGTACATAAAAATATAAATGATCCTTTATTTATTTCCCGATCCTTTTATTTATTACTCTTCCCCTTACTTTCTTTCTGGATTTGTTGGGGGGGGGTTGCTTTATATGTATGTTAATAGAGCCTGTATTTCATGTGAAATTATACAATAAGTGTAAGGTCACTGTTACCACATGCATTTTTATACTAGTTCCCTATACCCGTTGGCAGTAGTTATAGGCATTAAATATCTTTAGAGAGGGACTTTATGGCCCTGTCTCACAAATGTGGCGTATGTCAGTGTATGAAAAATATCACTCATACACTGGAATAGGCTTACATATGCTAGGGGTACATTAGGCATAGGTTGTATACGTTTGAAGCACAGTCGCATATGCAGGCATATAGCGAGGTAGAAAATGATATATGTTTAAAACTTTTGTATACGCACAATTCTGCATTTTCAAGGGCTTAATTCTTGTGTGTATCAAAATTATTATATGAATTTTCCTATGCAACTCATACATTTCTCTCATATAATATAGTGTGACATTAATAGGTGTGGATTATTTTCATCTTGACACTTGATTCAGAAATGGCTGTTTTAAATATATATGTAACAAGAAGAGCTTATAGGGGCCTCTTAATTATTCAATAGAAAATGTAACTAGCTAAAAAAAGTAATTAATTGTAGTCTAAGAGCCATGGAAAGTATAGAAATCTATTTATTCTCTTCCGGTCACAGAAGGAACATTGTCGATGGAATAAATTATGTATAAAAATTAGACACAGATATTATGTCACATAATAAGAAGTTTAGATAATAACACTGAGCCAGCCATTTAGCTAGGTGAGATAAACACAGAAAATGGACTGACCGCCCTTTATCACTCAAACACACACACAGAGAGAGAGAGAGTGAGATAGGTATACCTTACCCTGAATATATTTGACATTAAACACTTGTCATTTTTTGCTACATCCATGGGAATTCTGTATTTCATCATCTCATTGACTGGGTTGATGCAGTTGTTCAGCAGCCTGATACACTTACATCTGTCCTTACACGGTTGTTCTGCCGCAGCACATCTACATCTGCTGAACAAACAGCCTAAGCTACAAGAGCAGACGTTATTCTTGCTGACCACTTTCTCTGGAACAAATAAATCAACAACTGCATTTATTCTAAAATGCAAAAATGACTGTATTGGTGATGCCTTTTAACCCAACACAGATGTTAGTTTACAAAAAAGAGCAAATGAATTCCTTGCTTTCAGCTTGTAATCAACACAGTAACAAAAACAACAACAAACAATGATACACTAACAAGTTGACATCTACTGTTTACATGGATGAGTGGGGGGGGGATGTGTGAGGGGGTAGGTTTTTTTTAGCCTTGGTGCTGGGCACACCCAAGACGTATGGGCAAAGGTGAGACCCCAGAGAAATAGCCTACAACAATGGGTAGGAGTGATATTCAATAAAACACAAAACCTGGAAGATTGTAATGTAATATGCTGTAAACACCCAACCTAGAGGATTGCAGTGTGATACTGTAAGCAGACAATCTGGAGGATTCCAGTGTGATGCTGTAAACACACAACCTGGAGGATTCTAGTGTGATGCTGTAAACACACAACCTGGAGGATTCCAGTGTAATGCTGTAAATACACAACCTGGAGGATTGCATGTGATGCTGTAAACACACAACCCACAACCTGGATGATGGCAATTTAATGATGTAAAGACACAATCTGGAAGATTCCAATGCAATACTGTAAACATCCATTTTAACCATCTACATTATAGCCACCAGCACTTTGTCTCTGAGTGTCATCATGGACTACACTTGCTAGTTGTAAAATGGACTTGAATCCCATATGCTGTAATTGATATCCTGATCTATATATTGGATAATATTTAGCACCATGGTGTAAGGCTGTACAAGAGACACCGACTATCATTTGAGCACAGTCATAATGAAGCATTTAGTTTTTATTGTTATCAAGTTGGTTGAATGTAGTCGAAAAGTGAATTGTTGTAAGTTACTTGTGATGTTATTGAAAATGGAAATGTGAATATCAAAAATGGATCATCGGTATTCATTAACAATGGATCGTGAATAAATGGATCATGACTTATCAAGTCTCAATCGCTGATGTGTGGGTTAGACAGAAGCATGAACTTTAAATGGAGCCCCGGTATATAAAATAACGATACAGGAAAGCAGACACTCAGGGCTTGTGAAGAGCCCACCCTAAAACCCTGATAATATCAATGAATCATTCCATGAATTTTACATGTAGCAGCCAATTGAAAACAAAAATCATGCAGGTAATCAATCATAAAGTACCATCCCATTGAACAGCAACCAAAATAAAGTTCTTTGGATGTGTATCCCTGTGTATGAGATCAAATGTTTCTGGTTAAATATTGTAAAACAAACCTGTTGCCATATTAATTACATACCTGTTTCTTTTAGCTCGTGTATCACAAAAAGAGGTTGTACGGTGTTCATCTGAGTAAAGCATTTCTCTTTATTAATAACGAAATCATCCCTATAGAGTGTGACAAATCGTCTGTTGGCCATACACAGTAGATCGACAATCTTTTTCGGCACATCGGGGCGCAGCATCAGCTGAAAAGATCATGCAGACCACACCAAATGAAGGAAGTTTCTACGGATTGTAAGGCTCGAGTCCCATTTAGACAGTTTAATGAGGCAGATATATATATATCTATCTATCTAGTGAAGCTCTCTAACCTTTTGATAAGGACATACTGCTATCTGTCCCCCTGTGGGATCCAACAAATGTTTGTCAGCCATCGGGTGAGACGACAAGTCTTTCCTTCTCATCACTGGAGCCGACTTTAACTCCAACATCAACTCAGTTTTAGTTGCATGGAAGCCTATGATGCTGGAGAAGTTGACGTCGACCAGACAAATGTGCCAAGACTCCTTCAGAATCACTCCCCCTTCGATCTTCTGAACCATAACCGGTAACTCATAGGTTAGCTTACTGTGGAGACAGTACACTGATTAGTGAATACGGATTATGAGATCCATTCAGTTCAGCCCTTTAAAGTTTAAAGCCCGACATGTTCAAATTCTGATCACAAATAACAAAACCAACAGTTCACAAACCGACATTCTGCCATTATTAAACTTAACTGTAATCTCTCACCCTATGCTGAACTGGAACTGGACTCGACTAAGCCGTTTCTTTGTACCTCGTTCATTGAGCTGGAATATTTTTCATCATACAAATTAATAACATTAACCAAGACAATCCCCACATATAGAATTGCAGAATATTTTTAATGCTCTAAATCAGCTTTCCATAATAATACACTTGCTTGAGATCCAAGAATATTTATATCTCCATAAGGATTGTAAAATTACTCACTGATGGCTGGAGTTTGAAAAGAAAAACCACTCTATTTCAAGAAAATATTACAACTAAATACACAGAATGAATATTTTACAGTTACAAGCTACACTTTTCAAGATTATTTCTGTGACAGATGAACTGTGACAACAAACAGAAGTTTATACAGACATACCGAGTAGGAACCAATGTCAAGGCCTAATAAGGAAAAAAATCTAGACTTTGGGCAGTTAGCTTCAGCATGATATTCACGAGTTGTAGAACTGACACCTGTTGCATCTTTACAAGGGGTCGTAGCCTCTGGAACAATATACTCAAAACATTTAGTTATTTTATTATGGTTGCCCTGTTCCACATATTCAGTGAACTTGCTCTAAAAAAGTACAGACCCTACTTTTAACAGAATTGTCACGTTCCTGGAGATCAGTATGCCAACACCTTTCAGTCATAGGCCGACCAGGATTTGTAATTAACTACACCATAAGTTTTACTTAAATTTTGTTATCGAATTTATTTTGAAATAATCTTCTGAATCAGATATGGGGTCAATTTAATTTTGTCAATTCCAATCAATTCCAATTCCACCTCAAATTTATTAATTCCAATTCAATTCCAATTCCAAATTTTTCAATTCCAATTTCTTTCCCCCCCGACTCTTTTTTCCCTAATATTTTTTACCATGAGTAAGTACTCCGAGTACTTACTTGGAATACTTACGCAAGTATTTATATTCCAAGTAGGATTGTTATGGAAGAAATATTTCTGAATTAAAAATTAAATGGTAAATTGATTTGTGGATTTAAATTGTTTTGCCCATTCTAAACATTCAACTGAGGTAAATTCCTAAATAGTAATATCTCTATATAGATTGCAGGCATTCTATGTGGTGGCATCACAGTGTGTTGGGCAGAGCCCATGGTATCCAGACCATTTTAATTGGTTAAATGCTCAGGCATATTAAGTGCCACAGTCAGTGTGCATATATGATATATATATATATATATATATATATATATATATATATATATAAAAGGAACCAAAGTTCTGGATCAATTCTAGTGAGCTCCGGTGGCCTAGCGGTTAAGCACCCGGCACTTGGTGCCAACGGTCACAGGTTCGAACCTAGCAAGAGGTCGAAACTTTTCCAGGGATTAATTTCTCGGCTCACTACATCGTGGGTGGCTGACCATGTTAAATGGCGCTGCCGTCTCCACTGAATTATTTAAAATAAAGGGGGACGGTATTTCGGCTCCATCTTTCCATACTGCTCCCCTGTGAGTGGTGGGGGAGGAGATTTCTCAACCACTCCAACATAGAGGCTGTGCTGATTAAGCGACAGCCTGGGGATTCTCCCTGAACAACAAAACCAAACCAACCAACTGGATCAATTCGGTTCCAGTATATTGGTAACACCACATGTAAGTGTTAATGTGGTAAAACAATAGTGCAAGCCTAACCACAAGGTGCTTTTAGCTAAAGAGATATCTGATTATATCAAGTGGTGGATAATAGTCTTGGGTGTATTCCCATGTAAATGTGTATTTTGTAATCATCAAAGATGTGTTTATATTCCACTGTCCGAGAGAAACCTTGAAACGAGCGTTTTTGCTTAGTTCCACTAGGCAGGGGTCAGATTCTGTATTTACTTTCACAACCCTGTTGGGTACTAAACCACTGACAAAAGATCTCAAATGGTTATTAAAACAGTTAGGTCTGGGGACAGGCTATTGTAGTCACAGTTTTAGGAGGAGGGGCAAGTTTGGGCTCCAGATTGGCATTCCTGGTGTGATGATAAAATTAATTAATTCCTAAATAGCAAGATCACTATATAAGTTACAAGTATAATATGCAGTGATGTCACGGTGTTGGGGAAGGAGCCCACAGTATCCAGACCATTGTAATTGGTTAAATGCTCACTTGGGGCGACATGGTCAGTGTGTGTATCTGATATATATATATATATATATATATATATATTAGAGGCTGTGCCAAACTAGCGACAGCCTGGAGATACTCCCTGTACTACAAGCAAGCAAGCAATATATATATATATTTATATATAAAGGCACCAAAGTTCTGGATCATTATGGTTCTAGTATATTGGTAACACCACATGTACGTGTTAACGTTGTAAAAATAGTAAATTAATTCCTGGATTAATTTTTTTTGTTGGAAACTTTAATTCCAATTCCAAATTTCTCATTCCAATTCCAATTAGATTTTTTTTAAATAATCAATTCCAATTCCATTTCCGGAATTGACCATCAATTCCAATTCCGGAATTGAATTGACCCCATCAGAAGTTCTGATAGTGTAACAAGATTGACAGAATTACAAATATTGCCAGATCAGTCTTCACCATTAGCCTAATCACACAAGGCTTACTTTAAGCAAGTCTGTTTATATTCCATTTTTCACTGAACCATCACGTCTTTTAATGTCTATGGAAAGGCCAATGCAGACATCACCAAGATATAAATTTCTATTGTCATAGTCAGTGATCTATTGTTTTAATAATCTAGATGCACATAAATCAATAGCATTACTGTTCTTGAAATATATTTTCATTTATTTCATAATAATAATACTGATGTAGATTTAACAAAGAAATTGTATTACTGAGAAGAACTAGAAGATATAATTCAGAGAAATCCCTAACATAGATTTGGTATTATTTCCACAAAAGCAACCTTGAACAGGTGAATTGTAAAAAAAAGCTAATTAAAATTTTGAAGAGATGATGATGCACTTCTAACCACCCTCTCCATAAACAATGTTTGATATGAAACCAAACAGAGTAGGATATGAACCCTTGACCTGGTGGTTTGGAGTGCAGTGCTCTAACCACTCTATAATATAATAATGGATGTTTATATAGTGCCAGAACAAGGTAACCCTGTTCTGAGATGGTGTACAATATTATTATCCATGCTTCAAATCAGCACCCGCCTCAACTCCCAATGGAGCATACAATGCATGCTGCCATTAAACACTTTTATGGATGAGTGAACCAGTCACCACATAACAGCATTGCAGCTCCCAGAGCCTTGAACCCACGATCCTTCAGCTATGAATCCTACGCTCTAACTGTGCCATCACGGCTTGCCAATTGCCATCAGAAGCCCAAGCACACAGAGTGAATTGCAGCATGACAAACTATCATGATAGAAAGTTTGTCACTAAAAGGAGCAGATTTCACCTTTGTATGTATGTATGTATGTTGACTTTAAATTTAAAAGCAGTTCACAGGTGAGCTACGTGGATGTGAAGAACATAAAGTTAGTGGGTTATATAGTTAACATTAAACATTATTTGCTCAGAAGATTCAGTGCGGAAACAACCAATTTGTCAATCGCTATACACTGGTATATAAAATGTCTCCGATTCTCAATGGCTCATTTTATATTGGCAAAGTGAAAAGAAACTAATTAAAAAATGGTCGCTTCACAGATGTCTGGGCACACAGTGCACTAAAACATATCTACTACAGTGTAGCTAAACTTTATATTACAATAAAATATAAAATTACTAGAATATCAACTCTTTTTACCAATGTTACATAGCAATGTACTTTTATATTACCACATTACAGGTGACAAAGTTTGATCTTACTAGATACTGATAAATAACACAAAGCAACTTCCCTGCTACTGTTCAATAACATTATATCATTATATTACTACATCTGGTATACATTACCTGGATATGTTGATGACATAACTGGTGGTATTAAAGACACATGTGCGGACACCTTTTGCATTGTTTCACTCTGACTGTTCGACCGACTGGGCTGGAAGCCGCTAATTCTGTTCGCCTTATTTGTTAATATAACAGGATACAGGGATATATTTGGTAGACTAACAGAAGGTAATGCATATACAACAGGCGTTTTCACTTTTGTTTGCTGACTGATGCCGCAATACTGTCCATCTGGAGATGTCACCTTGAATGCTGGAGCCAGGTTGCTACAGCTGATTAAAGCTGGATTATTATCTTCTGGTTTACCGGCAGCCATCACATAACTTGATTCTGACATATCAACAATTTGTTGTTTTTCCATAGCCGTAGAAACGGCGAACTGTTGACAATGATTTAATTGTTCTCCATCACAAGTTGGTATGCCATCATCTTGTGTTGCCACGGTAATCCCTCTATTAGCAACTGTATTCATGTAATTAGACTCCGACAGCTCAGAGTTCCAGCTCGCTAAAGACAGTGACTGATATCCAGAATCAGACTGCTCCGCATGTCCAGCTTCAACATTGAAATATACATTACCACTATACTGCGAGTTAGCTGAGTTCTGCTTTATTTTGTGCACATTTTCCACATTTTGGCAATTAGCGTGGGCCAATGAGCTGCCATCACGTATTTCAACATTCGTCACAGGGTGCATTAAGCTATGATAATCAGAAACTTGTTGTTGTGTAGTTCCTGTGAATATTGGTTGTTGGTTGCATGCCTGAGGTTCTACACAGACTGAGGGATCTCTTTGAACCATACCAGGCACAGCGATGTTTTTCAAAGATTGGGGTGTCTGTACATTTAGGTGTTGTATATTCAGTGGTATATCTCTGTGATCGGCATTGCTCCATGTGCCACCTGCACACTGATCTAACACAGCCCACATAGGAGGTCGCTTAGAGGACATCATGACAGCCAGCTGACCCTTTTTATGCAAACATTTTCCCATGTAAACTACCGAAATTGAGTTCGACGATCCTATGTTTTCTCCGTTTGACTGCTGTACTTTGGGCCTATCACTTGGTTTGAAGAATGTACTCGTGTTAGAGACACTTCTACCGGGCTCTGGAACTCTGCTACACTGGGCATTGAGTAACAAAGACTGCAGTGGAACCTGTGAAGGTACACTACATGACCGGTTAGAGAAGCGCTGCTGTTGTGGAGGAAGTGTGGTGCCTGGTGCCATCAAGTCTGCACGGTACATTGACAAATCTGGGGACGTCTGACAGGGATAGCTACTTGGAGGTGACACACGATTATTGTATGTATACCCTGGCATCACCTGATCTGTCATAGGATATTGGTTTGTGACAGCAGAATGTGCCGGTTGTGCTGGAACAGCTCGCAGATAAACATCACCTGCCGGTACTGTCTGGCCTATCATTGAATGGTTCTGACTGTTGATATAAGATGAAGCAGAAGGCAAATACTGATTCATTGTTGTCTTGCAAAAGCCATGTCCCATCTCACCATAAGAATATTTCTGCTGAAACTGTGGCAATAACTGAGAACTTACTGATGGAGTGTTATCTTCCATCTTAAAAAATGGTCTCGCAGTTGGAGTAACACCAGCAAACTGATAGTATTGTGGTTCATGTCCGCTTAGCTGTCTCCATGGTGCTTGATATAGAGAGTTTTGATTAAACATATTATCAGCACTTCCACAGCCATAGTCACCTAATGAATACGCTGAGGGTGCATAGGATCTTTCCAGATTATTTGGGTCTAGTAGATCATGTTGTTGACCTGTTACAGAAACATTAGGAGGAAGCCAACACTGAGAAACAGCATCCTGTTTGTATGCATATGGTCTGGATCTTCCAGATACTGAACTTGGATATGGATCATTGACTTTGGTCGATGCTGAATCTGAAGAGATAGCTGTTCTCACCTCTTTAACACTCCTGAGGCTATTTACGAGCATCACATCCCTACCATCTTTATATGAGACTTGCGTCTCTTGTGGCATGCTACAAACGGGTGGCAGCACGTTTGAATTGAGAACATACTGTGCTTCACTGAACAGCTCGGCTAATGTTTCCTTGCCTGTTGATGTCTGATGTATCCCTGTGCCTCCATCACCACCATATCCAGAACTCTTGAAATGTTTTCTATATGACTCCCATGTCTCCTGATCCTTAGCTTTTCTTTTCACTTGACTTCTAAATGAACACTTGTTCACATCATCGGAGTTACACTGCTCAGCCTGAACATCCACATGACAGAAGGCATTATTAGTTTGTTTCATCTCAATATCACATTGAATCGGTGACATTAACTGACAGACAGAGTTATAACAAGAGTTGTTTTGAAAGTTTTGATATCTGGATATATTTTGAATGTTTGTACTTAATGGATTACACAAGTTGTATCCTGACTTGCCAGCAGAAACTAAGCGTTTTGCTTGAAATTCCTCTTGTTGATTCATACAATTATTTGAAAAATTACGTCCCGTGTTATTTACGGTACACGGTGTAGGAGTACTACTGCACATATCAGCATCATTTCCCTCATATTTCATAGAAGGTGGTGTACTACTACTACTACTGGAGTACTCAGATATAGGACTGTGAAATATTTCTGGTTTCATGACTGGATGTATTCCTGGGTGACTTGAATGCTGTTGAGATGTTTTACAGTCTAGATTGTAATCCAGTCCAGCATTTGTATCAAATGACACACATTCTTCCATATGTTTAAATACCTTTCCACCAACAGAGTTTTTCAGGCCGACTTCATCATCGTTTTGTCGGTCATACATCACATTTGGCTGGCTCGCAGTTAGAGAGGAATGACCAGCTGATGTCTCGTGAAGGATATTTCCATTGTTTTGTCCAGGGCTGTGGTCATCAACGCACTCTAACCTACCACACTTTGCACACAAACTGACACTGGCCTCAGATTCCATCTTCTAACAACCGGAACTGGAAAATATGTTAACAGTTGAGTCATTATCTGAGTTACTGAATGTAAAACAAGCGTCAACATGTTTGTGACTTCGGCAAAATTAAAACGCTATCCTTGATTAAGAACAGAAAATAGAAATTATCTACTGTAAATAAAATACTGAGTCATTGAGGCATTTTACTGTACTGAAGTAAGAAAGATAATAATGATGATAGTGATGATGATCCCATTTTAAATAATAAAAGATGGTGATAACTTGGCCAAGCTAGCAAATGACACCCAAAAATGACAACTAAAAGATACACACAACTTGGTGAAAAGAACTGAGACTTTATTAAATCAGATCAATTGTTCTCTCTTCCAAATTGATATAGCTTTTCCATCCTGATATTTCTAGTAGTCAGTTTTCATAATTTTCATATATCAACCATCCTGTGGGTTCTAGGTGAATGATATACAGTGCTCCCTCACTTATTGCTACTGCTATATATTGCCAACCTCATCTATCGTCAACATTTTCTTCAGAATGGATTTCCTACCATGCTAATTCCCCCCATAAACCGCCCCCCACTCCCTCGGATACCGCCACATCATTTTAGTCCCCAAAGCAATAATTTCCCCCAAAATATCGCCAAAACAAAGGCATTTTACGCGTGGGTTTATCAATCTCAACATCTGCAAACACAAACAGAATACTTCATCCTATTTTCCATTGTTCTACATGTAATTCAGTCATTATACCTATAATATAAATTTGACTGTTTACTGTCTGCAGGTGTTCAAACCAAATTGGTGTCAAGTGCAGAGATCTGGTAGTATATGTAGGTCAAAACATATGTATATGTGTATTTGTGCTGGGATGAGGCTCTTGGTTGATTGTGATTTTAAGATCTGATACAATAGATGCTTAAATTTAAAATATTTGATTGAATATTATAATATGTAAGTGAATCTAAACACAATTTTGATGACACAATCATAAATATAAGGACAACAGCAGGCATTTAAATGCTGTGGCGGAATACCCCCCCCCCCTTATTTTGGTGAATTATTTCCCCATTCACCACCCCCATATAATGCCACCCCTTTATAATGCCAACTTTTATCAAATCCCCAAGTTGGCATTATATCGAGGGAGCACTGTATATATATATATATATATATATATATATATATATATATAGGCTGGTGTCATTACCAGATTGCACATGGTATGAACCATATTGACAACCAGGCCGTTGTGAAATGGGACCTTCCCATTTCGCAGCCGGTATGGTTTTAAGAATGCCTGCCCATTTAGCAACCATGTGGCAATGAAATGTTGTGCTGTTATTTCTACAGTTTCTGTATTATAGGCCAGTTATCTAGCAAAATGATCTGTTGATGTAAAAATTATATTGACCAAATTCTGAAAATGTTCCCACCTGACCACTTCAGATTGTATAAATATTTGTATATATTATTATTAACTACCATGTATATGATGAGGTCTGGCACCACTTTAAAGTACATCTAATTTTGTTGCTTTCAAAATTGTACCTAATTTTCAGCCCTGTTTGAACCCTGATAAATTTTTAATTAATTGGCATAGAGACATAAAGCCTTTAAGTTGTTGAAATGGTCCTCTTCCCATTTCAAAATGGGTTTGGCAGTTTCAAAACAGGACGGCAGTTTCAAAATGGGAAACGGACTGATTCAATAACTTAAAACATATATGGTTTTCTAAAAGTATTTGTTCACATTATATATACATATATAAATGCATGCAAACACATGCAAAATTAATAAAATCACATTTTACAAAAAAGATGCATGATCAAATTTATCATGATCTGATCATGCCAATCCTGTGCAGAATCAAGTGGTTGTGAAATGGGCAGGGTTATGAAATGGGTCGGTACACATACACTACACCATTAAACCAAATACTTGTAATCATTAATTTAATTATCATTTCCAGGACAAAACTAGCATTTTCCAGGACATAGTATAGAAGATTTAAAGGTAATATACCAAGATATGTGTAAAAGAATATATAATATTTATTCAATATATGATCACTTATTGACCTTTTTATGATACAGCATCCTCCTCACTGCTTCTGGGATATATATTAAACCAAATACTTGTAATCATTAATTTAATTATCATTTCCGGGACAAAATTTGCATTTTCCAGAACATAGTATACAAGATATGTGCAAAAGAAAATATAATATTTATTCAATGTATGGTCGATTATTGACATTTTTATGATACAGCCTCCTCCTCACTGCTTCTGGGATATCAAGACTATGCACTGGTACACTTTTTTTTCTACAATCGGACAACGAATTTGTGATTTTCCAGGTTTTCCAGGACACTTGGTAACCATGTTGTGTGCATATTCATTATATAACATGTATAACTTTATTTCTTTCTCAGCAACTTTTTCAAAGTGTCCCCAAAGCTAGTCTCAACTATTCCAAAAAAGATCCCCAAAACAAAATCGTTAGTAAAAATTGCCTTAAAATGCACTGAATCTTTTTTGGTGGGATTGATTTATTAATGGGTGAAAGAGATTGGTTTGACCATCCTCTGTTGTGTTTCATGTGGATGTAATTATAAATGTAATTTTGTTGTTTTATGGCTATTTTGTACACATGATAAGCCAAATGGACTAAGCATTCTTCAATGGTAAACATGATGTATACAAGATGAAACAGCCATAAAAAGCCAGCTAAGATATGAACCTTTGGCATGATGGTCTCTTGTTTTCTACATAAAGATAAACGAATGAGATTTCAAAGTCAATTTCCTTCCGATGGATTTTCTCAGAGCCATTGTCATACTCAGGAATCGATGAACTGAAAATATTATTCACGGGTATCTAGTATATATAATGAGTAATTAATACATGTTACAGAACTGTACACGGAGTATGCCTACTGTGTGCTTACAGTACAAACGTTGCCGACACCGATTAATGACAGAACATACGCAGGCGTACAGAACGGTGTACACGTCTATAACCCAGCCAAAACAAATGTCGTGTACAACTTTGTTACATGGCATTCCGTCAACCTGCCGCAATATTTATCCGGTGCCGTTTATTCCCGCGACACAAATACGGAGCTGTTAAATAAACGAATACAAACACAGAGCAGATTTCTTACACGACTCGCCGCTTTTTCAGCTCTCAAACTTGGCGCCGCGTGGACAGCGTTTACGGAATCTCACCGAGTTAATTCACACGTGTCGAGTTCAGGTGAGACTCACCTGGATGGTTGATTCGACGTGAATCGTGATGAACTAACTGCAGATTTTAAACTCCTATCACGTGCGTATATACGTAAATCCTCCGGTGATAAGACCCGAAATTCATCGATGTCTCACGAATAGAAAACGGAAATTGCTTTGATAACTTTTTTTCAACAAACTTACAATTACTTCAGCGTAAACCTATCACGTGTTGTAAAGATTTTGACTGGCCGACCTGCTTGCCGAAAATTGTATATTTGTGGATCTGTTTCAATGTTGAAAAATAAATATAGGTTACCACCTTACCTGGATTTACTATTCAATGATAACGCTTTACCGTTAGAAGCACGTGCTATTTTTTGTGGGCGTTCTACACACACGCATACATATATATATATATATATATAGTACAGTAGTGGGCATATTATTAGTACTATGACTACTACTATCGTTTCATCTATCTGTAATTTATTACCAGTTATATAGCACGTAATAGTATATTTTTGTTTTTTAAATAAAAATAAAATCTTTCGACATTTAATCTGAATAAGTTATTGAGCAATATAGGCAATGTCGCCAGTTCAGGTAATCCCCGAAATTCAAAGACAAAGGTAAATAGTTATTTGGTTTGGATTAACTGAGGAAACACAGTAGTGTAAAGCCACCCCCATTCGAAAATACTTCCTTCTTTATGTTAAGATGGGATTCTGCATAATGACTCTAATTAAACTGGCATGAAGAGGTATATTAATTCCAGTTATCAAAATTCCTGCTGAGAACACGCGACGCCAGCCTCATTATCTGTAATCACGAAATGGCACTGCTTTCATTCTCAACATTTTCTCGGCACAGATCATTAATTGGTCTTGTCTTGAGGGCATGCTTTGGTTTAGCGGTAGCGCGTTGGACCACCTATCACTACCACCCGTGTTCGAATCTCGGCGTGGGCATATCTGAAGGTTGTTTCGTCTTTGAAAGTGGCCGTAAAACATCAATCAATCAATCAGTTGGTCTTGATGTCGAAGGTACGAGGTTTTTATGTGTGCATATGTCGGTGACATTCTTCCGACCTTCACATTTCAGCGGTCTTGCGGTTAAGCACGTTGATTGCACTTAGTGCTATTAGTGCAGAATCAAACCCGAGAATAGTGGCTTTTTAGCAACCCATGTATGCATACCCAAAAGTAAACAAACATTGCAATATACCAAATGAAAGATATTGTTCTCGGGAATTTAGAAACTGCTCGATTATCCCTTTGTCAACCATGTCATAATATCAAAAAGTTGCATTTATATTACACAAAACCAACGGCCGGTTGTTGGGATTGTACGGGTGTAGATGTCGTAGCAGGGGAGGTTTAGTTGGGTTTGTACGGTATTAATGTTTTCGTGGTGTGGGTTGAATGTGTGAAAGCTTTATCAGTGAATGTTTGTAATAATACAGCCAAGTCAGCGGAGATTGGATCAAGGGACATGCGAGTCTCCATTGGACAACACGCTGATTGTGCTGGGGGAGAATTCCCCTTTATATACCTGTTTGGATGTGTGGGAAGAGTTTTACCGGGGGATTGTTCTCGACTCAGCCAGGTCAGCGGTGATTGGACCAGGTGACCATGTGGGGTCTACTGGACAACAACGCTGACGGTGCTGAGAGGACAATTCCCTATATATATATATATATATATATATATATATATATCTGGATTTTTGTATATTTTTGTTTTGTTTTGGAGGGGATGGGAGTAGTAGTAGAGGTGGTGGTTCTGGAGTGTATAGTTTTTGTACAGTTTTGAGTAGAGGAATAAAGTAGATTCGAGACCACATGAGTTCGGAGTTTTGAAAGAGAGAACTTAATTAGCTTAAGCCGACATCCGGGACGGACGGACGAACCGGCCGCGTCCCGCATCTCGGCACTTTTCAATTGTAGGTCTATATAGCATACAATATATGCATGTCATGTTAATAGCATTGCTACACCATACTTTAATCGTATCATACAGTAAATAATAAAAGCATAAGGTATAGTTGTTGTTTTTTCACCCTTTTAATTTGCTCCATTTTTGTATACAAGTATTGCCACGGCATGGTGTGCATATATACATGTATATGCTGGTGAACGCGGTTGATCATTGCATAAGCAGGTACATTTTTCATTACACATGTTAATAGTATATGGACATATGAGTTCGTTTAACAACTCCGGGGAAGACACACCTTGGTTTATCAATTTGGGATGCAATTTGTTGTCGTCGACCATTTCATAGCCATAACTGACTGCATCTGGTAGCTGTTGAAAAGGTTTGTTTGCTTGTTTCCATGTCATGAGTCGGTATAATGCACGCAACAAATGTGGAGAGAAACTATCTTCAGTTTGTGGTAGTTTCTTGCCGAAAAGGACTTTCCTTTGACTCCTGGCCATTTCACACTGAAGTTCATTCAATCACTCCCCCCTGTTCACCATACATCCGCGAAACGAAAGCCATGCATGCCTTCATCTGATGTCTGCTGATTTCCAGCTGCTCACCCATAGTTCCCAACGGCTGAAAATATTCGGATTGTTGCATCATTAATCGGAATGCTGCTCCCTTGCCATGGCCGTGGAACGTACTCACCGTATCGCAACCCACCAAAATCATCACTGCTAGCTGGCTGGATTTCAACTGGTCATACAGTGTATACACTGGAATAAACCTCTTGACTGGTGCATGTCTTCCTTGTACATGTATATCTTGACGGTGATGCAAAAGAAGAATCAGTACCTCTGTATCTGGACTGCAGATAACAGTGGTCGATGGTCCATGGTCCGCCGCGTGTATTGCATACAATATAATTCTGGCATCGACCTCCTCATGGTTTGAATGAAGTACAGGATACTCTTCTGATGATGTTGAATTGGGTCCACTATGCGCTACAACATGTGCTTTTCCCCCAAGCCCTCGACCGAGGTACAAGTGCTGATTTTCGTGCAGATGTGTACCTGCACTGGAGAGGAATGGCTTGGAATAGCACTCCACAAGATTCGACTTATTCTCATTTCTGCTGAGGAACAATCTCCAATCCTTGGGAATCTTTAATTCATTAAGAACATGATGAACATTATGCGTAATACCACCAGTTTGCTTGCTTGTAGTTCGGGTAGTATCTCCAGGCTGTCCCTTGTTTGGCACAGCCTCTATGATGGAGTCCTTCTCCGTGGAACTTCTGTTTCTGAAAATGAATTTATAAAGTTCCGGACCCGGACGGGCCGGTGCCAAACTTTTACAAAAGATTTACTATGTGTTGTTTGGTTTTTGCCAGATGTATGGGTCTTTTTTAAATAGGGGGATTATTGTGTGTGGAGTAACTGTGACTTTGTGTATAATGATGGCTGCTTTTTCTGTGTCGGTTAGGTTTGATGTGCAGGCGTTAGAAGTTTTTAATGGGTTGTCAGCAGGCTGTCACCAGTTCTCTTCTCTTGTGTAATATATATTGTGCCGTTCTCCAAATGACGGTCAAATATAATTGGGACCTGCGAGGAAGCACGACTACAGTTGACTCTGCTGCTAGATGACAAGAAAGAATTAGTCATGTCTTTATAATATGTGCGTTCTCATAATCTGCATTGTTGTACGAATTACCATTGGTTAGGCACAGGACTGCCTTCTGTATATGAGTGGGTCCACAAATTGTTGAGATGCTTTCTTCTGAAAGACGTTATACTCATTTTCAAGCTTTGTCACATTCTGTATTTGTCAACGAAGTATACCAAATTCATGATTGACAATGCTTTCGTCAATTGGTAGCAGTTTCTGTATGACTTCTTCTGCGCCTTGCGCATCTTGCTGTTGTTGTTTAAGTACTTGTGCTAAATGATTAGCCTTACGTAGTTGTCAGAATTTGCAAAATTATCATTAAGCGTAGCAAGATCTTGTAATTGTCTCCTGAATGGTAATAGCAGAAACACCTCCTTGTCAATCACAATTGCGTCCCGATGTCCATCAATTATTTGCCGAATTGTCTCCTTATACGCAGTCGTCTGCTTTGCCTTTTCAAACGGTTGTGCAATGCATTTCGGGCTTACATAACGCGTGGGTAACGACACTTCTTCCTGTGATAGCGGGCATCACAGACAACAAGGTCGGAATTTGGCACACCAAATAATCTTGTTGTCATCTCCTAATCACGCCATTCTTTGCTGCTTCAAGTACAAGTTTCGTGCATTTTATTAGCATCACAACCAGATGATGGTACAGTTTCAACCATTGACCACTTGTTCAAGTTATTGGCGTTGGAATACTTGTGATTTGTGACACATCGTTCACTACCTATAAAGCAGTTATTTGTCCAGTCAAAATTATATTTGTCGCACTTTGATCTGATAAATACACTACGCGCACTTTTACTACCATTTTGGTCTGCACTAATCGCAATTTTGCGATATGAAGACTACTACAGGTGCTAAGACAATCTCTATGATACCTGATGGTTGTTTTACTTGATAGAATATCAGCTTCATTCAATACTGGAATCTTAGATATGTGATTTTGATGCTGGGTGCTCTGGATGCTGTAAATAAAGAAACTATTTTATCAATATCTGGGGAAGTTGCTGGTCTATTTCTGGTGAATGTTTTGTCACAAAATATACATTGATTGACATAAATTTTGGGATGCTTTGGAGTACTGGATACACTAAATTTGCAATCCATCATAAGTTTCGATCAGCTTCTGAAAATACATGAACATTATTGGGCTTGTTATGAATATTAAGTACTACGAAGCAGTGAAACAACCACGAAACGGTTAATATAGGTTACGACACATCTATATAACTAATACAATATATGTGAAACATAGCACAGCACGATCTATTTCCCAAAGCAAATGAAGGCGAAGAAGTAGTCATATAGATGTGATACATATTTAAAAACATTAGACATGAGAGCAATTAATCAGGTTCTTCGAAGTAATCCTGTAGTTCAATATGGTAAATGGACGCGTACATTAAATGATCCATTTCTTTATTCATTGTATATTTATACTAATTACACCTAGACCAATTATTAGCCATGTCCAAATTAATATATAGTACAAGTGTAATATTAAGATGAGATAACATCGATGAATAATACAATATATGATGATAATAATAATATGTGAATAGGTTATTAGTTCAACAGCCATCATCATCTAAAAAGGGCTTAATAAAAAGATTGATATTGTTATTTTATATTTTATATATGCATTAAAATGTCCCAACAAAGCTTCATATAATACAATTATATTAATTTATAATCTGATATGCATAGCTGACCTATCGTCTAGGAACTAAACGTTTTGGAATCATTGCGTATATGACATTGTTGAGAAAGGGTTAATTATCTCAAAAGCCAATACTATTCTAAAAGGGCCTCATGCATATTCTTAAATTCCGAGAACAAAGCCTTTCATTTGGTATATTACATTCTTTGTTAACATTTGGGTATGGGTGGTGATCTATAAAGGGCCCCGCCGCTGCTCCACTATATGGGATGGATTTGTCCAAGCCGCCAATGATCACAGGTTCGATCCGGTCAAAAGGTCAAACCATTTCCAGGGATTAATTTCTCGGCTCACAACATCGTGGGTGGATGACCACATTAAATGGCACTGCCCTCTCCACTGAATTAATTATAAAAAAGAAGGACGTTAAAGATCTTCTGAGGATGTAATACACTCTGGCAGTGACCACTCTCTGGGTATTGCGGCTCCATCTCTCCGTACAGCACCCCTGTGAGTGGGGAGAGGAGATATAAAACGGCCACCCCACTGAAATGGACCATACTGACTGTAAATGTGTCCTCCTACTCTCGCGTGCTATCCCTGCTATCATGAAACGAAAGATATTAGTAAATATTTAAAAAAAACTAGACTCTAGAATCCCTTGTCAATTTTACGTAACATAAAGTAACTTTTACGCTTTTAAACTTTATCTTATTTGTCGTTTAAAATACACTGGAACCTCCCTTGGCCTTTCGGTGTTGAAGCTATATATAGTAATCCCATTTTGTGGCAGTTTTTTTTCCGGCTGAGTTCGTGGGATGTTTCCATGGATGACTGAACTACTTTTATTTTGTACCTGAGTAGAATACAAGTTTTCTCTTCAAAACTACTTGAGTAGAAGTAAAAATAAACTTATAAACATCCACTTCAGTAAAAAGTAAACCTACTTTCTAAAAGTAATTGAAGTAAAAGTAAAAGTAGAAGATAAAATTTAGTGCAACACAAAATATGAGAATCAATACACAGTGCACAAGAGCGAACAAAATTCACTGCGTCCACACAATGTACTTGACAAGGGTCAATATGGCTTTAGAAACCGTCACTCAACAGTCCAACCAGTGACTGATTTTGTAATTGATAACATCAAAGCCAAAGAAAATAATCGGCACACACTTGCAACATATCTATACTTGTCAAAGACCTTTGATACGATAGATCAAATAAAATATTAAATAATAAATTGGAATATTATGGGGTACGGGGGACAATCATTGGACTTACCACTTTCTCTTACATATACTAAAAGTCATAGTATTTGGTGATGACACCGCACTGTGTGCATCTTCAAAACAGGACACTGAATGGCCTAAATTGTGGCGATGTGTCGTTAAACAACATTCATCCATCATCCATCTTCAAAACAACTTGACGAACTGTATCACAAAATTAATAATGATTTGGATTGACTATGTGACTAGTTGAAGGCTAATAAATTGTCACATAATATTGCCAACAAACTAATATGGAAGGAGCACATTAAACATCTCGATTTAAAAATATCCTGGGCACTTCCTATCCTGCGCACTATAAAACAAATTATATATTGCCACCAAGATATAGTACAGTACTGTACCTTTTACTTATCAATCGTATTTTAAAAAAACTGTAGTGCTTCAAAAAAGGCTGCATGGCCTATAAACAAAATTGAGTACAATGCTCGTACAGCAAAACGTTTCAAGACAAGTAACATATTGACGTTAAAATCAATGTACGAATTAGAAACATTTTTCGTCACTCGTGGGCAGAATTAATCCACACACACACACGCAAACTGCTATTTACGCGCTGTGTTCAGATCGGTAGCTTCCCTATCTCCACATTTGTCCTGAGTTTCAAACGCTTTTCCTTAGCACTAATCTTAGAAAACAGTTGGCTTCAGCTGAAACATTCTATAACAAAGTGAGCCTTCAAAAATGGGTTGGCAAAATTATGACGAGTCTCGAACATAAATGAGCATCGGGCGAAACGGGTATTGGCATTCTTACAAAACTCGTTTCAATACTACACCATATTAAAATATATTTCTTCACCATAAATTCATCAAAGATACACTAGTTGGTGAAAAATTATAACTTGCAACAACTGCATCAATTAATTGTTTATTAAATTTATGTGACTATGTTATATGACTAAACCAGTCAATATCGCGAAGTAAATGAAAGTAACGAAGTAAAAAGTAGCGTTATTGCAAATAAAACCAAAGAAGACTGCGAAGTGACCGGTGTGAAGTGAGGTGACTGTCAAGTGACTTCTTCATTTACAGTTTCACAGCTTTGTTGTGGTTTTTGTTTTCTTCAATATCATGTGCGGACAATTAAAGTGTTAATTAGCAAGAGAATAGGTGCCCGTGTAACTTATAGTACTAGTATTGGCAATTCATTTCAACCATGTACACAATCACATGTGGAAAACCAGAAAGCTTTTGCTTATCTGAGAAGTGCACCCGTCCGCTAAGTGCGGTACCAGTTCAATATCCAAAATGGCGCGTCAAGAGTAACGCCTCTATATATAAGCTCTCTGATAAAACTACTCTGATAAAACATATACTTACAGGACACCCTTGGATGTTTCCTAGTTCATGTGTCCCAGTTGTGACTAGTCTTAAGAGTAATGAAAAAAATCCATATACTTATGAATTATGATACAGTGAAGTATCTCGTATAGACTATTGTAACTCCCTGTTATATGGCATATCTGATTATAACATTAATCGCCTTCAGCGAATTCAGAATAGTGCAGCTCGCATTGTAACAAATACTAGAAAATATGATCATATTACCCCAATTCTTCAAAAACTACATTGGCTACCTGTTAGACAGCGTATCCATTTTAAGATTCTGTTAATAACTTATAAATCTATTAATGATATGGCACCAGAATACCTGTTGAACTGGTTTCCATTAGAAAGTCATCCGAAACTCGGTCATCCAGTCAGATACTATTGCAGGTGCCAGTGTCTCGGCTCAAGTCATATGGTGATTGTGCGTTTAGTGTTGCAGCCCCCAATTTGTGGAATAAGTTGCCGGCAAATATTAGAAATTCGTCGTCTCTTGGAAATTTTAAGTCTCTTCTAAAAACACACCTATTTAAGGTCGCTTTCACAGATAAATAATTATTATCTTTTAAATCATTACAGGGTTTTTACAGACATTATTTGGGGTATTATTAAATTACATATTATTTGTACAGCGCCTTTGAATGGCTCCTGCTAGTAAGGGCGCTTTATTAAATATACATTATTATTATTATTATTATTATATAATACACATAACAAATTATAAACAAATCATAAATTGAGTATTTTCGTCCATCTTGCACAAGAGTTAGAATGATAATAAACTAGAAACAATACATTGTACTAGCAAATTGCTAGTAGCACCTAAACCTGTTTTAAAACTATAAGGTTTTTGAGAACCAGCACCCCAAATGAATCAATAGTATTGTTGAAATAAATTGCAGACAAACTCTCCCCCCTTAAAATACCAAATACTGTTCTGTATATATCATCAAAGGCCACTACAACACGCTTATATGTATACTGTTTATACGTTGACCACAAATGACAGCCATAAGCATTGCAAAGGAATTTAATACTGGAGGAACATGTTTTGAAGCGATTAATAAGCATATTCCCTCTTGAATAAAGTGATTTAATTTCATGATATCATCTTCATCCTGATGTTTGTCATGTCATGTCATTACACCTAAATATTGGTTTCTTGTCACCAAAGTCAGAGGTACATCATTAAGGCAGAGAGTAGGTATAAATAAACCATTCAGTGAATTTGGTTTGAAACACATACACTTTTTCTCATTAAAAAGAATAAAATTTGAAACAGCAAAGTCAGCACATATATCAAGCAGTTCCTGGAGAGCTGTAGGTGAGTGTACAGGTATCATCCGCGTTAACATAATTCCACAGGTAACATAATTCCACCCTGTCTTACACCATTAGCAACAGTAAAGAAGTGGGAGAAATGGTTACCCCAACGTACACAAAATGTTTGTTGACAATACCAGAATATGAGAAGACGGATCAAAGTAACATCAATATTACATTTAATAAGTTTCTTAAAGAGACACCAATGATTAATTAATACGATCAAATGCTTTTGAAGGATCAAGATAACAAATATATACTGGACTAGAGTGTTGATTATAATATTCTGTTATCTGTTTGAGAGTGTACACAAACATGTCTGTACCATGTTTACTTTTAAATCCAAACTCATTACTAGACGTTTCCAACTGACATTGTAGTCTATCCAACAATAAGAGTTCCAAGATCTTGGAAACAACACTAGTAATGGCAATAGGCCTGTATTTATCTTTGTCTGTAATAAGATCCTTTTTTATTCTTTATAATAGGAACAATAATAGTCTCCATAAGCTTACACGTTAGATAGTTGTGTAGAAACATGGTACTAAACGCCATTGATAACAAACCAGTAACCTTAGAGTGTGCATACTTGAAGTATTCACCTTGCATCGAGTCTGTACCTGCACTTTTACCCATTTTCAGTTTATCAATTGCATGCTTCACATCTAGTGCAGAGAACCGAGAGAATACTGATTATAAGTGTACAATATCATTCATGATAGATTAAACATAGGGTTGATTAGAAGTATTTCCATTTGAGTTCAACAACCAGCCACAGTATTATATGCAGAACTAGTAAAAGTGTATGAGTCATTAGGGAGGTAGTCATAATGAACCATTAAAATACCTTAATCATTACAAAACTTCAATAAAGTAAAATATCATTAACTCTAGACAAATACTGCATGAAGTCATCTGTATTATCAGCACAATTAAATGGCATATAAATATTAACAAATAGCAGTTTAATTTCATCATCATTATTTTTAATAACAATCTCTACCCAGAAGTCTTGCATCATCAAGATCCACAATATTACAGTTCTCACTTAGAGATTGTAGCCATAATATACCTAGTCTACCATGTGGACGACCTTCGAGGAGATACTGAAATCCATTGAAGAAATACCTTAAGCATAAAATTCATCACTAATAATGGTCAAAATAGATTAACCATGTTTCCTGCAAGAAAATAATATCACTCGATGCACATAACATTTGAATTTCTGATACTGATGTCTTGACATTTTTACAGTTAAAAGAATTAATTTTCAGTGTGTAATGATTGAATTAAAATAATACATACAGCTATAAAGATAATAAAATAAATGTAGCAACACAAAGTGTTTAATCATGAAACAACTTGACCATAACATCAGTAGGCCAAGATGATGGCTCCGTTAAAGTGCTTCTCAGATTGTACACATCTCACATAAAATGAACTCTAGGAGTCATATTTCGTTTGCAGCTTTCCAGGTTTGGTTTCAGGTTAAGTGTATCAACTAACGAGGATGACGATGGTTGTTGTTTTACGGCCACGTTTGTGCACATGGTGGGCTAAATGGACCGAGCGACTTCCAAAGGTAATGAAGCGAAGTCAAAGATGAAACAACCTTCAAATATACCCATGTCGATATTCGAACTCGGTGGTAGTGATCTGCTGTCCAACACGCTCCCAATTAGACCACAGATGCGCCCCTTATTAACTAACGATGATATACTGTAGCCAATCTTCGATGTTATCAACTACTGAATTCAAGGTTTATATAGTCTGATCTGATATAGAGATGTTCTATAAACAGTAATCAATGGTTATACCCAAATGATGAGAACTCATCAGCATGATCAAATCAGATCACTCCTCTAGGTTCTTCAATATGTCACGTGTTTTATAAGAAAAGATCATTAGGGTACTGGAACACGTGCTAAACTTTTATCCAAAAAGGCAAATACCAGTTATTACTACTTATTAAGAAATATTAAGAAATATATTAATAATAGTCAGAATAATTACCAAACAAAAGCTAAAAGAAATTGTATATTTAAGATATTATATGATTAAATATCGAGAAGGTGTCTCCAGCGCCGACGTTATAGAAAACACTCATTCACTCGACTGTGTTCAGCAAGAATTAGTTAATTCAAAAAGTTAACAGATAATCTCTGCCCGAAGTGTTAATTTGTTTTCAGCGCTAATCCCAGTCAGGGATCGTTGTATGCGGTTAGATATCGAGTTAGATATCCATCGGGATCAATTATCAACGTGTCGCTGGTAATCTTCGTCATACTTGACATAAGATAAGATAAGATGTGCTTTTTATCCCGTGAATACAGGAATTTGGTCATATTGATATAAGACGAGACATGAACACACAAATAAGATACCACACTGAACAGGACAGGTCTTTATTTATGTCGTTCGCCTTAAGATGATGGTATTTTGACATACAGAGAAAAATTACTTTCGAAACTTGAGAACAACTACTATATACTCTGTTCCGGTTTTGTTTACTGGGGGAATTATACCAGTTAGTGCAATTTTAACTCGAAACAGTACAGTATTATTAACATTAAATAATTTTAGCAATCTGAAGAAGAATAGTTTCGGTTTACATTTGGATACTTCAAAGTCTGAGTGGTAAGACCATGCAAGATTGTTGATCGTCAATAACAACACCAAGGTATTTAATCTTATTACATATCTCTGTATCAGATCCTTTTACGTTCATTGGCTTGTGATTTAAAGTGGATTTACTAAAATAAAATTTCAGGTCCTTTTTTTCTTATTTGTTTCCTGGTTTTTTTTTCTTCACAATATCAATTTCAATTAGATTAATAATAACATCATCTGTGTATTTAAGACGCTAATATTTTCATATGAGGATTTGTGTATTTTATGAAAAGAAGTGGAGAACTGTTATTGAGTATAATTATGTCAGATAGAACATTAACGAATCTATATATTATATAACACATAACACGTCGCTTAATAAGATGATGATCATTGGTGTTTTACGGCCACTTTTGTGTACACTGTAGGCTAAATGGGCCGAGCGACTTCCAAAGTTAATGAAGCGAGGTCAAAGATGAAACAACCTTCAGATATGCCCACTCCGAGATTTGAACACGAGTGGTGGTGATCTGTGGTCCAACACGCTACCGTTAGACCACGGAGGCGCCCCGAACACCTTAATAAGAATATTCGGTTTGATAGTATTGAATAGTGAACTAAAATCGATGAATAAGTTAGTTACGTAAGAGTTATCTAAACATTCAGTGACGGTGTTTACAAAAGCAATAATAGCATATTCTGTACAATTTCCTTTACGATAAGCAAATTGATAATCATATAATTTCAATTCAGGTTGCAAAGACATTTGTTTCAATATAATTTGTTCCCAGCATTTGAAAAGTAAAAAGGTTAATGCAACAGGTATGAAGTCGTCGAGTTCTTTTGCTTCGGTATTCTTGGGTGTTGAAAAAGATGGTAGTAGTTTTCCAGATAGATACAATATGTTCTCACGTAGGTTTCAAACACGTTCTAATATAATCTAGCCAGTTGACTTGCACAGCTTTTTAGAATTAAAATAGCTATATTATCTGGCCCTGTGGAGTTTCTGGCATTCAAACCCGCGAACAACTTTCCACAATCTCTGGGTAATGTTTTCTTCGGGTGTTCATTGTTTTTCATGGGCCACATCTACATCAAATTATCACACAGTTCCTTTGGAATAGATGATAATGTTAGAGTGGATTTATGGTTACAGTGGATTTATGTTTGTATCCGGTTACATTTCACATTTTGGATGTCACCAAATTATGTTCGCTAAAGTTTATGTATGCAGACACTGTACCTACGAGTTCTTCAGTTGATTCACTGGAATAGACAAATATTTCCCAATCCGTACATCCAGAACAAACTTTTAATGTATCTACTGTATCTAAATCCAATATTTTCATATTGTTGTTATTTTCTCCCTCTTGAGTTTGGTTATATATAATGATCTTAGAAGAACTAAGTAAATTATGATCTGATATACGTAATGGATCTTTCTGATAACAATCATAATATACATTAAGTATGATACAGAAACACAGGCCAGTAGTTCTTTGATTTGTGGTTACGAACGTAACATACTGCTTAAAATTAGAGATTAGAAATGTAGGATCATTAAAGTCACCTAGTACTATCACTGCTGATTGTGGCTTGCCCAGGTGAATTTGTGACACAGTATTATGAGTGATATTCTCAGCTAGAGTATCGGGGCCTTTGGGAATGTACACCACAACGAAAATGACATACCGAATCTCTCGGGGAAGTTACTATATGGTCTACACGATATCACAAGTAGTTCAAGATTGTTACTCCTTCGAAGAGGGCATCCATCTCTTGCGTATCCAACATTGACTTCACAATACTTCGACGACGGTAATCGTTTACGTCCAACGCTGCTACACATGCGTTGAAACTTGTCAACGTTCTTTGCATGGTACGGGTCCCCAGCAAAACAAACGAGGCTAACCGAAGTATATACAGTTGACGTAACTGTCAGGATTGAACTTGGAGGCTCCTCGAGAATTTCAGGATTCGAATGACACTGAAGGTTGTTCGAAACGGTAATGCCAAGGTGTGTTATATTATTAACCGTTTAGTGACCGAGGACACATCCCAACACAGAGAAAAGAAGAAAAGCGTCCGCATTCTTTCCAGCTTATACCTCGATACCATATCCCGATGCAGAGATGAATGTTCCTCGTTGGCACATATCAGTGTATATATATAGCAGAGAGTCATTGGTGAATAAACTTAATATATTTAATATTATATCCTTTAATTTTAAAATGAACTTTTTTCACAGATGAGTTGATTTTAGTAACAGATGGTTTCACGTCGTCATTACGATTGTATCTAGATTCTGGCCTTGTTATAAAGGTCAAACTTTCAACGCCAGAAAAACACGCACACAGTGGAGTTACCGTTATTAAGTATGCCTATGCTGTACAATGCCGATAAACCGTGTATCTGCCAAAATTAGCTTAGAGGTCTCTCTACCTATAGATTATATATATATATATATATATATATATATATATATATATATTTTATGGGGTAAAAAATTGGGAGAATTTTCATACAACTGGTTTCATTGCTATTTTCGTAGGCAACTACAGTGGTCTGTAATCATTATTGATAAGGGATATTTGTATGAAATAACATATTGCCGGCTTAATTATGCTGAAGCTCTCCCGTGGTGCAGTGAGTAGGTCACTGCACTGCAAACCTTCGCCTCTGGGTTTGGATCGCCTTGTTAATTTGTCTCTGGTGTGATCGGCGCCACGACTCAATAAAGCACCCACTCACTTATGGCTGAAGCCCCCGCCTCAAAAGGACACAGATGTTTACCTGGTGATGAACAACTGCTGGTGAAGTAGATGTTTGCACCAGGACTATATTTTATTCAGCTGTTAGCTGATCAATAGGCCGATCCAGGCGAAATGCGTTGAATCGGTTACCAACTGCTGTCTCGGTTAGCTATGTCACCCACTGTTAACATGGGATGGCAACTTTTCACTAACGATAAATACTGGAAATCTTTCAGCAAATTATTTCATATTACACGGATACTGAGACTAGTATTTCAGCCGAACGATTGTGTCTTTCCAAAGGAATTAACACATTATTTATCAAGATATTACCCAATGATTGAGCGGACCGATTTTTTTCAGATGAATGACATAGCTAAGCCTTAGTTATTCATGCTGACTTGTAGGAGATTTTTAGCATGGGTTTCAATGGATTAAATAAATTGTTTTAAAATTAAACTTTTAGCTGAATGTAAATTGATTTTAATGAAGATTGCTTAAATATTTAATGTAGAGTTTTGGAAATATAATTTTTATTTGTACTTGGGAACCAATCATATACATATCACCTGTATATTATTAAATACAAAATGTTATTACATTAGAATATTACCACCATAGACATTTACATGTAGTAAACATTGTAAGAACGGCTGATTTAGAAGAAAAAAAGATATCATGCATAAATACCAATAGTACAGTATTAGGAATCATCCATTGAATTATAATCTATGTGATCATTGATTAAATCCATTCGCTTCGTCATTTCAGATGGCAAAAGTTATACAAAAAATAAGTTTGAACTAGACAGGTCGGATCATGACAGCCGCTGAACTTTACTTAGTTTATTGGCTTATATCTATTGGATGAAGTTTATGCCATTCCAATTAAATGCAAAATTATGATCTGGAAATAACATACCCTTAATGGGCTATAAATAAAATCCTAATATAGATGGTAAATAGCCTATATATAGCTTTTCAGTAAGACATTTATCGGCCACTACACGCGTAAATCGCCATGCAACACAGTGACAGTGATTCTTAGACTTCTAACCCGAGACCGTAGTGTGAAATGTAGCCGGAAGATGGCGCCAGGGGTAATTGAATCGGTGATGATGATGATTGGTGTTTTACGGCCACTTTTGTGCACATAGTAGGCAAAATGGGCCGAGCGATCGCCAAAGATAATGAAGTGATGTCAAAGATGAAACACCCTTCAGATATGCCCACGCCGAAATTCGAACACGGGTGGTAGGGATCTGTGGTTCAACACGATACCGCTAGACTTACTGCCAACTTGGTAATTAAATAGAGGGCGAATCCAATCATTACCTACAAAAGGACAAGATAGTTATAATCCCAATGTGATTTCCATCCGCTTAACAGCAACAAGAAACTTTAATTTTTAAGCTTAGTATGTGCATATTAATAGATACATTTGTATCGGTAGGAGCAACATTAACTGTTTAAATATTGTCACTGATGGATATTCGGAAGAATGGCTTTTATATAATGTATGAAAATGGTAAAATACATTGCACAATGTATCTTGTACATTAAACTAATTCACGTTAATCCATGAAATTTACTAAGCAATTGAATGTAGTCGAACATTGGCTCTAAATTAATATTTTCTTCATTGGCATTAAATGTACTGATAACTAGTTTGCTCTCTATACCAAAAGAAACCCTTTATTCCAGTGGACAATATCTTTCATCAAAATATGAAGACCGATAGATCAAACGTGTATATGAATTATGTTTGTTTTGTTTTTTCCAGGAATATCAAATGTCATTATATGCATATATGGACAATTCTCTTTTCATTCACCATTGTCACTTAATTGCACAAACTTGAAACACTTGAAAATATACATGCCTTTATTGTTTATAAAAAATATCAATGTTACACATCAAGAGTTTGTGGTATGCACAGACAAATAAATATCAAATTCAAGAGATTTATTTAAAATGATTATCACCTCCAGGGATCTAACAGCTGTCCATTTTACATTTCCTTTCCCAGGTGTCAAACAAAACATTACCCATATAACGACCTATAATCATGGCGTCATATAGCAAGTAATTATGATGACAAAAACTGTGAAAGAATCCATTCATCCATTTGGCACTTCCATTCTAATGTTGAACCAACAAACATACAATAGACAGCGTAAGACAAAACTGCATGTGACCTATTTAAGACAGATATCCGAGAGATTTATTAAGGCTGCAACTGGATCATTCATGGATGCCATCCATTTCTAATGTGTCCACCTAATTTGGGCTAGTGTATACACCTTTGAGGCCTAAACATATCCAAATAAACATCCACTCACTGTAACAGTTTTTTTTTCCAATGGTAGTTATTTTGATAAAGCAGAACAACCAACTTGTTCAATGTTCAGTTATAATTTTAAAACATCCATAAGTATGATATTCAAATATATGATTAGATAAGGTGTTCACACACACACACACAAACACCAGAAAAATGCTAATACTGTGTGTTAGCCAATATGTCTGCTTAACAAGAATATATGATTTTCAAAGATGAATTCTAAAAGCAGATAAACAATTAGCATTTTGGTTTGTGAACAGATTAATAATTGATTGATGACAGTCATACTGCTTTGTAGAAGTCTGTTGTACTAACACAGGGGAAAACATGTGACATTAAATGCCTTGTTTCAATCTGAAGTTTAACATATCCAGATAACATTGAACAAGTCTCCCCAATTCAATAGTAGAACAACAGAAACACTACGTAATGAGCAGATTACATCACAGAAAGAATTATTTTACTACTGTTGGGGGTTTTTTACTCCCAAGATATTATAACACACTTCATTCTCAAATTTGACATGATGCTTCTGAAAACTAAAAAATACTTAACAAACAAAACGAGCTAATCTTTGTTCTGCAACTGTAGTACAAAATTACATCACTCTGTTTGCTGTCAATACTGGAAATGAGCAGTTAAATGTTTTGATATATAAATCATATCGATATACATTACCATTATCCAATTATTACTAAATAAGCTTACTCTAAACCAGACATTTATATTTTTAACTATATAATGCCTCAAGAGAGATATTCATGTATTATGTAATTTACTCAGTAATATTTCTAGTAACAATGTTTTATCACAATGGCATGTTAAATAATGCATATATTATAATTGTAACAAAAGGTGAAGACCAGTAATCATATTAATATCTTTACATTAAGCATTAGTATCCAAGTAAAATTATTTACCCCAGAAACAATACTGCTGCAATTTGTCTTTCTAGTATTGTAATAATTCTATTAAAGCACTGACTAAATTGTACAATAACAGCACTACAGTATGTGATATAACATACTGTATAGCAGCTTTAACATAATGCAATAATGTCAAACTGAGCCAATTAAATATTAGTCATTACACACACACACACACATATACATATATCTGTGTGTAACGCATCAAACTACAACATGTACTTACTATGCTGAAAAAATGGCGTGAACAAAATTATCAACATGCATCAATCGGTACCAAGAACACAGGATGTAATTAAAGACTGACCACAAGACAATTTGTAAACTGTTTTAAACTGTAACATAATAAATGATATGCATATGCAGATTAATCATTTATTAAACAGTTACCAGCCATGCCAATAGAATTTATTTGGGATGACACAGATAACACAGTTAGTGATGTTCTAGTTATTGATAACCCAAAACTAGTGTATACCCAAGTAATAATAGTGTTGAGGAAGATGTTTGTTAAGTGTTTATTTTTAACGTAGCACCTGATGCTTAAATAACATCACTCCAACACTAAACAATAACAAAGTGTACACAACAACAATAACAACAACAACAGCATAAACAACAACAGCCAACCTTTACAGGCAAAGCATATACATCGTGTTCATATACATCCATGTCACAGAACTCCACTCAACCTTTTTACCATGACTTATATTTTCTCCTTATTGTGATAATACTGTTCATACGATCATGATGATACAAGCCTCACCGCCTTGAGAACATTGCTATCATAAGCATAAGAGCAGTTTTAATTCCAACTTAACATCATGTGTGCTCATTTCGTATCATTAGACCTGTGTGGATGTTTCGTCTGGTCATCATTTTGGGGCTTTATCCATTCTGTTAGCATCCCCACTAGCTGCTTGGGTCAGTACAGGCTGAAGTACCTAGAAAGTGGTAAATGTAAGGTAGCTATTAGCTATTAATAAAATAGTGTGTATGTGTGTTTACATGTACATATACTGGTATCTGCCTATTTGGTTCACTTAAACAAATCTGAGACCCCATAACAACTAATGTATAATCAAGGTTCATACAAACCACCAACAATTAAATTCAAGGGTTTTCAAGGAATAAAGTGTCATTTTCAAGGGTATATATTTCAGCTATATATTTAATTTATCAGCCCATTTGTTTACAAGACCAGTTTATCATGTGTCTACAGGTATTCAACCTATTATCAAAAAGATTAATTACACAACAAATCAATGAGGTCATATCAAGCAACAAAACCTACCATTTTCCAAAAGTGTTAAAACGGCATTTGAACGTTTAACACAATGTTTAAAAAAATACTTTTAATGTATCCTTGTCCAAATGTTAACCAAAAATAACTAACCTGTGAATCAATACACAAACCAAACGTGATAATACTTTTTGATATGCAACTGGGTATTTCCATAATAGGATATATGCCTTTGCATACTAGATCTAAACATACATCTTTCTTCTAAATTGCTGTTTTAGAATAAAATTTGAATTTTAGGTATAATAAACTGTTTGTGGTGTAACCAGCATGCTGCACAATTGGGAAGTTTGCTTTGTGGCTATGCTTTTCTTGTGGGCTGTACTTTTGATGTGACTATCCAAATTAAACTGGCCGCCATTGCCAAAATTTATCAATTTGACGTAATATTTGCATAGCACTAGGCAATTGTTGCCAGTTGGATCATGGTACACACACTCCTTATATTCAACGATTTGTAGCCATTCCTCCCTAAATTTGCACTTTCTTTTTATTCCAGGCATTGTTTATCACGTAACTCTGTAAGGTTTACTGAACTTGTGTTTCATGCAAAATGATGGATGACCCATAAAATAGCAACAACATAATCTTTTTCCTCATTATGTTTTTCCCGTCATGTGAACAAATAATTTTTTTTTAAATTCCGACCACTTATTATCACAAATTATCACCTAGATTATCTAGTCACCTGGTGGATACTTTAAAAATATCAAAATATTTTCTGAACAGAACCGAAACAAAATTTCTTCAGTATATAAATGGACACATACACGTTTATTATAAGAATTCAGGAACAACCACCTTTTCGAGGGTTTATATCTGAAAATAGATGATATTCAAGGGTTTTTCCATACCCTTGAACAAAATATCCAAATTCAAGGGTTTTCGGGGGATATCTGTGAACCCTGATCATAATGATTACAGATGATACCATATTTTTATAACAATAACAAATTAGGAAAGCTAAAGCTAAGAAAATAGTCTAAGTAAAGTATCAGTAGATGACAGTCACAGCCCTGATAACAGACAGACAGATGCACAGAAGACTAAATTACATTTTGGATAATTCATAATTTTAACTGGCACATTTTATTTTGTCAAAACCAGATAGAAGTATACTCATAAATAGCAACTACAGTATAGACATATACTATTATAGTAACTGTCAAATCAATATATTTACACATACAATCCTGTGCCCCAGACACTGCTTGGTCCATTTATCCTACCAATGCAAAAAGGTGGCTGCAAAGGATTAACATTTCTACCTATATATACTTACTGTCCCTGATCCAGCAGCGAGAGACACAGGGACTGGAATGGTAATATACTGCTGGGTACTACCACCTGCTGAAAAATAACATAAATAAGAATCTTAGATATTCAGAAGTATTGTATTTCCAATGCTGAATTGTGAAAACGACGCATGCTTCACACAGATATGGCGTATGACTTACGTTGTTGCTGGCCATCCTGTGGAGGCAGACTAAGACCTTGTGAAGCTGCTAGATTAATTACATATCCTTCTGGCAATGAACCAACATTGCTCGGTGCAGCATACAGTAAGCCCTGTGGAGTTTGATAGACTACTGGACCAGTGCTACTTGACGATGTACCTTAAATAATAACAAAAATAAGTTAAAATTATCATAATGGTTTCAGTAATATTTCCATCATAATGAAAATATGTAAGCTTGAACCCAGCAATTGTTATCAGCAACAGGCTTAAATTTTGTTGCAAGTACATTGAATTAAGGTTAAATCAACCAAGCATTCATAAAAAGAAAAACCAGACAAAGTGATTGGTATCATTATATAAAAGTTCTGACCATCATCATGTACGTGATATTAGTAATATTATTACCTGAAGTATTACCTGAGACGACAGCTACAGGTTGCTGTAATTGTGGTAACTGTTGCCGTTGACTGGTAGACGGCGCTGGACTTGTGGCGCCTATATTTTGAGTACCAGCTGGTAGCTGACCTAAACCTGTAATAAAATGTTCATGCAGTAATTTAATAAAATTTATATCAATACACCAATGTCACAAATGTAAGGAATAACACCAACAGTAGTAATAAAGCAGAGCAAACAAGACTTTCATGGACAAAAATATGAAATGAAATTAGAAGAATTCAATAATCTATTTCCAATATTATTTTAAATCACTCCATAACGAGCTCTATATACCTGGCATGGTAATTACTTGTCCTGTTGGTGTTTGTATTCTCAATAACTGGGCTGTTGCTGCTGCTAGTTGTTGTTGTTGTGTTTGCTGTTGCTGCTGTGATGCTGACAACTGTTGCCCATTATGTTGCGACTGTTGTCCCTGAGCATTAGTGATCAAAGTCTGCTGTCCACTAATAGAAATCTGTGGATCTGGTTAAACAAGAGATATTTTAAACCTTCAGCATAAAGTGAAACTATTAACATCTTGATATTTGGTTATGAAACATGCAGTTGGTTGGTCACCAATGGATGTAAACTGGTTGGCATTGACCTATAAAGAAAGGGATTTATTTGTTGTAATTCACAATAACAACTGGCTGGCCTATTGGAGGTCAAATTGACACATACAACTGAATGATATGATTTATTTTTTAAACAGTATACATTGTTAGAATAGTCACAGATGGATTGATACCTTATTCAGTTTATAATACACTGTCTAGGTATGTCACATAACCAATAAGGCTGTCTTCCTAGATCTGTAACTAATAAGACAAAAAACGGAGATACCTGCCCTGTCTGAGTTTCTGAAGCCAAAATACACCTGACTTATGTCATGACACGTACAGGAATTTTAAAAATAACAGCTAAAAGTGTTTGCATTATTATGTTGATGGAATTTTAAAATTGGTATTTATATATGTTTTATTTATTAAACTGATTGGTCATAAAAAAAACACAAGAAATGATTTGTCAATTTTGATGGCTTATAAGTGTACAGCACTTATTTAGTATATAGCTACAGAAAATAAATAACAAATCAAACATAAATAACAGACAGTTAAATTACAATATTATAATATATATATATATATATATATATATATATATATATATATATATTACTACTTTCTATTGAATATTTGGGTTTTCTGCTAGTGCTAAATCACACACAGTTCTAAAATGTAACATAAATAAATAAAACCTTGACCCCCTCATTATGCTGACAACATCTGACTGTATTTAATGATTCAAATATACTGGCTATTATCTACAGAATATTATTTCCTAAATATCTATGAGAAACTTGAGGAAGATACGTATGACTTAAAGTAGCTAATACCACACACTAAACATTATAAACCTCAAACTAATCCATCTATGGTACGAACACCTATGTGTTACTGGAGTTGGTGGCATACTGAACTGGAGAGCTCCTGCTAACTTGAGTCTGTGGATTCATTTAGCTGATAACATCACCTTAGTGAGTTGCCCTCAGCCACAGATCCCTTTTAGTTAGAGAATTGGGGTTCACTTATGGTTAGGTGAAGAAGAAGCCACCCTCCCCCCTTCTGTTCTGTGAGTGGAATATGGAGTGTCCTGGGATTACATTGGAAATATATCACACTCTGGTGGTAGCATTTTAGTGACACAGTACAAAGTAATAAAAACGTTTCAAATAAAGAGAAGAATCTTGACTGTTCACCCAACCAATCTTTTTCTTCTTCAAGCCATCCAAAACAGTCTAAGAACATCCATTTTGATGGCCCATAAAACGAATGTGCTGACCCACTATAAACACATACTTACTAGCTGGCACAATGGTAAAGCCCCCTGTTGGAAGCTGGACTGGTACCGTTGACTTGGTGCTGCCATTACTCTGAGTATTGTCCACCTGCTGTGATGGAGTATATGACATCATGGTTACTGTCCGCGCAGTAGTGGCCGTGTTGGACACCGTCACTGAACTAACAGGACCTGTGTGTGCCTGTGGTGGCTGGGTGTGGGTTGGAGCTGACTGTATGCCCATGTGGGCTGGTGGTGGCTGCAGTTGTACGGAAGGCTGCTGAGACTGCTGACCAGTGGTTACCGTTGACATATTGCTCTGCGGTGTTATGATGATGGGTGTAGTGCTAGATGTGATCAGTGAACTTGACACCGGTTGAGATGAAACATCGGGTGTATAAAACAGATTCTGTTTGCTTTCTTCATCCTGAAATGAAAAAACAACAACATTGCATTATCTGATCATATTACTGAAGAATTAAACTAAGGTAGATGTATATTAGCAATAGGTGAGATTAATAACATTCACCAATAAAATATTTACTACCATTAATAACACATCCCTTTGTAATGGAAATACATATTAACTAGACACATGTGTCTGTGAAAAACCGTCCCATGTAATTATAAATGGTATTCTCCTGATTACTATAGATACAATAAGAATTGTAAAATAAAAGTAATTTAAATGTTTAACTCTTTCAGTTGCATTCATCAACATAGATTTTATACAAAAATTGTATTGTCTGGGATTATACTAATAAATCAGAAATTTTGACAGATGAACAAGAAGATCACTTCAAGTCAGGATAAATGGTAGGTTAATTAAATACATTTTAATAAATTATAAAAGAACTACTCTATTCAAATAAAAACACACAAATAAGACGTAACAGTGAAGCTCAGGTGATTTCCTTCATTAGTATGTAAACTTCCTTACAAGCACCTGAGAACTAATACTTAATAGAGAGAGGCTACACCTATATGTGCCAGCCATAAATCTAAGACAAGTAAAGGCGTCTAAGTACATGTATTAGTTAAATGCAAACATGTTCTTTACCTAGTCTGTATTCATTACAGAGCCAAACAATCCGAACATTTTCCCAGTGGCGAAGCATGTTTCAGTAAATGGCATAAAAACAAATCTTTTCTCAAGTTTCTTGCTGTACCTATAAATAACACATTTAATGAACTGACAGGGAAATTAAACTGATATGTATTCTGCTCTTTAGAGAAAATGTAAAAGAAACTGTCTGTGTATCCTGAGGTTAGATTATTCATATTAATTAGTGCCTGTTCATCTCCTCTGCTGTATAACAGCTATAATAAAAAATTAATATATACCAGACTGTGACATTGTATGGAATTATTGAAAAGCCAGCAAAGCAACTGAATGTCTAGAAAATGTGAACTTACTCAGTCTTAACTCGGGCAATGCTTAGAAAAGGTACCATAGATTTGAAAATTGCCTACTTTATGCTTCCAGGGTTACAAATGAAGCTGAAAATAGTGCATACACACACACCATTAATGAGAAACTATTAGAGAGAGAAAGAGATGAACAGCAGACTAAGTCATTAGAATATACTGAAAGCGAGTTACTTTTGCCAATATCTAAGTAGGACAGTGAAACATGATGATGCACCACATACAGAAAGGTTATTTTAAAACCAAATAAAATATTACAATACAAATGGTGTGATTAAACTGGGTATGTAACATTTAACAGTTGTAAAGTGAACTGAAATGAAATTTAAAACAACAAATAAATCACTGTTGATCATATAAAAATATAATGGTAGTAATCTCCAATATTAAATGCAATTTATGAGCATTGCCCAACATTTTCACTATATCCTTTCTACATGGATGAAAAATGCATGTATAGCCTCAGTACTGGTCATAAGCTTGTTAAAAGGCTACTTGTTCTACTCCCTGTAACAATAAGGTAACCATTCTGAAGTTTTTAATAGAGAATTAGACAAACCACTGATACCAGGATTTAATCCCACTATCTAGACATTTCCCGTACAACATAATACCATTTATTTTAACAAACCCCAAACAGATATCCTCACTGAGAAATGTTTAGATTTACTGAAAAGGTCACAAGTTTTGTCATCTGAACAGGCAGACTTTTAGCTTAGGATTATTGGACATACATCTAGTCAGAAATTAGCCCTTAACAGGAAGAGAAAATTGGCAAAAGACACACATAAAATGATTATTTAACAAAGAATTAAGTTGATAAAATAGTACATTTATCATAGTCTATTACAGATACATTACTTTGTAAGCTATAATATATTAAAAAATTTAAACTGAAAAAGAATTCTAACTACCAGTAATTTCATTAATTTTAACTGCAATGTTCTTCTGAGCTTATTTTCTAAGTACAAATTTATTTGAAATATATATGAATAAATGAAGAGAATTATATTACAATAACTAACTAAACTTGAAAGATTTCTTCAATGTGGGCTTTAATTCATGTGAAATTTACACCAAAATATTTTATTTCAGGCCTTGTTACAGAAATGATACCTGTCATCACTTAGGGATGGCTTTATTAAATACCAGAATCATATTATTTAACATGCTGATACAGTTTATACCAGAACATGTCAAGAATGCTATCTACTGAGGACAGGTAACATCATGATTGACCAAACAGTGTTAAATAACCACAGCTGATTCCTTCAACCATCAATAAATATGCAACATACTACCAATATATTATGTAGGAAGAATGCATGTACCTGCATATACACGGCTATAAAAACAAAGCGCGCACGCAGTTTCGAATAGCAAGATCCCTCTACACATACCTGATACGTGTATTGCCAAAATGTACTTGGTTAGCCATAAATTGTTTTGAATGGTTCTCCAGGTAATATCCAGGCAAGGGGGATATGTACTCCATACTGGTGGGTGGGCCGCCTAGGTTAATGGTTACACTCTTATGGCCAAGACCCAAATATAAAGGCCCCTCCATCAAGCTAATAGGAAATGGTGAATATCTAACAAACAATACCAAAACTATGCATGTTGCAAATTACAGACACACAGAGCAACATCTTGGGAGGGGATGGGGAGCTAAAATCTGTATTAAGCATTTTCGAACCCAATCAGTTCACACAAAACCATTACACTATACAGAGAAATGCACTTGCCTCCCATAAGAAAACTACTTTAATCAGAAACAACAATGTACTGAATCAATTATGTGGAAATTACAAAATTAGTAATGTCTTTTCTGTCTTATGCTTAATTAATCATGCAGTGTGTGTGTGTGTGTGTGTGAGGTTCAGTAATGTGTCTAAATGAACTGGCAGCATTAAGTACTTTCTCTCTATAAGATTTCACCGCAGACTTAGAAACTTGCTCCACCACCACACTGAACTCGGTCCCAGTTTGTATTAAACTCAAATATAACTTGTACATGATTATGGCCAAATTTAAACCATCCAGGTTCAGTTAAAAGGCACTTAGAACAATGTTCTACGGTTTAACATGATTCCGTTTTGACAGATTGCCGTAAATTAAAACCTATTTCACATGCATGCATTTAAAAAAACTATTGGCAGATTGGTTTATCGCCTAATTAATACGCGGATGTTATGACGCATAATTTAGGGAAGAGTGTTTATGGAAAGCTTTCTCTTGCCAAACTTGGACGACTCAAATTACCCGCGATGTTCTCTGGCAATAATGAATCAAAGCAAACCAAATCCAAGACGGAGCAAAATTATTTCATACCACATTAAAAACATTAAGACGGTTACTGGCGGACGATTTTCAGGTAGGAAGCAATACGTACGTTGTAGACACTGACTGGGCTGTAAAAAGTTCCGGATAAGAAACCACTTGATAAGTGTCAGCATCATTGACATAACGCAAACAAACAAATCATCAGCTGTTGTTGTTTTATCTGCCCTTCAACCCCCCCCCCACGGAAGACCAAAGTCTAACTGAGACAGATAACATCATAAAACTCATCATTCTCTCGGCCCTCACTTTCATATCAATATCCCATGTCAGAGTACCTGGACCATGGTGGGTGGATGGATGTGAGCGTGGGGATTTACCGCTCGATCTAGACCTGCCTGGTTCTGTCAGGATCTACCGGCCAACCAAGATCCAGAAAGGCCAGAGTGGAGCATCCTCTGACATGTTTAGTACAAAGCTATTCACTCTCCAGTAGGTGTTCTATCACTAGTTTGGGCTTTGTCTACATTTAGAGCACCAACCCATAGATGGGATAGGGGGCCTACTCAAAACGCCATTCTCTCCCGAAACGCGGGACATGGTTTTCAAGTTACTGTTCATAATGAAATGAATAGAAGATGCTACGGCTTGGCTAAGGGGCCAACTCAAATTCATATTCTCTCCCAAATCTCAAAAGATGTCTTTCAACAGTTATTATTAATAATGAAATGAATAAAAGATGCAAAACATTTACAACCGTATTGTGCCACATATTGAACAAATGTGGTTCCTACTATATATTGTCAAGTGATGAAATCTAATGTAATGTTAGAAAACCATCATTACATAACTGTAAATAAGAAACCCGGTATTAGTGTACTTTATGTTTATTAAGTGAACAAGAAACCATAGACTGGTAACTGGTTACACATCAATATATATATATATATATATATATATATATACATGTGGTGAAATTATTTAAATGGCTAGCTTGTATAAATATGTAGCATAGCAGTTACACACACACACACCAAAGCAAAACATTATAGCTTTGAGACAAACCCCCAGAACAGTTTTGTTTTTTTAAGAAAACTGGTCAAATGTCAGGATCCTGATGAAATATTCAGGACATGTGGGGGAAAGGATTCCTGGATCACTTGGCTGAAGCCAGTGGGAGGATCTCATTATATCCAGACAGAACAAACCAGTACTGAGAAACAGTAAGTGTACAAGAACCGGCAATGATCCCTAAACTAGACTGAGAACTAGGCAAATATATGGCCATGGGGGTTGTGCTCTAATCTATAAATGCTGAGTAAGGTTATACAGAAATATTTCGGTAACAGGAGAATTTAATAACACATGTCAAAACAGATATAACTAACTATTCTTGACCCAATTATTAATACTTTGTTTGTTAAAGTGGATCAAAGGACGTGAAAAGTATTTGTCTATATAAAAAAGACTAGTATATGAAATCCTGACAGATAACTGCAGATAAAAAACTTTTATTCACTTTATAAGCATGTGTCGTCTGATGATATATTATGCAAAACTGACTAAGAAAATCCGCCTGCCAGCAAACAAATTGGATCAGTAATTGGTTAGAATATAACTGATTAGGTAGATTTTCCTACACCAGTGTATAATATATTCAGTTATATTTAACGAACACTTCAAGCTACAGAACATTAATAACATGGATTGTCCACGTCTGTCATAAATGAAGATATCCAGGCACAAAGACAGCAACAACAGATATGGGAATATCAGGTTTCACACACGCACAACGCGCGCACACACACACAGTAAACCAAGACTACTCCACACAGGATTATTATAATAAACATAATTTTAGTTTGAAAACGGAATATTTATAACACTTCACAGCTTCTGACAAAGAATGCCTGAACACTCACACCTTCCAATCACTGACCACAAATCAACCCTAACACAACATCAGTAAATATCCTACCCCCCCCCACATATGATCCTATCCCAGGCCTCGGCCTACTAGTTCCAAGAGTGAGCTAAGCATGCCTGGGCCCCCTTATTAGGTCAGCCAAGCCATAAGAAACTAGCAGTAGACAAACAACACAGAACAGCTGCCACTAATGGCATCCAGAATACCTCTGAGGCCAAATACATTATAGTAGTGTGTGTGCGCGCGCGTCCAGTCAAACACTACTCTCCTGGAGATCCAGAAGACCCATCCAATGTTATAATGAACTCATTGCTTGCCTACTCATCACATCAGCACAGCTGTAGTGGCATTTGAGCTGATTCATAACAAAAAAAGCAAGCACCATTCTTCAATTGCCATGATAAATCTGTCTGGAAATATCCTGATAAACATTGAATGAAGATCTATACTAAGCTGATCAAAGAGAAATAACTTACACAATGAACAACAAAAGAGTCAATATATACCTCTGTGTGGGCGTGAGGGCGCACGATGAAGAAAACTGGAAAACCAGACATTATAGTCTGGGTGTTGGTGACATTAAACACCTGCTCAAGTAATTTTTCAACAAATCTTCTGCTGTTCTGTAGTCACCTCACAATTTGTAAATGTTAAATTCAGGATAAACCAACCATAACGCTGGCCTTTACCAAGCATATACTCCATGTCCTGCAGCATTACTAATGAAAGGTAATTTACTGAATCAAAGAACAGACTGAAAAACTTATTTACAGGCATGTGCAAAAGAAACATTTGGGTTTATAGGTGGATTTCAGCATAATCTTTGAAAAGTTGTTCTCTAACACCACTGTTCTGACTAGCTCACACTATACACTTCATTTTTTGACCTGTGTATTCCGACACCACTATCCTGTTGGTATTGATTTAATTCTAGAATGTTTTCCATTTAAACTTAATAAAAGCTAACAATAAATGTAATGCTTCCTAAAGCATAGTTTCTTATTGCAGGACAACTTTCTTGTATAATTATGTTTTATGAGGTTGGTACATGCAGAAGGTGACAAAGTGATTTCAAAATTGGAAATATAGAAACCCTTGAAAGACCTGAATAGTCTAGTACATAGTCATACATATTAAATTTGTTCACCAAACCATTGACTTAATAATTACATAATGTACATATTATAAGAGAAGAAAACAAAATAATTTATCTGTAAATGGAACAGCATTTTTATATTCCACTAACCTTGTTTGGTGAACTTCCTTGTTCATCATCCGGGATGCCGCAACTTAATTCTGTTTCCTCAAAACCGGTTGGATTCATACGTTGGTCCGAGCCACCAGCATGTGTTGGAGAAACCATAACACCATCAGGTGAATTAAGACATGTCTGTATCAAAGCCTTGCCACTTTCACTTGTTATCATTGGCTGTAACTTTTTGGTGGCAAAGGTGTACACATGACCTGTCTCGCTTGCCACTAATAACATCACTTGAGTTCCGGTCAATGTAGATAACTCATAGGCCTGGAAATATTGAATTAAATTTGATTAATTAAGCTTTATGCTTAATTCACTTTTAAAGTGCTGACTAAAAAATTACAGCTCTTCTTAATAAAAAGTGTTGACACTTCTTAATGTCAATGAAATATTGCCATATCTTATTATCTACCAATAAAATAAAAATGACTCCCATCTACCACTAAACAGTTATGTATTCATACAAGATCTAAGCTTATTATATTATATATAATATATTTGTGTGTTACAGTTAATCTGTATACTCAAGTAATATAAATATGTATCTCAGTTAGCAATATTGAATAGATGTATTACCTGAAAACTTCATCTAATATACACATTAGTCTTTTTGGTTAGACTGATTAGTCATTACCTGATTATACAGATTAACTGTAACACACATATATATATATATATATATAATATATATGACTGTGTGTGTGTGTGTCACTGTGTGCTATTTTAGTATTTAAATATTAAGAACATCTATTTATTGTTATTGTGGTTTTTCTGGGCTGTGTCAGAATAATAAGAAGTCTGCAGTACGACGACACATCTCAATCAACAAATAATCTAGTTGGCTGGCCAACCGGTCATGCGTAACGAGGAAACAGTTTGCCATAAAAGGCAAATGACAACAAGGTGGCCATGTGCCTCACACAACCTGAACTGATCGCTTACCACACATTACGATTACTAGTAGTGGTGAGCAGGGTTAATACAAAAATGATAACTGTCATTAAATGGCCGGTAATCGTGTCTGATCGTATACCAAGTCTAAGAAAAGCGTACAAAACTGGCAAAAGTCGAATCACAACAAACCTTTTTCATTATTCCCGTTTTACGTTTACTAAAAGTGGTGTACCGCCTCAGTTTGTTCTCTATAAATTCCATTTTGATTTTAACTCGACCTTTGGTTTTCTTGCCAGTTTTCAGCGCCACCGGACTGTCGCCACCGGCGCTATAACCCAATCTTTTCGAATCTTCCGAGTCCGTGTCGGATTCCACTCCTCGCTTGATACCGAAATCTCCATAATCGTTACCAAGACTTTCTGAGATGACAGCCTCCGTTTCGTTGACAAACTGTAGATTCATGTTGCCGTGTCCGTTCGTCTCGCCGTTCGACTGCATCTGTCCGAAGATCAGTGTATTCAAATTGTAAGGTTCCTTTTCTGGATACAATCCGTACAGTTACCGGACAGTCGTAGTGGTCCAGAACAGAAAATCCTTCCCGCCGATGATTGTAATCTTGTTTGGTACGAGTGGCTGGCACTACATCCAATCAATGTACAATATCACTACCCCCACCTAACCATATGCAAAGAGTACTCCAATTATTGCAAAATCTACTAAACGTACACACCAACAGCAAAGAATAACTAATTTTAGACGTTATAGACATAATGACATATACATAGTTTCCACAAATATTATGTATTAATGCAATAGCGTGAGGACTATTTGTTGCGGAATAATCATCCAGTGAATAAGGTAAAGCGTCGTTATCCTTGTATGGCGAGTATAATGTGCCAAATATGGCCGTCAACGCCAAATATGGACGACTTGCAGTCGTTTATCTCCGCCCGACAGACACACTGATATATCGACAAACATGTTATTTCAGTAAAATCACTAGTTTCTGTCAGTCACGCCTGGTTAGATACCTGTAACCAGCAGTAGGATGACAACATCATTTTAGGATATATTATAAAAGTTCATCAAGTTATAGGTATACGTATTAGCCATAATTAGGTCCAAAGAACGGCTACTTTCTATGCCATAGTTACATATTGTTTGGGTTAACGAACCAGGACTGTTTTTTTGTTTTGTTTTTGTTCCTCAACCTATTATCAAATAAGAAATATTGACACAGTCGCAATCTCCACTCTTTCTTTCCAGCTCTCCCTGTGTGTGTGTGTGTGTGTGCGTGCGGGCGCGCGCGTAAAGCATCAAAATAACATCAGCAATACTGAATGGTGTATAGTTCGTTATGTAATTTATACAACATTCAATCCGTAATTAACATATGAGCAAGAATTGGAGCGTTGAAAGCTAATGCCAGAGACACGTACATGTGTATAGCTTAAAAATAATATTCCCATATAAAGTAAAATATTGCTGACTATGTATGCATATTGTATTCTTGTTGATTCCGTCTGGTGAACGTTATCTGTTGCATTAATTGTGTCTTTCATCAGCGGGGTTCCCGGAAGCGCCGTCTTAACGCATGGGCTCGTCGGGCACTTGCCCAGGGGTACCACAAGTATAGGGGCCCCATGCTAATCTATGTATATTGTGAGTTGCTGTCAATAAATAACTACGTACTATGCTATACTAAACTATAAATATTGTTTACTATATTACAAGTGGACATTCGCATCTGATGTAATATCACGGTCACCTCTACAACCTCGCGTGCATGCTTGGGGGCCTATATAGTGTTGTTAATGTGCCCCTAGTCCGGTGGCCTAGCGGTTAAGCACCCGGCACTTGGTGCCAACGGTCGCAGGTTCGAACCCAGCAAGAGGTCGAAACTTTTTCCAATGATTAATTTCTCGGCTCACTACATCGTGGGTGGCTGACCACGTTAAATGGCGTTGCCGTCTCCACTGAATTATTTAAAATAAAGGGGGACGTTAAAAAACCATGAGGACGTAAAACACTTGGACAGTGACCACCCTCAGGGTATTTCGGCTCCATCTTTCCGCACTGCTCCCCTGTGAGTGGTGGGGGAGGGTTTTCAACCACTCCAACATAGAGGCTGTGCTGATTAAGCGACAGCCTAGGGATTCTCCTCGAACAACAAAACCAAACCAAACCAACCTAGTCCCGGGGTCATATATTACTAAGCGAAAGGTTACAACATCCGTACAATAAGCTAGTCCTTGTTTTTTAAATAATCCATATAGCATGTGTTCGATTTAGTACGTGTTAATTACCGTTAGAGATGACAAAATGTTATTATTGTATTATTTTGATACGTCCATAAATGACGATAATATTTGTGTGTATGATGAGCTCTGTTTATATCTACCTGCATTTTCCAATATTGGATTTGAACAATTTTAGCATGTATGAAACATCACCGGTCCATGTATAGTTATACACATATTAGTCCAGATATCCGTGCGTATTTGACACTTGTTTTTAAAATTGGGGTAAAAGAAGAATTTGACATTTTAATTGTATCATTTCTACCGTTATGTACATAACAGTCCCGATAGTTTCATTCATGACAATTGGTTGCGGTAACCAAAATAGCTTTCTTCATTTATATCAAAACAATATAATATTACATAGAAAGTAGCCATTTTAGGGGCCTAATATTTAAGTGAATCTATACCTAGCTTAACCTTAATTTACTGTACATCCTAAAATGATGTTAGCATAGTAATCTGTCGATTGTAAACATGTATCCAGATGTGACTGACAGCTAGAAACCATATATAATAATGTAACTGGTAGTTTTCATCCTGAAAGCTTTCTGATCTTCGATAAAGATGGCGATCGATAGTTTGAGACTTCATCTATAAAGTAAAAAGAGTAAACCATCAATTTTATCTAACTTATAACCCACAGATTAAAGTCACAGATTTTTCCCCTGGTTTTTCCATTAGTCCTACTTTCGATGTTACGGGTGAGTAATCGCTATGCAGGAAATGTTTAAAGTTATTGTCTGATTAAATTTCAGCGGCGAGATCTGAACGTTCAGGCGAGTCGAGTGGTATGTATAGCACAGGAAAAGAAATGCCACAAATACAGGTATGAGACGTAGCCGAGAGGAAGATCGTTTTTCTGTTTTGTGAACGGTCCCCTTCCAATCATCATCATCTCATTAACCGTTCATCTGTTCATCGTTGTGTCGTTCGGATGTCACCGAAGTATACCAATATATTATCGTCCGTCATGGCGAGTCAGATTGTGTGTAGAGGGCAGACGTCGTCTATTCGTTGTCGACGACCCGGATTGATGTCCAATAGTCCACGTGGCACTGAGGAGCTGCTCGGTGTTTGGTATCATTCCCATCTCGTGTAGTTGACGACGGACGTTACCACGTGACGAACAGCCAGTGCGGGCTTTACCACAATTTGTTCTTCTCATTCTGATTGACCAACATTAACAGAGTCGATCGTTGTCCTGTCCAGGCTAACATAACGTGTCTTGTCCACCAGACTGGACCATCCGTGTATGAGTTGTCTCATGGCGGCGGCTCCAGTCCTTTTCATACTTCGCTTATTCCTCCTACGATGACTAATCCTATTTTTTTATGGCGCGGCATATTCTTTTAATGAGTGGGATAAGGTTATGGGGACTGCACCAGAGCGGCAACGTCAGATTTACGGAATAAATTAGTAATTATCATGTCAAATTGACTATATTTTACAGTCAGTCGTAGAATGGCTCCAACTAAAATTATAATATAAATATATATATATATATACTTACACAATTTAATTACATCTAGTGGAGCCGGGCAGTCTCTTGTAGACTCTTCTAGGTCTGTGAGCTATACACTTATTGGATTTATTATTTACTTCTGTTCATAAACCTCAGAAAATAAAGTCATTCATGCATAAGTTTCCATTGCATCCGATCATTTGTTGATGAATTTTGCATCGTACCTGGACTATGAGATTGCCCAAACCCTGTACTAAGGTGTGCTACTGAGCTCGATTCTTTTTGAGGATATTGGTGCTATAGAAGTTTCTTGTTACTATTATTATTAAACCGGTTTTTTTCTCTGCAGTTTCCCCCTTCTTTTTCGCATTCTCATCATTAATATTTCTATGGCCCCCAAGTCAAGTGACGCATAATAGGAGACTTTTAAAAGAAACAGTTGGAGTTTTAAAGTCTCAGAACATTTGGCTGTCGAAACACCCACTTGTCTGTCTGAACAACAACATTATCCTGCGGCTGCGAAAGGTAACCGATTCAGTTTATTGAGAATTTATTTTGTGGTTCAAATTCATAATGTACTACTGTTTTAATAACTTCATTCTTCTTTCTTGTTATTGTATAATCATATTGATAAATTAATCTCGTTTTAACATTATATAAGGACACAACTCATTGACACCGTATACCCGAATAGTGCATCTGTGTGTACTAATTTTAGTTGCCACGTAATCGGCAGTACCCAATCACTATCCAGCCATATAGGTTACCCCGATATCGTTACAACGGTATCCTAAAAGATTGATATGAATATAATAAAAATAATTTGAAACGTTATATATATTATGTTGAACAGCACCGACGACGAAATGGTAAAGATAGTACGAAATTACATCGACCTATATTAGCCTAGGTCCGGTCATCGTGGCCTATCCTTATATCGTTCGTTGACCGACACCATAAGCATGCCATTCAAGCCCTGCATGATCCAGACTTAATTATCTCCGTTTAGCAGTGATGGCTTCTCATATTACTCTATAGTGTGTTCTAGCTATGCAGTCTTAGTTATGTCGCAGAGGGCGCCTCATTGGTCTTAACCGGTAATGCGGATTGCCACAGATCTCAACAACCAAAGTTCAAATCTGAGCACAGGCATGTCTGAGGGTGTTTCATCTTTCACTTCGCCTCACTACCTTTGGATGTCGCTCGGCCCATCTAGCCTACTTTGGGCACAAAAGTGGCCGTAAAACATCAGCAGCAGCAGCATCATCAGTTATATGACAGACCCTCAATCTCGCGACATGTACAGGACATATACACTTTGCACTAACCCCAACAAGATGATGGCTGATGTTTTACGGCCACTATTGTGTACGTGGTAGGCTAAATGGGCCGAGTGACCATCACAGGTAATAAATCGAAGTCAAAGATGAAACAAACATCCTTCAGATATTCCCACGCCGAGATTCGAACACGGGTGATGGTGATCTGTGATCCAACACGCTACCGTTAGACCATGGAGGCGCCCCTTAACCCTAACAAGCTGATTGTCATTGGCGAACACACAACCCCTACTTTGCTGGAGTAATGAAGTGAAGTCAAAGATGAAACACCCTTCAGATATGCCCACGCCGGATAAATACATATGTACATGTATCGGTACGAGTGCAAAGTGCCGTTAACAATTTGAGCTACAGCGCGCTGCTAACAGTGCCTCACCCCAAAAATTGACAAGTTCCAGTCCCTGCGGGGCCTCTAGATTTCTGCCTAATCAGCGTCACTGACAATACGGCACTAACCGTGGGACTAAGCTCCATTTGTAACTTGAAATCCCTTGAAATGTCATAGCGTTCAGTATTATTTGATATACTATTTCTCAATTGACGACAGATGATCTTTGTTAGCTAGCCACCAAATTTAATGGCACTGTCTCATTGAATGAGTGACAGAGTGATTGAAGGCTTAACAAAACGGGCCATTTAGTGTCCTTGACGGCAATAAGAAATACACCGCTAGGATTGCCGTCTAACTGAACTAACTAATTAATACCATCACAGCTAATCATCAATTCAAAAAAGTTATTGGGTCCGGGACAACCGGGTAATGCCGTTTATTAGCATATATTGAAACATATCTATGATTTTACACACGTGTATATATATATATATATAATGTGTGTGTGTGTGTGTGTGAAGGATGTTTACGGTGACATTATGAACAATTTTATCATAATTTGAAAGGTAACTCACAATCGGTTGTTTGACCAATATTCCATGACGTCATCATCGACTTTCACCAGTTTCTTGCAAGTCTTTTATCACTGACAACCGTACCAATCACATTGTTGGATTGTTGTGTTACAAATTAATAACACTCTATTCTAATAAATTAACAGGTTTCTCTTTGTCAACTTTTAGTCGTTGTAGAGACAATGACACCCACTTTTTCTCTAAAGCGACTAAAAGTTGACAACATCTGATCATAAAATATTAAGCCTCAAAATAAATTAAAACATGGCTTTGTATAATGTGACATGTTGAGACCGGTTCCACTGCAGTTCTGTTGCTCATTATTTAGTTAAAAAAAACACCATCAAAATTATCAGCCAATTAAGAAACAGCATGTGGGGATACTAGGGGATACTACTGGGGATACTAGGAACACTGTTAAAAGAAAATTGTATCATTGTCAATTTTTAAACACTTCTTTATTAGTTCTTTTCCTGAGATTAAACACTAACCATTGTAAAAACACGACACATATATTAATTGTTTTCTTCAAAACTGATCTTAACATTTTTGGTTGATTATCACATGACTGTTGACATATTATACATGGGATAAACATCAGTGGTATGTCTAATGCATTAACATATTAAAATGCGAAAAAGAATTAAACAATTTTTGCCTTCAGTTAACAGAAATCACTAAGCTAGGCTAAAAAAACAATCGATCACAATAACATGCAATTCAAAACTAACAATATTTGATAAAATATTCAATATTATAAAGTATAACATAAATAATTAAGAGATAAATAATTAAAATGCACTCAACAAATCTTTATAATTACAATGGGAAAATTAAAACAAATGTAGCATTTTTACATCGTTCACATTATTTATGCCCTAAGTTATAAAGGTATATACACTGTTGGCATTTGACATTCTTCAATATTCTGTATTAATGCCATCTAGATTTTGTCATATCACTAGCTGATCTTTTATACTTGTGATTATTAATGCTTGCCTTTCAACCTACCAGATATAATAAATTAAAACTATTTCTACAAAAACATGTTAAAATGAACAGTAAAAAATACTGGCTGCTCTGATAACATTCCACATAAAGGAACTCCTGAAATAATTCTTGTTCTTATTTATAATTCATTCACATGGATGGATGTTGTTTAACGACATTGGCACAATTTAGGCCATTCGGTGTCCTTATAATTCATTCATTCACAGATAACCCTGATAGTAATACAACATTGATAAGACACTATGATAGATCATACAATTAAACAACCAATAAGCTGGGGGCTGGAGCGTGAACATGACAGAGAGAGAGAGAGAATTTAATGATTTTCAAATAATAATTAGTATTAAATCAGCAAATTAACAACTGCAGTCTGTACCACTTGACACAATACTGAAGATATAATTCTATTATTGGGAAATTAAAGCTAGACGCAGTCAAAGGTTATAAACGAAAATCTGACCAGAAATCGAGATTTCATTAAAAATATACTATCTACCAAGTGATGATGAATAGAAAAAAGATAAATTCATGGACAATGAATGTAAACAGATATAGTATAAAATTGATCTGGAGAAAAACATCGCAAACTGAAGACAGATCAAAGTGAGCTATCAATAAACATATCGTGACAACTAGATGATATGTATCACTTTCTACTGGCTGGTACAGGACCGGGTATAGGTAATCTAGACGGTAAGGTAACTTGTGGTGTTGATGGAGACTTGTCACTTGATGGGTGACTGGATATAATCTTTTCTGTCTGAACTGAAGGTATGCCCTATAATATAGAAGGCAATGACCATTTTATTCATTAATGGTTTGATTAATAGTTTATTCAGTGGTCCATAATGTATATATCCTTTTTATCTAACACAGTTGGTAGTAATATCCATGAACCACAACTGATCTGCAAGCATTGCACTAGTGACATAACAATCACACCATTACATTCAAGTATAATTGGGATCAAGAAATATGTATTTCTGTAAACTACAAAGGCTGTTTTCATAAGATCAAATACAGTAATTGGGATGATGTATTACAGATGCAATTATGAATTGTTCATTAGCTTTCACAATTTGTAAATGATTTTATGGCATGTTTCAGTCTGAAATGCCAGAGAATATTCAAAATATTACCACATAATGCATGAAATAATCCATAACTTCATGGATTTCATGATAAAATATTAAGCAGTTAGCATATTTTTTTATTCATAAGAAGCATTTTAATTATTTATTTGGAGGTTCTAAACATATCTAGTGGTTGGAAATTAAAGCTATAAAATATACCTGAGTCTTAACTGCATTTTAACCTTACAGTCACCACTGGTTCTCTTAAATAATGTACATAATTGATTAAGAAAATGATAAGTGACTAAGATACATCCAAAGGTCCCAAACACAACAGTCACACTTGTCCAAGTATACACATCCTTTAAATTAATAATTTAACTTAATTAAATTAACAACTTATTTCAATATGACATCATTATTCTGTACCTGAGATGAATTAACAGAATTGGATATTGATGGCACACTATGTGATGGATTTCCATTCTCTGCCTTCTGACGATCCTGGATGACATAAAGATTTCATGATACATAAAATAGTTTGAGTATAACATATATAAAGATTATATATATATATATATATATATATATAATAAAATTTATATATTACAACCTCAAAATCACTCCCCAATTCACTAAAGTAAATCCTATTTTTCATATAACCATTCCAATTCAGACCATATCAAGTTATTACACACAAAACTGTTAAATGTTCACTCACCAAGGCAAAGCCAGGTACTTGGCCTTGATACTTGTTCATAACGAGGAAGGTCTGTAATCTATTATTCAAATCATCAGAAGTTATGCTAGGATTCTGTCAACAAGAATTGCTCAGTCAGTAATACATTAATTATTATGTAAGATTATAATACATTTTAGTTTATAACAGCATTTAGTCAAATATAAAAATAAGCTAAATAGCTGTAATTTGTCATTGTAATACAAAATCAATTCATATTTTTCTGTAATTCATTTTTGCAAAGACATCCTTACATATTTTATGATTTCTTGAACGACCATTGGCAGCTGAGCAATCTGCATATTTAAATGGGTGTTTCTTCCTGAAACTAATGCACCAACAGTTATATTAATACAGGTACTTAATACAATAAAAATTAACAAAATGCAAGCCTGGTCTAATTCAATTTAACACACACACACACAGAGATATATATATATATATATATATATATATAGAGAGAGAGAGAGATGAAATACAGGTTGTAATAAAAGGCACATTGTTCACACTACCATGTGTGCCGGCCAAGGACCCTGGCAGTGACAGTGAAGGCATCAGATTAACTGGTCTGACAGGTACCAAGCCAGTGTTGATGTAACCAAACATATTTGCTGTCTTCATGTTGGGGAGTATTGTTCTGTGAAAAGTGCCTAGGCCTTGTTTCTCGCGTTCATATTCTTCCCATGCATTCTTCCTCTCTTCCTCATTGAGTTCCTCATCTGGTCTATTCTCCAGCAGTGAATCATGTTCGTGATACTGTACAATCCATTCTTTGTGGCTAGACAGTAAATCAGCCAATATCATATCCTGAGCAACAAAGAGTAAATCCTGGTTATATTATATTACATCATAACAAGGCACATCAATTCCTACAGATGGTATAACTAGCCTATGATGGTGTTTATTTCTACATAGGCAAATAACATATAGCAACAACATATAGTTAAAGAATATATATATATATATATATTTACTTTAGGTACAGCAGGTGTTGGTTGTTTGTCCCTGTTAGGGTTATCTAATCTGTCTGGCTTGAAGTGATACAATTCTTGAAGATCATTTGATGTGAAATGTCTGTCTATCTGACGTTCATCTATCACCCGCTGAGCAAGTGTCTCCTTTGTAACCTGACGTTCATATATCTTCTCTTCCATGGTACCCTAAAAAGAAGAATGTCACTACTAAACTTGCCTACCCTACTTTTTGTCATCAGTTGTAATTACTGATGTGTGTGTGTGTGTGTGTGTGTGTGTGTGTGTGTGTGTGAAAGACTTATAGAAAGAGGGAGGCTATTTTACAGGAGACATTTCAGCATATACCTGTGCTAACAGTCTGTAAACAAATACAGGTTTATTCTGACCAAAACGATACACTCTGAATATAGACTGTATGTCATGTGAAGGATTCCATGAAGCATTAAAGATGATCACCCTATTAGCAGAATCTAAGTTGATACCAAGACCTCCTGCCTTAGTTGAGATCAAGAAGAGACGCATTCTGAAAAGGAAGATTTGTATTTAACGTGGTTAATGCATACACACATTTATATCTTCCTGTAATGAATAACAGAATCATTCATTACAAGGAGTTAGTGTTTTATTTTTCACATTCAAGATTATGTACCTTTTGTTTTTTATACTGTTAAAATTACAGGTCAGTTTCTTCCTATTATGTACACCTGTTGTTCCATCCATGCGACAGTAATCTTCATCTTTTTCCCATCGATTTATTATTCTCTGTTTAAAATAAAGAATACAAGTATTGTCAATTGTCCCTTCCCAAAAATATTCCACGAAGAATCAAAGATAGCAAAGAGGCAGGCAATACGAAGATATTACAAAAATTAATAAATCTTCATGATATATAATCATCAAGACAGAACACATACTTTGCCTTTAATGCTCTTTACCTCTTGATCTTTGAGTGCCAGAAATTCCTCTATCAGATCTAATGTAAGAATGCTCTGGCTGAACAACAACCTACAAGAAAGGTTACCAATCACAATAAGAGGGCATATAGCATCCAGTACAGAATTTATAATGAAGACCTATAACCAGAGGAACATAAAATATGTCCTTATCTGAATCAAATGTTTTCTTGCTTTTGATAGGAAAGAGAACTGGTTGGTTACACTTACACCTTGTCACCAACAGCTTCTGCCATGCGAATGATTTCAAACATTATTACTAATTTTCCACTGAGTTCTAGCTGATTTTTCATTTCATCAGTCATATACTTGGACCACCATAAAGCCTCCTTCTTCTTAGTGAATTCTTCTTCGTTGCCTGAACATAATATAAATTGCTAATAAATGTTCTTTCGAATAAACAAAAGCATCTTTCAGCAGAAAATCTATAATTTCTCACAGTTGATGCCTCATTATATCAATATAGTAATGATATTGTTGATGAACATTTTTTCATTATTACAATCACACCTGGGGCAGATACATTTCATATGTATCTAAATAAGTTACAGCTACATTGAAATGTGCTCAGATACAGTTACGTATCTGATGATGATTGATGTTTTACGGCCACTTTTGTGCACAAAGTAGGCTAAATGGGTCGTGTTACGTATCTAGATACATGATTTATGAATATATCTAGATGGGTTACAGTTACATTCCAAATGTATCCAGACACATTAAAGTTAAATTTTCTAGGTACTATATGTACAATTACCATAGCTCTCCTAATAATTTGTATTAAAGGCCACTCAATTAATTATCAGGGTGTATGTTAAAATTGTATAGTATTAATGACAATCTTATTGGTGTTAAAATATGCAATTACATATATAATTAAGACTACCTGTACTTAAAATAATCATGTATCTAAAAAGTATCTTAAATGTATCTGAAATCCAGATACTTTTGCAATTTATCTAGATAAATTAGTCACAATTGACAAATATATCTAGATACATGTCAGTTACATTGAAAACAGTATCTAGATACAATTTATCTAAACACAAAATGCAACCACCCCAGGTCTGATTACAACATAATTAATCAATCTAAAAACAATTAATAAATATACACACACTGATACACTGAATTATGATTCACAGAGTTTATGACCCGACAGACAATATTCAAATACACTTATAGTAAAGAGTAACAGCATGTTGTGGATTGTTGTTGTTGTGTACACATCACTAAAGCCATTTAAGTAAAATAGGCATGCCAAATACCAGCTTATAATTTAGATGATTTAATACAATTTTCTGACATCTAAATGTAACAAAAGCCAGTATATTAACAATAAATCATCATTAATGCATATACTATATTTATTTTACAAACTGCTATTATTATAACATTTGTTTAAAAATATTTCTACAATGTTTGATACATATCTAATACCCTACAAATGGTGTGAATTAGACAGTTAAGTTATCAAAGCTTCTTGCAATATCCTTTTTAAAGTTGAGAAACCTACAAAACATGAAATTCATATGACTGTATGCACAACAACACCTTAACACAAAGCCTAATAACACTGGTTTTCATGGTAAAAACCTTTAATAAAAATTAATATTCTGTTCTTCAAAATTCCTTCCATTGTTTTGATTATCAGACTCAAAAAGGCATCCACACACACACACACACACACATATATATATATATATATATATATATATCACAAAATAAACAAAGCTTTAAATGGGTCTCAGTTAGTTTTCTCTTTGCCAACCAGCCTGACCTAACTGTTTATCACTTAGTGCTCAGACTGTAGCCAACATACATTAGTCAATGCCTCAGTTGGGATATACGACTGAGGGACCACTGCCTAAGAAATAATCTCACAAACATTAGTAACACTGAAATCTGAACTGGGGGTTACCAATGTAACGAACAAAAGGAAACTTACAGCAACATTTGTAGTATGCAGGATATACTGTCTATAATGAAAAAAATTTTCTTACTGCAGGAATCAGTAACAGTATTCAGGAAAGTCTACATTCTTGTGAAAATTATTTTATCAAAGATAAAACTAACAAACCTGTTCTCCTAGAATGTGTCTGCCATTGTTTTATAACTTCACCAGCATAAAGTTTAGCTGTATTAGTAGTTTCGACAACATCGGGATGATTCTCCAAATCAGTTTTAACACGACTGGTATCTTCTTTTTGATCTCTTGTCTCTGATCTCCTGCACCTTTTCACTCCTGTTGCTTGACATTCTACCTTACTGTTGTGAATTAAATCTTGTTGGTCAATTTTTGACTGCTTTCTCTTCCCATTTTGGGCAGCTGAACACTTTGCTCTAACAAATAAAAACTCCACAAATTAGCACTTATTACTCTCAGTTAGAGGCAGCAATTACTTGACAATGATAAGTAGCCAAAACTCTAGTGAGGCAACAATTAACACTGACTTGGTTTTTCTTGTTCTCCAACTAGTCTCTGATTGTAAGACATCCATCTTTTCTGCTTCAGCTGTAGAGATTTCTGAAGTCAACTTCTTTGAACAAGTTTCTCTTTGATGTCTCACTCTCTTAGATTTTCTTCTAACTGATGTTGGCTTATCATCCACTAATGATGAAGATGATGATGAGGAAGAGATGTGATCAATGTTCTCTGAAAGCTGATCTTCACATTCATCCTCTGAGGAGGATGTAAACAGTACTGATTCAAGGTCATCATCATACTCTGTAAAAGGCTGAAAAAATATAATTGCAGTAACAAAGCCAATTAAGGCAGCTGTTTTTACAACTTCTTTCACAAACCTGCTGATCCAACTTACAAATCTGATTCATAAAATGACATAACAAAAAATTAAATAATGATTTGCCATTCAGGGATCAGGTTTCTAATTAATAACTATTAAAACATGGATTACATCAATATTTCATGGCACAGTTTGCTCCAGCACTGTAGCTTAAGATAAGTGGCTGATATTCACCACATGTCATGACCAATTAAGTATCCTGATGGTCGTGTAATTAAAAGCAGCAAGCCTTATCATTTAAAACAATATTGGATCTAATGGTTAAAATCAAAATCTCACTAACAGACTCATATCTGGGTAAAGATCCATACTGTTCACCAACACTTCTAACAAAACCAGATGAGCTGAGTCACTGCTAAGTTCATTCTGTACTTATATTGACATATGGTAACTCACTCAAAACTAACATTAACTTATTTTATGTGAAAGAATTATATTTAAAAAAAGTTAATATTACAATCAAATGGTTTTTGAATGCTAACGTTTTGTGTGTCACTACTTGATACTGATCTATATAGTAAAAAGATTGGGACAAATTTATTGACAGATCATTCCAATACTCTTTATTGTTTATTTCAAATTTTGGCTATTACAGTGATTTCATTCCTCATCCTAAGTAACACATGCAAGTAATGAAATCTTATTATTTAGTTATTACATAATTGACATGTAAACACCATACACCGAGATGTTTTAATTATATTTGGTTTGATTACAAAATAAATTCAAAAGGTTTGAAAATAGCTTTAACCTTGCATAAAAGATGTTCTTGTTTATCTCTTCATAGGTATCACTGATGTAAATATTCAGTTAATAGTTATTATTAACAACTTAATTTATCACATGATTTTCTATGGTTGTCACACAAAATGACCTATATGTTTTGCATAGCTCCCAACTGCCTATTTTTAGCCATCTAACCCATTTATTTGATGATCCTTTATTACTGTCTCTATCATACCAATCAATACAATTTTATGAAATATTATTTCATAAAATGTGTAATAAAAATAATGGCATAACATCTTTATAAAAATGCAATATACCAAAAACTCATAAGTTAACATAATATTACTACACAGACCTTTTTCTCCTGTCTAGCCTCGTCCAATTTTAATAGCCAAGGATGTGTCCAGATTCTCATCAGGTTTTGATAATCAGTAAACAGGCTTGATCCTTTCACCCTAAAGTGATCCTTTTCTGTACGAGTTCCAGAATCATAATTAATGCAGCTAGCCTCTGGTCGAAACAGTTCAAGGTACTTCTCATACAACTCAATTTGTAGTGGGGAAAGTCGTATTGATAGAACATACTCATACTTAGGAGGCAAGAACTTAGTTAACGCAGAGTAATCTCGTCTCTGTAAAAAGACAGGAAATACTAATTACTATAAAACATAATTTCTCTTAAACAAATGGTACTACAAGAAAGGTTTTTAAACAGAAAAGTAATCCATAATAACTGTACATTCATCTACCATTGTTTTCACAATGGTGGGACAACTAATCACAACTGAGACTAAGTAATATAGAGAGGTACCAGGCTAACTAACCTGAACACAGCCATCTAACATACTGTGTAGTATGTGTGCCCGTCTTTTCATCAGTTTTACATCAAATGATGTAGAATCCAAGTGTTGTCCATTGGTTATAGGATTTACAAAACGGTTATTGAACTCGCGTCGTGAACCAAGCAAGTTTGGCTTCACAAAGCTCACCATACAGTGATCTACCAAGATAATATATAACGTGTATTTAATAATTTCTAAGTTAAGCAACAAACATATTCTTTACTATTTATGAGAAATGTATAATTGACTTGATGGCATCAAAACAATACATAGCCTCAACATAAAGTAGATTAAAAACATAACTAACATTCCACCAAGTTGTTTTGTAGAGGAGTACCAGTGAGGAGAATTCTCCTTTTGGTTCTGATCTGGTTCATACATTTTGAAATAGCTGATGCGTCATTCTTTAGTATGTGTCCCTCATCACAAACAACTACATCAGGACCTAACGAACAGAAGAAAAAAATAATTTTGCTGCAGAACATAAATATTCTTCATTGCAATAAACATTTATTTGACTTACACCTCTTAAAATAAAGAATTACTATTCTGTTACCTGGTGAACTACCCAGATGATGTAAATATGAATCTCTCTCTCTCACACACACACACACAATCTCATATACCTGGATTAATCAATGCTTTGTCAATGATCTCTTTAGTTTTCTTACTGCGTCCTACATAATTTATTAAGATTCTGAACAGCTGATAGCCAGTAATCATAACGCCCCCTGTTTTCCGCCATTCAGCTAAGCATTCTGTTCTCTGATGGTTGTTCTTACAGCTAGCCAACTCAAACACCTAGGAAATTTTTGGTAATTAGATACTTCAAGTGAAACAAGAATGAGTATAACTCACCTACAACACTAAAAACATATTAGGATGAATAACAAGCTACAAACTAAATAATATCTCAGAATATGTTGATTAAATTCAGGCAAAAAATATGAAATTATACTTATTGTGTATAAATGCTAATTAAACAATAAACAACATTAAACAAAGCTTGAGATGAAAATGATAAACTTGCTGTTAAGTATTTAACAGTTACACTTAAATGATCAGAAAAATATAAAAACAAACCGTAATCCTGTCTTTCTTCTCTAGCCACTTTTCCCATTCAAATTGCCAATTTAGGACAGTGTTCAGTGGACATACTATTAGACAGTGCTTGAATCCAACAAACTTTGCTCTGAGAAGTGTGTGAATCAGTGCAATTACCTGCAGCCAATCAAAACAGTAAATAACAGTGTGCACCTGAGAGAAACACATGCAGAATGGAATCAGCAAGTTAGCTGAATGTACTGTTTCTATAATTACTAACCGAGAGTGTTTTTCCAAGGCCCATACAGTGGGCTAAAATACAACCAGAACCATCAGCATTTTCTTTCAGTCTATCTACTGATTCTATAATGTTATCCCAGATGAACTCCACAGCTACAAATTGAAGAAAAAACAACATAATAATAAACTAACTTAGATGCGATGATTAACAGTAAAAATATCATTACTGTAAAATTAAATTCCTATACATAACTACAAATGAAGGTCACGGTGATCAAACAAAGAAAATAAAAGTTGCTGTAACAACAATAAACAAATATTCTAAATAAGAATTTCTCACCATCTACTTGATGCGGTTTCAGTTTTCTGATCAGTTTTGAGTTAACCTCAACAAGAGGTGTCTTAGTGTCTTCTTTAAATGCTAACACTAGTTGTTTGGTTATTGGTTCCTTGTTATTTCTGCTGGTTTCCACAACACGAAGATGCTATAATAATAACAAATAGATCTTGAGTTGGGTAATGACTACTAATCTGGGAAATATATCATTAACAGATGTTTCTTAAATCATTAACAAACACTGTACAACAAATACCTTGTCATGTTCTTTCTTAGCTCTTTCAATTCTATCCTTTTCCTCTTTTGCAGCCTGTTTTGTTTGACCCTTCAACTTTGTACCTGTCATCAGTTTGCGAATACTGTGCCGACTTTTATTAGCAGAAGTTTGAGCCTAAAACATTTCACAGTAAGAATGTTACAGACATGTTTAAATATTGCTGTTTTGAGGGCACTTTTGTGCATGTGATAGTCTGAATGGGCCGAATGACCTCCAAAGGTAATGAAGTGAAATGAAAGATGAAACACCCTTCTGACATAGCCTAGCTGAGCTTCAAATCCAGGTGCTATAGATACGTGGCCAAATGCACTACCAGCTAGGCAATGGACGCACTCTCATACGATTGTTACACCAGTTATCAAAATATTAGTATTATGAATGGTTTATACCTCAACAATTATAGAATTTCCTTCCTTTGATTCAGGTTTCTCTTCAAGTTCTCCATGTTCATTTTGCTGCAATTTTTCTTCCTTTATAAATTCAACATCAGATTCATCCTCCACAAAGTAGGCATCAATCTCATCTTTTTCACAGTCAACAGCATTCTTTTTGGATGTTTTTCTTTGTTTTGTTGTTTTATTCTGATCCTTTCTTATTTGTTTATGTTTTATTGGCACTTCTTTTTCAGTCTCTTCTAAAACACAGATCATCTTCAATAGATCATCACCAATAGAGATCATTCTCTACAATTGATCACTACTAATGCTAGAGAGAAAAAAGCTAACAAAATCTATATAAGGCAAAGGCTTATAGTATTTTCTATAATCAAACTACCTTTTTCCCTCTCTCCTTGTTCTTTCTTTTCTTTCTCTTCTCTTTCCATTTGTTCTCTTCTTTTGTCTGTTTCTTTTTTTCTTATCACTTCTTTCTCATACTCCTATAAGAAATTACATACACATTCAAACATAATTCAGTAAGATACATAAACATCACAGAAAATGTGTTCTCTCCTTTGTTATATATAATGTTACACACACATACACAAACTAACACAAACACAGAGAAAGAGAGACTTAAAGTACTTAGTCCACTCGTTTCCATCCATTGAGCTCATACCACCAGTGCATGCTAATAATTGTAATCAAAGCCACAACTATACTAAAGAATGATTATACAAACAAACAAAAAAGATATTGGATGGGGAAAACAACAAACATTACCTGAAATTCTCATAATATTAATAATGATCACACCTGATTACAAACTAAATAATAGGTACTGGAATTTATCAAGAAGCTACTCTTAACTTGATAAGTATATCACATATTTTATTTCCAGAATTAAATGTCCTATTATTTGACCAGATATCCACTAAAAAAGGCAAAATAATTTTGTGCATAAAAACTTCAAAGTGAAGAAAACCCCCAAATAAACATAATTCCAAAGAGAATAATTTGTACATGCAAATAATCCATTGATTACAATGAGTTTGTTGACTTGGCCATCTATAGGACCTGTATATTTAGGTACATTTAATGCTAGACACTTTTGTCATACTATATCATGTGTGTGTGTATGTGTTTTCCATTTTTATGCTATATTTATGTCAGTACATTCACAAATTAAACAAGTGAAAATCAAAATAATAATAATAAATGGATTATTTATCAAACTGGTTTTCAACACTATTACTAAGAAACAAAAATGAAGTAAAAATAATTATTGTATCAAACTGCCATAGTAGACAACTTATAAAAGATCCTGTGATATTCAAGAGTAGCAGTAGACTAATGCACAATTCCTGAAAGATTTTGTGAATATTCTTGGTTTCAACAGTCTTGAGTTATCTTCTGAAAGCTCTAGGTTTTTCATCAAGGCATGTTTCTATATGTGTCACAGTATGGATAATATTGGTAATTCACTTTTAGAGTTTGTTATGCATCAACTTAGAGACTGGTGAAACATAACACATCATCAAAATACCACAAAGATGTGAAGGCTTTTGTAAGCTTACTATTGAAATATGGCATGATGCAAACTAATAATTCAGTGTAGATGTGAACCTTTGACATGCAGTGCAATATGTCTGCAGTTGGAAATTTAGCCCTCTACAGTATCGTAATTTGTGCACACAGAAACATACATGCATGCGCACACAAACAAAAACAAGCATACCTTTTGGTCATTGAGCATCAGTGTTATGCGCGACTCAAGTTCCACATTCAGCTCAGCCAGCTTACTCATCTCTGTTAATTCCTCTTGCTAAAATGTTAATTGTATTAGCAGATTAAAAGAAACACAACAGTACGACTCATAAGACATTTATATAAAACATGGGAAATAAGCTATAATGATATTTTTTAATTCAATATAACACACCATATTAAAAAACTAACTTCATATTTCTAAAAATATCTTTATATCAATTGTAACCCTAATTGTAATGTTAATTATAGATTTGATCATAAAATCCTAGCTAAGAATTGACTGGGAAAGAATTTCTACATACTCGGGTCAGAACAATAATTATGCTGATTTGTTTCATTTCTTGTTAAAAGACCAAAACAAAGGTTAACATAACCCAAATTTTTAGTTTAGTGCAAATAAGACACACAGGTGTGTGTATATATATGTAATGTATATTAACTACCTGTACCAATGCAGTGTTAACAGAAACCGAGTCATTCCATTAAACATATAATCGATTTATAAACATATATATGGAATACCTTTGACTAATAGACTCATTCTTAGTCTTTGGAATTTCTAAATCAATGGCAAAGTTAGGATGCTAACCAATCAAGAGTGAGTTTAAACCAGTTGAGGAATTCCCAGATAATTAATATAAATAAAGTGTTAATATACCACACTACTTACTCAAATTTTAATGCACAACCATGATAGCTAGAATAAAGAAGAACTCAGTTTAAAAAGAAATGATCTAGTTCATTTGTATTGACCATTTTCAAAAGTAACAAATGTCATTTCAAAATCAGATTTTAAAGTAACAGTCGACCCCATTTCATAAATGGTAATAAATTTCATCAATTATTAGATGGAAACATGATTTAGATTTAACTGTTATCTTTAATGGTCACTCGGCTTAAAATGATAATGCACCAAGCTAGTGGAAACCTTACTGAATTATGGAGTTTTGTTATTCAAGATCTGGCCACAGAAAGTACAAGAAGCTTATTTCTACCGTTGACTCTAATGCTGTCATGGATGTGCCCCTACAAAATGAATGAGTAACCAGTTCCACATTTCTAGGTCTTCAAATTACTCCAAAATATGCAAAGTGGGCAATCATTGCTCACATATTGGTTTTAATCTATTTGGACAATGAGCTTCCCATATATGAGGCTAGCTCAGATATAAAATCCATTACAGGTCACCGTAAGAGATGGTATTGTATTACATGAATAAAAACAAGTAAATGTGAATGTTTTAACGAATACACATTAGCTTTTTTCCTCACCTTCTGCATTAATTCATTCTCAAGACACTGAATTTTATCATCCTACAAAAAATAAATATATACAAAATATCAAAAACAATATTTTTCTCAAATCTTTTGGTGAATAAAAATTAATAATTCAAATAGTTATAAATAACTGTAAAACTAGTATAAGTATCAACTGTGGTAACAACAGACTTGTTACCAGCAATAAAATCATGGACAGCAAGATAAGAAATCCAGGCAGGTTTGAAATATGTGATGCATGTAAGGTTCAGTTTAGAATTACTACTGCTTCATAGACACAAACAGAAATGAATCACTCAAACAGCTCAACATAGATGGCTATGACAGATCTTGCTTGCACATGCACTAAAGCTTATGCAAGAATCATCTCCAATCCATGGATAGGACATGGAACATTTTAATTTGAAATATGAGCATGATTTATAGTTTTCAACATAAACAGATGTAAATGCAGATGAAATATCAAACACAAAAGTTAATAATATAATTTAGAGCTTTGTGGTACAGTTTGATATCTGTTGTGCTATGGGAACACTCTAATTATTATGGTAGCAATTATGTCAAATCATTCACCATGAATAGCCTCAAAGGTGCAAAAAAGATTGTAACAAAAATATGATATGGGAAGTGTTTGTCAGACATTGCATGTCATAGTTATTTTCCCATATACAATTTGTATTGCCACTAGAATTAGCACAAAATATGATTATAAGGAGGAAAACAAAAACAACCTGGACACTTTACTGAATCATAATTGTTATTAAAGATGTCAAAAAGTAAATGATGTATTGTTTGGTTGCTGATTCATATGTGTGTTGAGTTGTTTAATCTCAGTGCTGATAACACCTGGATAATATGACGGATGGGGCAATTGCTTAAGGGTAACAAATCCTACAAACACAGATATGGGCCATATTTGAATCTACAATCTGGAGGTTTGCACTACATTGCTCTAACCACTGCCCCATTGAAATTCACTGTGTCTGTGTGTAAGCAATATGTTTTTCTGAGTTTTGGAGCCTTTTACTTCTCAAACCTAACAAATATATGTTATGTTACCTTTATTTGTAGTTTCCTTTCACAATCTTGCCTCACACTCTGTAGTTCCATTCTCAGCTTGAACATACGTAGTTCCATTTCCTTAAACGAATCATCTTTTGTTTCATCCTCAGAATCAATACATATCACCTCATCATCATCTGGAATTTTGAAGGAGTCACAAATGACATCAGTGTGTCTATCATCTTTACTGCTATTACAGTGCTGTTTTGAATGCTCATCTGATAAAGTGAAGATGTCAGTTGTCTTAATAAAAGTTCTAGGTAATTTCCACTTTTCTGTAGATGTAACTGTTGGATTCAGACAAGACACATCTGTTGTTGATGAATTATTCACAGGCATGTTTTGTGATTCACTAAAATACAAAGAAATCTGATTATTTTATTTTGAATACTTAAAAAGCCTATTAGTAATCACTTTTGTAAATGTTTCAGTATTTAAAAAAAACTTAATTAATATTGGCTGTAATACCTTTTACTTGTTGAATATGCATTTCTGCATATCCTTCTTGTGCGTGTTGAAACATTACCTGAAAATAAAAAACATCTTTAGTCAGAAACATGGTTATTAATAATAATTAAGTCCAGTGTTTGAGCTAGGACACATTTTAAAATAAAATATTTACCGTATATACTCATGTATAAGTCGATTCTTTGGGTAGTGAAAAGGGAGTTCCCAGAAACACATCGACTTATACACACGTCATAGTTCCTACCAGCTGAATGAAATATATTTTGGGCCATCCTTGAGACTCAACACTATAGGATTCAACCCAATAAGAGCCAGAGTCAGAATAAAATCGTCACATCACTGCCTACTAATCCATTATTATTCAATAAATAATAATTAATTTTCACCAAACTGTTATTTGGATCTCACAAACATGCCGGTCTTTATGTAATAATACTTGATAGTCACGCAGTGTTACCTACCAGTACCTCCAGATGTGCTTTGAAACAATGAATTAATAAAACTTGCCAACTGAAGTTACAATCAAGGGTGTTTGTGTGAGAGGCATTTGGAACAAAATTGCCACATCTAAGCCTACTAGTCTTAGCCAATAAATTAAGATTCATTTTCACCAAACTGTTATTTGGATCTCACAAACATGCCAGTCTGTATGTAATATAATACTTAATAATCATGTGTTGTTAACTCCAGATGATTAGTGATAATATAAAATCACTGTTCACATTGCAAACCTTGCTGGCCACTTGCTGTGAAACAATTAATTAATAACACTTGCCAGTTGAAGGGAGTCTACAATCAAGCATGTTTGGTGTGACAAGTTTGTTTATTTATATTAATTATAACATTAAAGCTAAATCTGTGTGTGTGTGCTTGTGTGTTGCTGCCGATGAAGAACGGATATTCACGATTGTTGACACCATGAGTTTGAATAACTGGGTCAACTTTTTGACGAATGACAACAATGATTCCGATTTTGATGGATTTTAAGCCAATACTTGACCTTGACTTATACAGTGAGCATATGCCCGAGGAAAGAATTACAGAGTGAAAAACTGGCCTCGACTTATCTGCCGGGTCGACTTATACGCGAGTATATACAGTACCTCCAGATGATTAGCTATATAATAAAAATCACTGCTCACATTGCAAACCTTGCTCGCCAGTTGCTGTGAAACAATTAATTAATAAAGCTTGCCAGTTGAAGTTACAACCAGGCGTGTTTGGGGCGACATGTTTGTTTATTAGTTATAACATCAAAGCAAATAGAAATGGTTTAGATAACCACATAGGCCATCATACCCAGAGGGTTTACGTCACTACTGCAGTCAGTATGCCTGAACAAGCCGAATTATAGAATGATTTGATGACAGAGGGCGTTAAATGACTAACACCTGCTGGTAATATAAAGAGATCGTCGGTTCTCATAGAAATGGTGTGCAAGTGGTATTTTTTACAAGATGGATTCCAATTTTGAGGGATTTTAATCATATTATTCGATTTCAGAAGTCGACCTCGACTTATACGGTGAGCATATGCGTGAGGAAAGAATTACAGTGTCAAAAACACTAATACGCAAATATATACAGTAAAAAGAAATACAAAATTACACTTTCCACAATGTAAAATCTAAATCTTGTTAGCTTTCTGACATACATATATGTTAAAATTATCACACAGTGCTGATAGACTCACCTGATTTTGTTTGCTTTGGTAACCTAATATTCTTTATTTCTTTGGCAACATTTCCATCAGAAGTCAAGCACCCAGTGTTGTAGTCAGTGTCAGAAAAATCATTTGCATTGGATCGAAATACCTTTACATTTTTTGTAGAGGAACCACATCCTTTTTTTCTAACAAACTTGCTTTTGACTGAACCTTTCTGGTGACAACTGAGATGTTGCAATGAAGTCCGTCTTTTCTGTCTTGTATTTCTCATACTCTACTTGTTTCAAACAGTCACCTAGTTAATGGCACAGAAGAAGAATATTGTATTTAAATACTTGAAAGGACATTTCTAAATACAGGTTAATGACTTCACACACACTCACAGCATTGACAGGTTTCTACCATGCACAGTAATTATCCCTATATTTAGGGTAGAAATTACCCATTCAGTTTTTCAATGCTAGAAACATAATATTTTAAAATTATTATTGAAACAGCTATTTACGATATGATGTAAGCTGTTTTGGTGGTATATACGCTTCCAGGTTGGCATGTTTTACACACACAGTAGTCCTTGTCTTATAAGACCACCCCTTCTGCCAAAGCAAAACAGTCTTATAAGGCATGTAGTCTTATAAGACAGGTAGGTCACACCAGCCATTTTTGAAGTAATAACATTGTTTATATATTTATCATGTACAAACAAGAGAAAACAGTTGTTTCTTGATACAATTTATTATGTATTATAATATGTAATAGCAATTAACAAAATACATTCGTATACATACATACAAATTAGAAAAAATATATATAATTGCAGCACAGTAGATTGTGTTGCTTCAGCTGTATTGGACTGTTGGAATGTGGACACAATGTCCATAAACTTGGCCACATCATCCAACAACTGAGAATTGTTGAATGTTAATGCAAAATCCATCATCAGTCATTGGGGGTTAGGTAAACTAATTAATGCCATATATTAATGCCAGTAGCAACACCAGATGGGCACTATTAACAACATAGGAAGTTTATTTTTGTTGACATGAGTGGTTTTCTATTTGATAATATGGTCCAATGGTTTGTAATAACAGTGGATTATATGGATTTGTTACGCTAGCACAACAACACAACTTGCATCATAGCATAAATTTCTGTGGCTGATACTTTCACCAAAATGACCAAAGGTTCATGCAAACTTCATTGGTCAGAAGATGTGATTTCTAGGTCAAGAGCCAATGACAGGATCCATTTGAATTGGTGTTTTGTTCACATATTTAAGCTATCAAACTGGTGGATGTGTCAAAATAAAACATTTGGTTATTTGTGATGAAGTTTTTAAGACAGTCCCCCTATATATTTCTCAATGGATTCATACTAGTTACAAGACTATAAGAATTGCAGATATGTGGAGAATGTTCACCACTGTTACAGTAAAAGTATTTTTCTCATTACATTAACATAGATCAAATATAATTAAACTTTATACTATTCATGCATCACTTGATCTCAAATACACTGATTTGCCTAACCAATAGCAATGGCTGAGTTATGCTATTATACAGAGTGCTTTTAAAAGTTGTAAACAAACTGTTGATAACCATAAAATACTGTAAAAAATTAAAAACCTCATTCATTATAAGCCAATTGTACTAGTCCTAGTGTATGTCATTAAACACATTTATGCGATAGTGTCTTTACTCAAGAGCTTCAAATATATTTCATTAGCCAGTTTAGTGAATATTTCCAAAATTGGAAAATATTTGCTCAATTGATGCTGATGAAGCCTAGCATTGTAGCACCTTGATAGCTAATTCTAGAAAGTCAATTGACACTCCATACCAGGGTTAGAAGCTAAGACTTTCCAGTCATTAGCCCACAGAGTTAATAGACTGTAAAATATATTAGCTCTTGTGAAGTTTCACTAGCTCAAAAGTTAGAGAGTGAGCGACGCTGTTTGGGGTATATAATTTGTGTTTGTACAATACATAATTTTCTCAATGTTGATAGTTACTAAATCTGTTATAGATCACAGGTGAGAAATACAAAACAGATTATTAACATTTTCCAGAGGGTGGTCGGTGCTAGTATTTGATATCCTAAGGTCATTATTGTCCCACTCTAATTTAGTGAGATAGTAGTACCATGCCAGGGCTAGAATTTTGTGAGAATCAACTTCAGTTCAGGTCCACACTCATCCAATGCCTTCATGCTAATTGCGTGGGATGTATTCAGATATTGATATACTGTACTTGACGAATGGACACTACAATTAGTTTAAGGACTGTTTATTGTTTTTGACAATTTACAAACCGATAAAAATGCATAAATTTTTCACCAAATTTTTGTAGTTTATGCTGAATATTCAGTGAATTTTGCATCAAAATTCTAGCCCTGCATGCATAACAATAAACTAACTAAGTTTGTTTTTTCCTGGTTAGAACAATATTAAATATAAGGAAAATGAGTCTGGGTAGGTACAACTACAAGGGAGAAATGGATTTATTTATTATTTGGATCATAAGTGTAGTTAAGTGTACATAATATATATTAGATATGTGTTTTAGTTACTATATATGAAGATGATGATTGATGTTTTACGGCCACTTTTGTGCACATGGTAGGCTAAATGGGCCGAGCGACCTCCAAAGGTAATGAAGCAAAGTCAAAGATGAAACAACCTTCAGATATTCCCACGCCAAGATTCGAAACTGGGTGGTAGTGATCTGCGGTTCAACATGCTACCGCTAGACCACAGAGGCGCCACGTATCTATATATGAACAAATACCTAGTGTTAACAATTAAATAAATAATAACAATCTGTTCATAATATTCATATGAATAGTACTGAAGTTCAGAATGATTCTTTCAATCAATACTGGTAGGCAACACAATAACTGAACATTTTAAGTATTTCATGACTAGGTTCTATGGCTGAGACTTTTTTGACAATCAGGTATAAAGTGAAGAAAGAAAAGACACCCACATGAAGGGTTGGCAGATGTTTTACACAGATGTTATTAACACTGTTAATTAAAGGGACAGTTCACCCTCAGATAATATTTCTTTAATGTGTAATGTTTAGAACAGTAACCAAAAATAATAATCATGAAATATACTTGGTATCATAGATATAGGGGAATAATCCAAATTACTGGAGGGCTGCCATTACGACTGCACTGGATGCCAGATTTGAAGATGGGAAGTTGAAAACTCAGGTTCTCTGACATAACCTGGGTCAGAAGTACACAGAGTTCACTTAGACACCAGTTAGTGTTCCCAATTCTCTTTCAGCTTTTTTTTTAAACAATCGGAATCATCTTCATCTTGTGATGGTTCTTCTGGCTCAAACTTATATGGTTGTATGTCATTCATGGTGTAATTGTGACAAGATCATTGCATTTTGTTCTGGAATTATTCTTGGCTAACACTTGTTTACATGCTTTTGTACAGGCTCTACAGACTTCCAGTCAAACTGCTGGGTTCAAGTGACGTCAGCATTCAGGAGCTTCAGGTCTCTGTCTAGCTTCAAAATGGCGGTGCACACAGGCCATTAAAGTCGATTAATCAGCATTTTGAACTGGATTATTTAATGTGGGTGATCATTTTCACATCATTTATGATATCTGTGAACATGGTTGTATTAGTCCTGACAATTTGAAATAAAGGTGGACTGTTGATTTAACGTTTATTAATATTATGTAAAAACAGTTTTTTAGACTGACTAAAAAATGTAGCTATAATTATAAAATAGTACAATGATAACAATATCTACTACAGCATGACTGTAATACATAAACAGCAATTGAATTAACAGACTAATCCCCACTATGATAACCCAATATCCAGTATATTTGACCCTCACTGATGAAGACATAGTTACCTACATGCTCCATCCCTCATATAAAGGTGTAAATCTTACTGCAAAGCAATTAGACACTGCCAATGAATGGATAACTACAAAAGACCCAAGTTTCATCACCTCGCTGATAAACTGTCAGGCACAAGCAATGCTTTTTCCATCTACATTTTTCACCAAATGTTGCTACCAAGATTTTACTGATTAATTGGTGGAAGACCCTCAGATCTTATGCAGGGTTTGAAATAAGCACTACCCTGTCAGCCCAGGGCTAATAGAAATACTTGTGAGCTAGTAGAATATGTGAGCTATTAGCCCACAGGGCTAATACACATACTTGGGGGGTATCTTTGGAGAATGTTGTGATTAATTGAAGAAGTTTCTGTATACTCACAAGAAGCTGGTATCATTAATGGTCGTGACTGATTTTCTGGGTCGAGCAGCCGGCACACAAAACGAATTGTCCCATGACAGCATGTGGGACATATTTCAGCCAATGACAAGGTGTCTTATGGAGGAACTAGATTTGTCATTGAAATATACATACAGCATATTTTCGGATGCTCATTACTCCCATAAATAACCATTTGACAACAAAATTAATGTCACTGACATGTTTTTCAGATTTATTTCCTTCCAAAGAACAACTTTTTAATTATTTCCAGTTATGTGCACTAATTCACCCAGAGGTTGCAAAATGTAGTGTTGATATTTTTAGTAATAAATTCCTTGTTGGCTTTTGAGGAGATTAAGAAGCTTTTTACTTCAACATCCCACAAAAAACATTATTGACGTTAACTTTTAAAAATGTCTCTCATGTTTTATCATCATGACAGTGACAATTAAGGCAATGCTAATAAATGGTCATTGGTGACATAAATTCATGATATGTATCTGTTATAATTTGTATAACTTTCCTTACACAGTAGTTATTGTTACCTATTGACATAATTCAAACTGTATATGGTTATAGAAACTGAGTTCTTTATGTTTTAATACTTGTTTATCAAACTACCATTTTTTTAATGAAAGTGCCTAAATAAGTGTTTGGACTGGATATTTTAACAAAGGAAATGCTGTATTATCTGTACAAAGATTGTGTGTAGTGAATCTATAACACTGATATAACAGGTGACTATGATTAACTCATTCACTACTGTAAATTATTTGGTTCATTTTATATATTTGTGCACAACAGAAAAATGAATAGTCAAAAACGATCCCAGTCCCCTCAACGATATATATATTGGTCGTTCTATGTTGAAACAAGACTATCAGTTGTTAAACTTATAAGTGAAACGTGAATTATTATTAATAACATAATAACGCTTATTATAATGTCGGCTTCTACCTTGGTTATTGGGTGGACTAATCTGACTTAATAAATTGATTAGATCTGGACGACTGGAGATTCTAGTAAAAGTCAATCAGGAAACAATCAAACATGACTGACATATGTACATATTCTGATTTATTCATGGTCGCTTTAATATGTGAATCAAATTAGTTATATTCTTTATTAACTGTTTATTCCGATATTTATGCCTACCTGTTTGATCTTGGTAAACTTATGGCATTTTAGTGAATTTATTTATGAGTAAGGAAACAAATTCGCCGCGCTCCAGATGAAAACAAACGAACACAGTGCCACCTATTGAATGCAAACGCAAAAGTAAGTCTAAATACCGAAGTAAACGTTTGTGTCTAGTAGAAACGTCGAAATTGATCACAAAACATATTTCAGCCATTGTCGTTTGATTTTTTACAAACTTAACTGAGAAAGTAACGGGAACAAATTAAAATATAGAAGACATTTAATCCTAACGGAAAAATTTATTATCTATAAACGAACGTATTTTTGTATCAAATATGTTTGTGCTATAAGAACACGTTTCAATTATATTTAAATGTAAAGCACTGTTACTGTAGAACAATTTTAGTTGAATGTAGTAATATATTAAGTAGTAATAGTAGTAGCAGCAGCAGCAACAGCAGTAGTAGTAGTAGTAGTATAAGAAGTAGTAGTAGTAGCTATCATACACACATTAACTCACAGTTATAAATAATTGTTTCCTTCAAATATAAATGTTTTAAATAACTACAAATAGAAACAAGACCATTTTAAACGCCGAAAAGTTACTCAGAGTAAACACGGATGTTTTCGCCATGCAAGACGAAGTCAGTGGAACGAATTGCCTCACAACATCACGGATGCATTGACGAACTCGGGATCACACGATTCCCTAAAGATAAATGTGAAGCCGGACGTTCATGTACATGCCTACACTTTGGCTAGATCCTCACGCTCTGTCGATGAATACCATCTTTTGACTAGCATATTGCACACTACTCGATATGTTTTATCTTGCCTCTGAGCTAATGTGCCACCAACACCATGACAGAAGAACTGGCATTTGTAATAGTAATCGTCTCTGCTTCGGGGTTAAAGTATGCATGCCAGTGTCTTAATTAGCATCTGCCTATTTTCTCTTCAGTTCGTTTCAATCAGTCCCCCCCCCCAGATAGCAACTGTCCCAAAAAGTCTAGATTAGTAGACTAAACTGATATAATTTGCACGGATTTTGATCAATAGCCCTCTGGTCTATACTTTACCTTAGGTCTTCATTCCGTTGATCTTTATGCCCTTAGATATTTTGCCTCTTATAGGTCCTTTAATTGCCCCTTCAATGTGATGTTGATGGTTGTGAGTGTATATGTTATTTTTTATTTATTTTTGTTGTTGTAAATTTAAGTTGCAGTTAAGTTGGTTTACATTTAATGAAAATTATCTTTTCAAAACATATTTACCAATTTATGTATTTTAATATTATTTCTAATTAAATCATATACCTTTTTTCATTTATTTATCAACCATAGCAAAGGTTATGTGGCAAAAGAAGCAAAAGACCAAGTAACTAAATATCATGGGGCAACAACCCAGAGGGGGAAAAGACCCGAACCCATTTTGCACACCGTATGAAACATGTAGCGCTTGTCGTACTACGTTCAGAGGCGGGATTGACACCAAATATCACATCCTCGTACTTATTCAAATGTAGGCCGATCTATAACTCAATTTGGTGGATCGCCCATTTCAGGTCTTATTTCCAGAGTGGCCCTTTTTATTGAATATGTCCCTAGTGGGTAAGAGCGTGGGACATTCTTACTCATGGTCATGTTGTGCGGGAGGTCGGAGGTTCGAATCCCGACCGTGGCATTATAGTAGGAGGAGTTTTTCATCCAACCAGGCAACTGGCAAGGTTTTCTCTATTGTAAATTCTAAATTTATTTAGAATTAGTCCCTGTCATGAAGCAGTAAATTGTAGACCATATGCGTCTCCCTCATTTGAGGTAGCTAAGCTACGTAAAATAACTGCCATTCCAGCCATTATTATTAGATTAATAATTATTCCCGATCTGGTTGAGAAGAAACTAAATAAGTTGAATGCTTCCAAGTTAGCAGGCCCAGACGGATTTTATCCACTGGTACTAAAGGAACTGTCCAGCGCAAATAATATTCAGTAAGTCTATTATGGAAGGTACACTACCAGAAGCATGGAATGATGCCCACATAACACCGATCCATAAGAAAGGATAAAAAATCTCCCAATAAAATTATAGACCAGTAAGCCTAAGATCAGTTATTGGTAAAATTATGAAATCTATAATTATAGACAAACTAGTCAACCATATGATGAATGACGATATATTCTGTGATGCCCAACATGGCTTTGTTCCGAGACGCTCATGTATGACTCAGCTACTCATCACACTTGAGCAGTGGACTGAGTTACTAGATGGTGGAGACCCTGTGGATTTCAATTACATTGACTTCGGAAAACCTTTCAACACTGTTCCTCATAAGAAACTTGAGGCATATGGCATGAAAGGTGGCCTCCTCAGCTGGATTGAGAACTTCCTTTCAGGCAGACGGCAGCGTATAGTGGTGAATGGCAAGTTATCTACTTGGGCCAAGTCTGTTCATCATTTTTATTAATGACCTACCTGATGATGTCACATGTACTGCAAAGATATTTGCAGATGACACCAAGCTTTTCCATGGCATACGTTCCCATGAGGACTGTCTACAACTCCAGGATGACCTAAATTGGTTAGTGGACTAGTCCCGGAAATGACAGATGGGATTTAATAAGACCAAATGCAATTTTCTCCATTTATAGGCTCAACAAACCAATGTTATGAGTACATTGTTAGAAATACCTCACTGGAAACAATAACAGAGGAGAAGGACTTAGATGTCACCATTGACTGGGATCTGAAATTCTATATTCTTGTATTGTATCGCAGATCACTACCACCCATGTTCGAATCTCGGCGTGGGCATATCTGAAGGGTGTTTCATCTTTGACTTGGCTTCATTACATTTGGAGGGCGCTCTGCTCATTTATCCTACCATGTGCACAAAGGTGTCCGCAAAACACCAATCATCATCATCATCCATATTTATGTGTCCAAAGCGGTGAACAAAGCATCAAGAATGCTTGGACTTGTTAAAGCAATATTCACCTGCATCGACAAGACGACCCTCCCCAGGCTATTCACCACTGTGGTATGCCCTCATTTGGAAGATGGAAATGTGATCTGGTGTCCAAGGTTCTGACGTGACAAGCTAGAAATAGAAAAAAAACCAGAGAGCCACAAAGTTGATACTAAACTTGAAAAGTCTGCCATATAGAGATAGGTTAGAAGCCCTGAGACTCCCATCTTAGTGGTATCATAGGAGACGAGGCGACATGCTTCATGTGTATAAGATCCTGAAGGGCATAGACAGGCTGGAATCTAACCAATTCTTCTCGCTGGCTGACATCAAACACCAGAGGGCATAGCCTCAAGCTAGCGAAGCGCCGCTGAAGATCAAGTTTGAGACAAAATGTATTCAGTCAGAGAGTGACAAACGATTGGAACGGATTATCAGCGCACGTAGTATATACTATCCCACATTAAATACATTAAAGTCCCGATTATACATACATTGGATTAAGGACTGTTACAATCTGCCGTGACCCATTAAATAAGAAATATCTTGCATAGAAAACAAGACTTAACCGGAATTTTTTATAGGCTGTGCCATCACTACTCCATATACCTAGTATTAAGATTAATGTGTGCACATATTTAATGATTTATATTGTTACTACCATAAATATTTAATAATAATTTGTATACCTATTTGACAGCTAATGAAAACTAATATGTGTTTATTTGACAAGTGACGATATTACATCTGTGGCGAAGATTTTGGGTAACGAATAAACTGTATGGTAAAAATACATATTTATGGAGCATGCACATTTAGGTCATCAACAATGGTGAGTGTAGAATTTTAAGTACTGAAATAACTCCTCATTTCTTCAAGTTATATGCGTGAAAATGTTGTTAAAATTGTGACTTACATAAATGTACAGGTTTAAAATGAAGTTATATACATTTCTCTTTCTTTGTAGAAAATTAAACAAATTTACTTTATACTCTCTAAATCCGCTGATTCACTTACTTGCGATAATAGAAGAATCATATCATGCAAATGATTATGAATAAATACCGGCAACGATGTCGTTGAAATTGTTCGACTGAAGAATTACAAATTAAATGCACCATGTTTCAGACGTAACCATCTGTAGACTTCATATTACTAAAGTTGATTGGCTATGACTATGTTAGAGTATGTAGATTTAGTGACTATTCTAGATGTACTATCAATTATCATACTAGTAACTATGTATGTAGTAGATCTAGTCTAGGCTCTACTGGCTTTACACCAGTTTAGGTCAGTCTGTATAACATTACATTTACAGTCAGTTATCGGAGTTGATGGTTTGTTTATAATTACACGTTGAATGGCTCTAAAATTGATAGCTGTCAGACTTACTTTATGTCATAATTATCACTGCAACAACGTTTTTGCTGACCATGTGCCAAACAAATTAAGACCCTTCAGTAGTTGCATATGTAGATCTATTGTGTAAAGACAATGTGATTATTTCTCTGGTCTGCTTTAATATAGAGCTTTATTTGATTGTTCTTTTCTCCTGATAATAGGCTGCCTTTATGTACTCAGGCAAAATGAAGTCATATTTTAACACTGTGATATGTCACTTAGGAAATGAAGTCACATCTTAACAACATTAATATACATGTATGTGTCAACATTGGATAGAGGGTTATAAATCTTCAGACTAGTAGATTATCTGCAGTATATACAAGTAGTAATTACTCACATACCAGATATAGTTAAGTACTGTAATTTTCTGTGTATAACATACACTATTTTCTGTCATTTTGGAATGTGTGTTATACCATAACTAAATGTACTAAGGCCATTGTTTATTTAATGCTTGTTTACAAAGCTGCAGATCACAAGTGAAATCCCCCGCCAGGAAATAAAATTTAGTTTTATTCTTTTTATTATTATTTTTGTGCCAACTCACCTGAACACCATGCAGATTAGGTTACCACATGGCCTAATCCAAGATGGTGACAGGTCAGTTCCGCTTCGAAATTATTTCAGTTATTACTACAGAAAATTGGCCTTCAAACCTAGAAATCTAGAAAACTAATTAGAACTCCCCCGTCACTGAGAAACACATAAATAGTTAGAACTTTGCAGAGATCTGCTTAAAATCGTCATCGAAAATATTGCAGTGTTAAAGCTTGCACTGATAAAAGAATATGTGCATTGGTATTTATAATAATGTATACTTAATTGAACTGTGTTCACAGTTATTATAATAAATCAGTTAATTTCTTTAAGTCTAATTATTATCTTTTATTACCATAATTACCAAAGGATCATTATACAAGATGTGAACATAAATAAATTACTGTAAAAAACATCTACTTATACGTCTGTCATATTTCATTGATTAACGAAACAATAGAAATCACTGCTCACAATTGAGATAACTTTGTTTATTAATTATAACATCAAAGCAATTATGAATAGAAATCAGTGAGGGTCAACTAGACTGGGTATTAGGTTATCATAATGTGGATTAGTCTGTTAACTCAATTGCTGTTTATTTAATATAGTCATGCTGTAGTAAATGTTGTTATACTGTTATCATTTTACTATTTTATAGCTACATTTTGTTTCAATTGAGTTTTTTACAAGTCAGTGTAAAAATCAGTTTTTACATGACTTTAATTAACAGTGTTAATAATGTCTGTGTAAAAAAACTGCCAACCCTGGTTTTTAATTGGGTATTTAATTTTAAAGTTATCCAGTTTAGATTATAAATATCACAAATTATATATAGAAGTTCTGAGTCTTATGTTATTCAATTTAGTAGTTTCCTTTTTTTCTGCCCAGTCAAATAGCTTGGAGTATATTGGATATATTTTACCAGACATTTGGTCAATTCTACATAAAATTTATCAATTCCAAATAGAGATCTAGTGAAAAATAATTTTTTTTGTTCTCACTGGTCAGAATATTAACAATAATTTTACCCTATCTGCTTCAGCTGCTAGATAATTAATACCAGCCTATACTAATATGTTTGTGCATGTTTTTTCTTTATTTGTCAACAAAAGGGTCAGCAACAATCAGGAGGAAGTTCAGGAGGTGATAAGAAAGATGACAAAGTATGTGGTTTAAAGTTTATGATTAATATTAAGAAATACCGGATATGTTTTAGTGGTTATTTTAAGTTATCTCTGTCTGTTGTGTTGCTAAATAATTTAATGGTTGTATTACCCTTTAAACAGGATAAAAAGAAAAAGTATGAGCCACCTGTACCCACTAGGGTTGGCAAAAAGAAGAAGAGGTTAAAGGGTCCAGATGCAGCTAATAAACTGCCACTTGGTAAGATTTAGAATTAGAAAATCTAAATCATGGTTAGTCTCTTTGAAATGATCTCATGATGATTGTATTCTTGTCAGCATTGACTTATGATTTGGGTTTGATGCTCTGTGTGCGACTTACATAATTTGGGAAATATACTGAAGTCTAATTACTTTTCATTACAGTGAAGCATATATGTTTAAACAATCCAGGCTTTGTGTACATTACACTTTTAATCATTTATAATAATCCTTTGTTTAATCTAATAATAATGTATGTTTAATAATAATAATTTATATTTAATAATGATAATAATGTAGATTTAATAATGTAGGTTTAATAATGATAATAATGTAGATTTAATAATGATAATAATGTAGATTTAATAATGATAATAATGTAGATTTAATAATGTAGATTTAATAATGATAATAATGTAGATTTAATAATGATAATAATGTAGATTTAATAATGATAATAATGTAGATTTAATAAAGTGCCCTTACTAACCATTCAAAGGCACTGTACACAAAAATATGTAATATAATAATACCCTAATATGGATAAGCTGTTTTACTCATTATAGGTTCAATACATCCCCAATAAGTTAATGTGTTGGGAACTATTTTATGTTACGAGTACCTTATGATAAATGTTGGCATATTAAATTACAAAATAAGGCTAGTCTAAAAACTAGTATATCAAGGAATATATATATGAGAATTCATGCATTTTGGCATTAAATTTGCCAATAAAACTGAGGGCTTTTTATCAGTTAATATTTACATCTACAGTTGGGCCCCATTATATTGTGGTCCGTTATAAGATGGTCAGACCTTGGACCCCTTATAGTGGAATCCACGACAGCATTTTTATGTGAAGTGACCAATAAAATATTTCAAAGTAATTTGAACACATTTTAACAGTTTGTAATTCACACGTAAAAAACATAGCAAATGGCCACAACATACCCACACATATATTTATTGAGCATAAACTTAATTACACACCACCTTGGCTCAATCATAACCCTCAATTATTGTGTGAATCCACCCACTAAGTTTGATGACGTTTTCATTACAAAAGCAGATACACAAACAAATACATTTTCAGATGTTAATTTGCACACATGCAACTATCAGCATTCATTTATTGGTTCATATATTTGTTACCTTCATCTGTTAAACATGTACTATTTCTGGTGGATGAATATCACCAATCCAAGATAGTTCCCCTGTCTCGCTTCGTGGTCCACCTATAACACAGTTGACAGGTTGTGGACCCCAACGACCATTTTATTACGGTGCCTGACTGTAGTACGTTTCTGAAAGATTTACCGAGAATAGAAAATTTGTAACAATAAATTGTGGCCTTTCACTTATTGTCCTATTTATGATGTTAGTCACACATGGAGTCAAATCCATTTGGTCAATTCTACATCAAATTTATCAATTCCAAACAGAGCAGTTCTAATTCATTTCCATTTTTATATGCTTTACAAACAGTTTAATGTGTCTACTCTAATCACTGATAGGAGTAGGTACTTGGAGTATCTACTCGGAGTATTTTATATTCCAAATAGGATTGCCATTGAATATCTATCTGATATATATTTGGTAATTAATCAATACACTTTGAGGGTTTTTTAGTTTTACAAGACCTTTTATGTTTATTTTACCATTCATGAAAACATATTTGAAAAATGGATGACACCCTTATTGATTAATTCATTTTTAACTGGCTATAATGAATATTTTTTTTAAATAAAACCTAGTGGTAGCACCCTGATGAGGTAACTTCAACAGTTTGATTATCCTTTTTAATTGTTAGAAATTAATTTGGCGCAAAACTTCAGTGAACTAAAAACTAAAATGATATAATTATGTCATAATGTGTGAATCTATAAAGTTAAAACATGAGCAAGTTAAGTAATCAGATATTTGTCTGTTATATTTATCATCAACAGTTTCTCTACTGGCATCAGATTCTCTCTTTTTCTTGTTTCTCAGTGACACCTCATACACGATGCAGGCTGAAGCTTCTTAAATTAGAGCGTATTAAGGATTATCTTTTACTGGAAGAAGAGTTTATTAACAATCAGGAAAGGCTGAAGCCACAGGAGGAAAAGCAGGAGGTCAGAAAAATATTGCCATATGCTGACTACAGTGTTTTATAGTGGCATAAATCTCTATTGTTACGTAAAACAAATATGTCTTATCATAGAATACTGATAAATTCTGTGTTTGTATTTTATATTGTATATTAATTTTGTAAATGTTTTAATTAATTTCAAGGAAGAGAGATCTAAAGTGGATGATCTTCGTGGTACTCCAATGTCTGTTGGTTCCTTGGAAGAGATTATTGATGATAATCATGCAATTGTGTCAACATCAGTAGGAAGTGAACATTATGTGAACATCTTGTCATTTGTTGACAAGGATCAGTTAGAACCAGGATGCTCTGTACTCCTGAATCACAAAGTATGTTATGCACACATTATATATATATATATATATATATATAGAGAGAGAGAGAGAGATAGCTATAATTAGAGTAGTAGTTTCTGTTTATATATATATAATATTTATTTAATGCTGTCCTGTAAAGTAACTCACCATGTTTTTAGACTATTTATATCTGTATGTCTGTTTGAGCCAGGTTCATGCTGTAGTAGGTGTGCTTAGTGATGACACAGATCCAATGGTTACTGTTATGAAACTGGAAAAGGCACCACAGGAGACGTATGCCGATATTGGTGGTTTGGATCAACAGATCCAAGAGATCAAGGTCAGATTCTGATACAGAGAACATTCTATGGTTGCAAAGTATTTATTGTCATTAATTAAAATCCAATAGCTAGGACTGTATTTGTCTTTGTTCAAAATATAAACATTTTGTTTTCAGTATGTGAAGTAAGTAGTAACTTTTGTATTGTAAAACTAAATATATTATACTACATAATTGCAGGAATCTGTAGAGCTGCCTTTGACACATCCAGAATATTATGAAGAAATGGGAATCAAACCACCAAAAGGCGTTATATTGTATGGCCCACCTGGAACTGGTATGTTGTACTGCTAAAATCCACAGTTACTTTTAATCGATTAAACCATGGCCAGTGGCTATCAGCTAAATGAGATGTTCAGATATCAATGATATGTTCTTTTTGTAGGAAATGATACATACATGGTTGTATGTAACAGTATGTGTGTAGTTAAGACAGTGCTTCTAACATGTCTGTTTGGTGATTTGTGGCTTAATTAGATGAGAGGTGTCATATTTCAAATCCTTTCATGGACAATACAGTTGTTCCATATGGCATTGTTAAAAGTGAAATTAACTTGGTGCGTGGTCAAACAGCCAAGATGTTATCTAAGTGTTAATAACTTTACATAGACTTAGTGAGTTTACTTGTTATCTATTACATAGAATAAATTATGTTATCATAAGGAGCCATGATGTTCAGTCTTCTATAAAAAAGGAAATATTTCACATGAATGACACATCAGAGTTACCTGGTGTGGAAATTTTGCTTTTATGAATTCTGCATGGTATGTGAAATGAGATGATGGTAATTATTGTGAATAATCAATTACCCACTTAATCACCATATGAATGTATACACACTGATGGTAACTAGTCAAGTTTGTTACTTTTAAACAGTGTGGTTAATATATAATTTAGATTGATTTGAGGGAAATGGTTCATTTAGCAAGTAAGTGTAATTTTTGGTGTGAAGTCTGGAACAACTTTATCCATGCCTTTTAATACCAGCCACCCCTGGCTAAAGTATTGTTTGGTATACAAAATTGACAGTCCTTGTGTGTATTCACCTTTTAATTGCTGCCATAGATGTTAAAGGTTTTTTTTAATATTCTTTTAGGGAAAACTTTATTAGCTAAAGCAGTTGCCAACCAAACATCGGCAACGTTTCTGAGAGTTGTTGGATCTGAGCTAATACAGAAATATCTGGTAAATATGAAAAGCATAGTTATTATTATACTTGCTAGAATTAATTCAGAAATATGATCAGTAAGCTGTTGGTTGTTGTTTTCTACTTTTAACATGAAATTTTGGATGTAAAAATATATGCCATTCTTGGTTTTTCTGAGAATTTAAACAGAATCCAGTTGGTGCTGTACGCCAAAATAAAGAAAGAAGAAAATGGCAAAAAGAAAGAAATAATGACATTACTAAATTAAAAAACGTATTTCTTGGTGGAAGATGAGAAAGGATTGTTCAGTTCACATTCCATGTTGAAGATGTATTTTTTTTATTATTTATCCATACCTTTTTCTCAGGGAGATGGTCCAAAGCTAGTAAGAGAGTTGTTCAGGGTGGCAGAAGAGCATGCACCGGCTATTATTTTCATAGATGAGATAGATGCTGTAGGCACAAAGAGGTAAATTAATCTCGTGTCACAAATTGCTGGCCTGTTTGTATAAAAATGCGTCTAACTTGACATTTGCCATGAAAAAATGTAAGGATTTGTCAGCTTGATAAATATTTTGATATTCCTCAGGTATGAATCTAACTCTGGTGGCGAAAGAGAGATCCAAAGAACTATGCTGGAACTCCTTAACCAGCTGGATGGCTTCGATTCAAGAGGAGATGTGAAGGTATGTTAACTAGGGAATTCGGATGAAAGCTGTTCAAATGTTAGTAGTGTTTCCACCTTGATTTTCAGCATGGTTTGGCATTTCCTTAATGATGGGCATCTGATCTTAACAGTTTACTTGTGACATGGTTTATGCTAACTTGCAGCATGTATGAATTGTTACTTTTTTGTAATATACTCCAATTTTTTTTTTACTGGAGTGTGTGTGTCAGTCAGGGTTGTTCTATGTACACTGTATGTTATCTGTAATAATGTTTCTGTAACAATTCCTGTATTGAGATGATTTTTCTCTATGCCATCTTTTATGTTGTCCTTTAGCCATTGAATCTTCAGGTTTGGTATAAAATCTTGGATTGATCCCTGTATGAATGATGTTTCTTTTTTGAGAGTCGGAGATGTGTCCAATGCTAAGTTTAAATAAAGTGATCACTAATTCCATCCAATGCAATTTTTATTTGGCAATGATTAATCATTTCCCGTTAGTGTTGCAGCTAACATCTGATGAACAATAATTATAACATAGTTACATTTAGAACTTGTGTCAGATGGTGGTAGGACAGATGGGATTGTCTTTTGTAGGAACAACCAAAACTGTCCAGCTTCATCAGGGCAGTCTGCAATGAACATGTCAGTGTACCCAATTCTCCTGCTCGTCCTAGGCCACTTGTCATATTTAATCAAATTTAGGTTTGAAGACTTTAGCTCTGTGATTAGAACACTATACTGTAGACCTTTGAATCAGGGTTCAAGTCTTAGTTTCTCTGTGTTTAATGGATGTTTTCTTTTGGAGTGGCTCCTCTCCTCTGCTGTATGAGGGCACCTACGTGGTTCATCTGGTAGCACAGTGGTTCACAGTTCACTACCACCTGAGTTCGAATCTCAGCGTGGACATATCTGAAGATTGTTTCATCTTTGTCATCGCTTCATTACCTTTGGAGGTCACTCAGTCCATTTAGCCTACCATGTGCACAAAAGTGGCCATAAAACACCAATCATCAATCAATCCTCTGCTGTATGCACCAGGTGTGACTAGTGGTGAGGCTAAACAAACCACTCACCTGCATATTTATAGGACGTTTAAATTTCTGTTGGGCATTTGGCTTTAAGGAGTTTTGTAGTTATCTCTAATAATGTGCTAAAAAGAATGTTGAGGAACTGTAATGGTATTCAGAAGTATAGCCATATTTAACACAATTTTCAGGTTATCATGGCAACCAACCGGATAGAAACACTGGATCCTGCCCTTATTCGTCCAGGACGTATAGATAGGAAGATAGAGTTTCCATTACCCGATGAGAAGACCAAACGTCGCATCTTTACCATACATACTAGTCGTATGACTCTAGCTGATGATGTTAATCTAGAAGATTATATTATGGCAAAAGATGATTTATCAGGAGCTGATATTAAGGTATTTGTAACTCATTCGGTCACCAAGACAATTTACATTGAAATAGTAATTTTAATTGAAAAATTATCAAATCATTTTCTCCAGAGTAGTTTACTAACTATCTCTGTTTTATCTGACTAAAAAAGAAAAGTGAAATCTCAGCCATTCATTTATTGCTGCAGACTGTCAATAATTATTTTTTTAGTCTGTAACATATTGAAGACATGACACCCAAGATGGCAAACCTTTTCAGCTTTTGCTTTCATATCTCTATGTTTTAGGCTATCTGTACTGAAGCTGGTTTATTAGCTCTAAGAGAACGGAGGATGAAAGTGACGAATGAAGACTTCAAGAAAGCAAAGGAAAATGTTCTTTATAGGAAGAATGAAGGAACACCCGAGGGACTTTATCTGTAGACGTTCCTAAAACTAGCTACATGTGAACTTTTTACTTTTTTTGTTCTAAGCCATCAGTTGGTTTATTTCTGGCTGGTAAAAGTGATGGAAAATGTGAACTTATGTAAATGTGCTGCTTATCGAGCATGAAACAAGTTTGTGAAATATTCCACATAATAAATTAGTTACACTGTTGATAAAATGAAATATCCGACTTTTGTTGTAAAACTGTGGAACTACAAGTTATTCATTTTAACTTAGCACATGCATGGTTTGTTCATACAAGAAGCAAATAAGAACTGGAAATGTTTTGATTCCTAGAACCCAGTTCTACTATAAAATGTTTACATAATTGTACTAATGGCAATATTCAGAACCCAATATCAACCATGATGAGTAGTACAAATTCACCCATTTGTAGTCACTGTCTTTTTGTTGTTTTTATTTATAAGTATTACTCACTATTATATTGTCAGCTGAAATCTACACTGAACTTCTTTGAACAAAAAAGTAATGGTCAACTTTTTATACCAGATTGATGATCTCACATGTTGCAAATTAAATGTCCTTTTTTAATGCGATTCTGAAGTCACTTCTTAATTAAAGCAGGTAATAAAGAATTTGTTTATGTGAAACATTTGATAAATATTTTCTTTTATTTCAGTATGCTATTATGATCAAATCTATAAGTAGTTACCATTGTCAAGTTATTTTGCATGACAAGACAAATTTATTCATTTATTTTGTGTTTTTACTTTATAAACATCATATCAAAGTTAAGTTTTGAACTTATGTTTAGTTCATCATCAGCCCAATGTGGCACATCACTCAGACAAACACATAGTTGGTCCTATTTGTACTGGCATATTTGCTTTTGCTGCCCAATTTTCACTTACATGCCAGCTGTTAGTAGTCTATTGGACCTATTGAAATCATGAATTCTGTGATTTCATTTGGTACTTAATTCAGTATTTATACTAGATTTAAGTTAGATGTGATAATTCACATATTAATAAATTTACTTATTGACAAATGGCATTCTGATGGCACAACCATTAGAGCACTGCAGACAAACCTACAGGTTGTGGGTTTGAATTTAGTTCATGTCAAGTGTTACCAACATCGAAGCTGAACAATTCAAGTGGACTAATTGGCAAAGAAAATGATTGAGCAAGAAACCAGGCCAAACTAAGACAATTTCCATAATAAAGATTAGCATCGTTTCATGGTTTTTTAACCGTTCTAACAAAATTTAATCCAATTACAATATGAAGCACAATTCAAATACTACAGACACTTGATGCTGCTAATACTAACATTAACTGACTTTTGTCAGGCATAAAATGTAGAAACATGGTTAAAGTACTTGAGAGTGACATTTGTTCAGAGTATTGTCATCTTCAATGACAAATGAAATAAGACAGCTGGATTAATGAATTTGAATGTGTTTTACATGCATTTCAATTGTTCCCATGGTGATCGAGCAGAAGTAGACCTAGAATATACAGAAGTGTGTGTGCATAAGCCTGTATTAATTACAATAAAAGACCAGCTAATTATAACAATTCTTTACTAATAATAATGGCAGTTATTTTACCTGGCTTGGCTACCTCAAGTGAGGGAGACGTATATGGCTTGTAATTTACTGCTTCATCATGAGGACTAATTCTAAACAAAATTTACAATAGATAGCATATTATAATAATATGTGATATTTATATAGTGCCCTATTCAACTAGAAGCTGCTCTAAGGTGCTTTACAATATTATTATCCCTGACTCAGACCTGTTTCCACCCAGCACATATCTCAACTCACAAGAGAGTATACAACGCGTGCTGCCATTATAGGTGGAAAGCGTTACTCAAACATATAGCCATCATGTCCTGCCTTCAGCAGAGAAAATCCCACCAGTTGCCTGGGTGGATGAAAAACTCCTACTATAGTGCCACAGCTGTAATTCGAACTTCTGACCTCTCACAGCATGACAATGGGAAAGTTCCAATCTGTAACCCACAAGGCCATTGAGGCATAGTGACACAAGGCTTCTTCTAATACCAGTAGTGTAGTAGGGCTAACTGGTATACGTGGACAACTCCAACAATAAATGATTTGCTTTTTGTGCGTTTAACCATAAATATTTGAACACCTAATTGTGAAATTATTTTCTTTAATATGAAAACATGCATGGAATACAACAGTCATAAAACAAAATAAATGTTCTTCCTAAACAAAGCATTATAATGTTTACATTTTATTTTTCAGTTTCTACAGTCACAATGCTATTTTTTTAGCCACATAAAATATTCCAATTAATTTTGGCAGTAATTCAATTTTCAGTAGATGCTTTTTAACATTAGTTAAAATATTTACCAAAACATGATTATTTAAAGTAGCATTCAAATACCCATTATTCATATTAATAAACAAAGCAGTCTTAAATTTGTATACACAGAATCCTGACACACCATTTTACATGAGAAGGAAATTGCTACATCACCAAGATGAACTGCCAAAACAGTTATAAGGACATGCAAGCAGTTATTTCATTCTGTATCTCGTCTTCTAGTCCTCTGTTTATGAGACCACGTTGTATAAGCATAGCAACATTTCTTTAAGCACCACAAAGGTACATTTAACACCATTATACATTGGCTCACTCTTATTATATTACAGAACCAACTGATTATCCTAGTTCAACGTCTCAAAAAGCTACGCCCAAATCCAGTTAAGGGGCTTTGCTTTTGTTCAATGACAGCCTTTTGTTCTTGTTCCGCCTACATTGACAGAGAGAAAGCTACCATTAAACAATTTCTAAGTGAAAAGATGAATTATTTCTTGTCTGCTTTGTAAATACGGGACAGCTGTCATTATTATTAATATTACATTAATATACTCAGTACTTTTTATTTTTTAAATATACTCTGCTTCAAAAATATATAAAATATTATGTGTATCTTGATCTTACCATAGTTCAATTTTTTCGACCAGTTTTTACATTACCTGTAGCCTACGCTGATTCTCTTTGAATGCTTCAAGTGGGTCATCAAATTGGCTGTAATATTCTAACACTGGTCTAACATCTTCCACATTACTCAAAGCAATGGCTATAAGAAAACAACAACTTCACATACACAAGCATGAATACTAGCCATTTTAATATTTTAGAAACAAAACTGCGAACATTGCGATTAGCCGAACACTCCATCGTAATGTTTCTGAAGTACAATTGTTCAAATGTTGGTGATACGATCAAACTTACTCCTTAGGAATGCAGCCAGATCAATAAGTGTTCTATCACCATCTGTACCCTGCCATTTCTTCAAAAGCAATGCATTTCGTGGATGCTTTTGGAAGCCCTTAGGATCACAGTCGACAAGAATTACCTTTGATAGGTCACGATTAAGGTTATCCAAATCCTGCAACATAATTAAGCCAATGAAATAAAAGTGAAATTTAACTTTGAATGAATATTCTCAAGGACTTTTTATTTTTAAACAACTATAATTTAGGCAACACTACGTTGCAAAACAAAATTCTGACCTTAACATGTGCACCATCCATGTAACGAGTGGCATCCCTAAATAGTCTGAATGTCACATGACCATTAGGATCAAGGCCATCTACGATAGGAAATGCTGTCTGTATATGGAAAAACAAGTTTAACAAACATGCTGAAATATGAAAATTATATAACTACAATTTGGCTAATAATAAATATCACTGTTATCACAGTTCTAAAAAGTACTTACAAATCCCTGTTCATGTGTGAAGATAACCACCTCAAATAAAGGTGGTGCCACCTGCTGCAAGAAATACTGAACACCAGGCCTCTTTTTGAACCTCCAACCTGTACCAAGCTGATAACAGTATGCTGTTAGTGATTCTTATTTCTAACCATTGGAAAATCACATTGTAAATAGATAACAATACTTGTGCAAAAGAAACACGATGATATATTCTGACAGTCACCAAAAATACATAAGAGTATTTCTTTTTTGAATTAGTATCTGTTCAATCCAATAAAGATATGAAGAGTGATTTGGGAATGTATGCAACATAGGAAGGACAGAATGTGACTTCTACCTAATAATGTACTCTAATTTTTTTAATGTGAAGCTACATTATGTATGTTATTATTATTAACTTCTTTCATATATATATATATATATATATATATATATATATATAGAGAGAGAGAGAGAGAGAGAGAGAGAGATAAAACTAAATTAAACAAAACATAAATGTGATATTATCTAACTTTACTAAAATATATAGACATACTTCATGATGACTGTTTTCTTTGTTAATTTAACTAATAAATTATATGTATTTAGGCTTATATATATATATATATATATATATATATATATATATAAAAACTTGTATAAAATATACGATTCCTTATTAAACTGTAGATAAAACTAATTCTAGCCTGGTCTAACTCAAGTTTATCAGAACAATGATTTTATTAAACACTAAATACATTATAATACATTGGATATTTTAATTGCCTGTATGCATAAATTCTGATATATATGAGAAATAAATAACACTCATGGTGACAATGAAACCAACAAATAAAAGTGGTAATACAAAGCTAAGTACATTTGCAGATACATATAACTACATTATTATCAAATATTTACAGGCAACTTCAAATTAACAGTTACTTTATCAAACAGTATATAAATGAACTCACTGTCCAATCTGGGTGAACGAGGACACCTGTAAGCTCTAACACAAGTGTATATGGTGGCTGATACCAAGGCTCCTTCAGTGGATCAGGTAACAGCTTCTTAAATGATGGTTCTTCTATCATCTTTTTAAAAGGAAAGAGAGACCATAATGAAAAAAGCCAAACTTAGGAGAGCTGTTTATACGGCACTATGAAAACACTGTTGGTATCATTTACAGGAACTGACATATACGTAGATAATGTATTATGCTAGGAAGTAGGATACCTTCTTAAAAAAATGAGCCCCTTGTTTTGCCCTCAAGGCATATCCTTGCCACTTTGGTACTGAAATGACAGAAAACAGATTAGTTTTATCACAATTAAATACTATTTGCTGACAGAAATAATTGCCTTGATATTGGAAACAGAATTAACAAAAATAAATGATGGTAACTATAGAAATATACTCACAGGATGAAAATTCATCTTCTAGCTGTAAAGAGAGAAAGGTACTTACTTAATATAAGAGTAACAGGTTTGAATATATAACATAAAAAAAAACAAATATATTAAATATTGACGATAGAGTGTAACAAATATTCTAACATTCAAATGTAATACATTTAAAATTTACCTCATTGCCTTCTGAATCTTTCAGTGGTGAACCTACATAATAAAATATAATTTAATACTATTTCTTGTATTTAAAAAATGGAAGGTATAAATTAATGAACTTATTAATTAATCAGTAATATTATGTCTTGTCATATAGCCATGTGCTTGAGAGCCAATGAAAATAAACAAATTAATATATACAAATATGTAACTTAAAACATAACTTTAAACTAGAAATGACAAATATTTCCAAAATTTACATCTGTACCACAAGAAGCTGAATAACCTTTAAACAAACATTATTCATAAAATAAATTTTAATAAATATTTGGTTACTATAACCAAACAATGTTCATGCAATTTATACCAGATTCGATATCCCCATGCAGTAAATATTTAATGACCCAAACGCTGAATGCTTTATTATTTATGTAAATTGATACAAACAAGAAGTTAATAACTAAGAAGTTATGGAAATGAGCTAAATACCATAAAAAAATCAATAAATTTGTATTAAGCAATGACAGTACCCTCTTTCAAATAATGTACTACACTAACAGATCCAAAACAAATGAATAACACAAAACACATACTTAATATCATGCAATCTTATTAAAGCTCTAAACACACACACATGCATACTCAGATAGATCACAAAGATTATCAACAGATTGCTTAATCCTCACAAATCTACTGTTTACAATAGGGCTGTGATTAGTCAAGAGTTCCAAACTTGATTAACTGAAGTCATAAAATTGAAACCAAAAATATCACAAGTCAATTTCCCATGTTGATTCTCGAGTGAACAAACCTAGCTATTTTATATTACCCCTTATTTTTTATTTCAAGTGTGTGTGTATATATATTTGGCCAAACGGATGAGAGTGCTTCCATATGTCTGGATGCGGCATGCGATTTCAGTGGAGTAGCATGGGTATTGGTTGCCCTGTGCATTAGCCAAATTGACCACCCTCTTCCTTAATATAACCGACCTTCGACAGCAGCAAACACACATAAAAGATTTACCTAAGGGGGAGACAGCACAACAATAAATGGTGCTAACTTTAAAATTAATCCATTTGGGAAAATAACCATTAAGAAAATATAACTCAAAATCACAGGAAAATAATAAAATTATAGTAATGCCAGACAACCCCCAAAGTGGCCCCACACCTCATGCTATGCCACTGGACAATTTGTCCTGCAGCTGTGTATCGATGCAGCAAACTGAATCACTCCATGTAGCAATTTGTATGGCAACTTCGTAAACAAATGGATGGGGGAATCCAGAATGACAGGTGTTTCCCAAGCAATTTGGCAAGATTTTAGATTCTCTGGTCAACCTGAAGTACTGTTGGAATTTCTCTCCATCAAACTGTATTTCCTTGATCAACAGTGTTTTCTTTGCTTATTAGATTTTTTAATTGCATAAATTTATATGCAGTAACAAGTTGCTCCATTTTAAACAGAGAAAGCTGCCATTTTGATTGATTAGCTATGTTCTTGGCATGAAAATCTTTGGCATATTCCTGCATGAGCATTCTAAGGATGTAACAACAGCATATGTATTAGTAATAATTTTATAGGTATTTTGTGGTAGTTAATAACTAGTTATAATGTGTAAATCTGTTTTGGGGAGTAACTGACACATACACACACACTTAGTTTTTTTGGGCTATCCATTCTGTATTTCTATTGTATTGCCATATTCTTGGCATGAAAATATTTTGCAAAAAAGGCTGAAAATGCACAGGAAACGTTTATATGGAATGATACAAATCGCATGCTGTATGATACTTTGCGTAGAGAAGCAATATGTTGGACACCCATGACTGACTTCCCTCCCCTGTACTGCCTCACACTCTTTTTTACCCAGGGGAAACAATGTACATACACACACACACACACACACTAATATATATATATATGTGGATAAACTTCAAAGGCAACTCACATGCATATGCACATCACATCAAAATGAATGATGTATGTGAAACACAATAAATACATAAGATCGATAAATCATACCAACCATTGATATAATTTTAGCCATATACACGTCACCAAACTAATACTAGACTAGTAATAGATGTATGCACCGATTCTCAAGGCTAGTAGACCAGTACATCAACATTGAGTAGATCTAGTGCAGAAACGAACTGGCCAATCACAGCACAGTTTATATCTTAGAACCTTTGAGCTATGCTTGCTGGAGATCTGGGAAAGTTGTTCTATTTCATCATCCATTCATTGCAATTTAAACACCACAGTTAGGAAAACGATAACAACGAATAACCAATATTTATATTAAAAAAATATATGCTTTTGACAGTTTATGACGCTATCATGTCATAAACCGTCATAAACCTGTTGATGACACAACATCATAAACCCTGGATTAATCCATGGTTTTTGACATTGTGTTATAAACTTGCCAACCCTGCAGGGATCAATAAAGATATCTTCATAATTCAAATTGGATCATTTTATTCACACCAATAAGCCATATATTTAAAAGAATTTTGTTTTGTTTAGATGCACTTTTGTGGATGTACCAGTTATTTCTTAAAGTAAACAACTTACCCCACAAATATATTAAATTTCCAACAATAAGTATGCCTGAAGCTGCCATTGATACCAAACCTAGCTTCCAGGCATGTTTACTGCTCATCCACGATTCTTTTTTATCATCTTTTTTAGAATCAGATCCTGTCTCAGACTTAGTGTCCTGTTTCTGGCCTTCTTGTGGGCCACCCGTTGTTTTCAATTCATCCAACTTAGATTTCAATATTTGGCCAGTAATTCCACCATCAGAGTCTTTTTTCTGTGTAGAATACAATGACGTCTGTTGCCGGTGAAGCCCGCCGGCAACAGATCCCAGCCTGAAGCATGAGTCCAATGACACTGTGTTTGTGAAGCCAGGAGACCTCACGCAATGACCACCAGTCCTACTTAAATCATGGCAACGCACTTTTGACACTGTCGTAAGTGGCGTGCCACGTATGTTACAGATATGTCTCCTCACGATATTAAACAGGTTCCTTTTATTAGAATTAGATGCTGAAAAATGTAAAAAATTACGATAATTCCTTAGACACATGCTCCCCACGACAGCCATATTGACAAAACGGTCAAGGACGTTCATTGAAAGGCGCGATCGATATCTTTCACATCGCAATATGGTCGGGTGTTTTAATTATCCTAAATGTTGTTATTAAGTATTTTGTTGTTCCTAAAGCTAATTATGAAAATGTAAAAAAATCACATTTCCATCGCTATAAGAAAAAGTTAATTTGATGCTCCAAATAATTTTTGTATATCATTGTTGGGGGAGTAGCAGCTGTTCTCTGTCTACAATATAAGATCGATAATTATATGAGGTCAAATTTTCTAAAACGTAAAGGTCATTTATCCACCCGATGAATACCCCGATCCGTGACACACCTTTGTTAAATATAAATTATTATTATTATTATTATTATTATAGAAAAAAATATTATAAAAAAGGTAGTAACTGGGAACTATAGGCCAGTCAGCCTCATGTCAGCCACCGGAAAAATAATGGAATCTATCATCAGGGATAGCTTAGTGACGCATATGATGGACCATAGCTTATTTTGTGATGTCCAGCATGGATTTGTACCAGGCCGCTCTTGCATGACTCAACTACTGACAACAATGCAGCTGTTGTCGGAGATATTAGATAGTGGTGCACCCATTGATGCGATATACCTGGACTTCCGGAAAGCGTTTGATACCGTCCCGCATCAGAGGCTTCTAAAAAAGCTGGAGGCATATGGCATTAAAGGTAACATTCTGAGCTGGATTTCAAACTTTCTCCCAGGAAGGAAACAGAGAGTGGTGGTAAACGGCAAGATATCGTCCTGGGCAGATATCCTGCGTGGTATCCATCAGGGAAGTATCTTGGGACCCATCTTGTTCGTTCTATTCATCAACGACTTACCAGATGTAGTGACAAGCACTGTTAAGATCTTCGCGGATGACACGAAATTATTCCATGGGAGTACGGTCTACCTCAGACAGTGCCCAGTTACCTCTAGATAACCTCGTAGAATGGTCCCAAAAACGGCAGCTTGGTTTTAATGAGTCCAAATGCAAGGTGATACATCTTGGAACTGCTAACACTCATCATCAGTATGAGATGAACAGTGTCCCATTAGCATCGACGTCAGAGGAAAAAGATTTGGGAGTGGTGATAGACGAAGATCTAAAGTTTCAGTTACACATTTCCCAGGCGGTCAAAAGGGCATCACGAATGTCGGGGCGACCTTTACCTGCCTGGATGAGACAACAGTACAAAGACTATTTAGCACTATGGTTCGACCACATCTTGAATATGGTTACGTGATCTGGCATCCTAGATTGAGGCGTGATAAACTGGAGGTGGAAAAGGCCCAAGGAAGAGCTACTCGAATGATATCCAGTCTGAAGGGGCTCACCAATGAGGAACGGTTGAGAGCGTTGAATTTATCAAGTCTCGAACATCGCAAGAGAAGGGGTGATATGCTGAAGGTGTACAAGATTCTGAACGGCATCGATAGGTTAGATCCGGGTATATTTTTTAGTATGGCGACAGGATCGAATACCAGAGGGCACAGACAGAAGATAACAAAGTCATGAGCAAGACTAGGAATGAGACAGAATGTGTTTAGCCAGCGAGTGGTTAACGACTGGAATTCGATCCCAGCTCAGGTGGTAGAAAGCTCAACTCTTAACATTTTAAAGTCTCGTCTTGATAAGTTTTGGCAAGGGGAGAAATTCAGATTACCATGATTTCGATTAGTTTGGTAACATACATGTAGATAACCAAGCAAGACCGGAATTACCAACAGGCTGTGCCTCTATATTCCGTACATTGGTATCAAGGTTAACTTACCCCACAAAAATATAAAATTTCCACCAATAAGTTAAGACTGAAGCTGTCGTTTACACAAAACCTAGCTAGATTCCAGCCATGTTTACTATTGTTATTATCTCATCATGGGTGCGCGTGTTGACTCAATTAACGGCTTCATAATTGAGTTCAGCAGCAAAATAACTAAGCTCCAATCGTGAGACAATCAGAGCAAGTTTTCTAAACCCACTCCCAGCATATACCTATATACATGCATATGATTGGGAAGTGTTCCCCCGATTCCGATTACAGAAGCTTCAAAGGAACCCATTGGTCAAGCTTCGCAGGTTAAACTGACATATATGTTAAGTTAGAGCATATATATATATATATATATATATATATATATATATATATATATATATATATATATATTATCATGATTATACAGATTAACTGTAACACACACACACACACACATATTATGAGTAATTAGATTACACTGATATGGGAAATTTGTTAAATGTATAGCTATTATAATCCCGACGTGTCATTCGCAGTATCGGAGATCTGCCTGAAATCCGCTGTTCTCGACCATGGGTCAAATAGATCAAGTGGATAGGCGCTTTAATTTAGATCCCACCACACCTAACTGCATATACTTAGGGACGCTATATTACATTACATAGTCGTGAAAAATTCGAACGTTATTTTCCCACTTTAGTGATGAACGGAAACGTATGAGGGTTAGCTGTTAGGTTCGAGTAAATCATAGTATTTACTCAGGTTTGAGACGATATTTCGTTCTGGTCCAGTAATAATCCATTGTGCGGTATTGCTACTTTGTTTTTATTTTAGTTAAATCACTTCAGTGAGTCCATACTGAGTTAGTGTACATTCTTTTGTGGTGAACAAACTGTAATGTTTGTTAACACGCCGAGGGTATATAAAAGGCTTAACTTTTCACTTAGGTTAGAGAAGAACTTCGACGCCAGACTAATCGGACGTGTACTGATATATATATATATATATATATATATAGGATTTATTTAGTTATTCGAACCCAGAATAAAGCTGAGGTCAGCATCTGAGGTGTCGAAATGTTTTATATACAAGTTTCTTTTGGACCACAGAAAATTACTGTTTAATGTAAACTGTGGTGTCAAAATAGTTATGATATGTATGTAGCAAGTCACCATTGAACCACACGCACGTGTTGTTTGCTGCGAGCTGTGGTATCAAATGGTATGTGTTTTACGTGATTCCGCTTTTTTGTACGTAGCCTGCAGGTAGCCGCTCTCCTGTGACATATTTGTCGCGTACGAAAAGCGAATTAGCTGGTCCCCACAGGCTGATGAGTAGACCAGACACATGCTTAGGTATACGCACACATCTATCAATATGTGAAGGTATGGAACATTTTATTTTTAGATTAATGTATGTATAGTTGTATTTAGATTTATGGATGTAGGTTTCGAAGGATGTTTAGATATGTTGATGCTCTGTGCCTGTTGCCTCTTACTATGTACCCTAAAACACACACACACACATATATATATATATATATATATATATATATATGCGCCGTGTGTGCGCGCGCGCGTCTGTGTGTGTGTGTGTGTGTGTGTGTGTTAGAGGTAATCTGTATAATCAGGTACCAAATGTATATTACCTGAAATATTTAGGTAATACGTCTATTGCTAACTGAGATTTAATACAGATTACCTGAAAATTTCGGATAATATACTTATCTTATAACCTGGTTATACAGATTAACTGTAACATATATACGAATAGATTCCAATGAGAGATTATATTTGAATTCCCTGTACGATGATTGGTGTTTTACGGCCACTGTTGTGCACATGGCAGGCTAAATGGGCCTATAGCGACCTCCAAAGGTAATGAAGTGAAGTCAAAGATGAAACACCATTCATATATGCCCACGCCAAGATTCGAACACGGGTGCATGGTAGTGATCTGTGATCCAACACGCTACCGTTACACCACGGAGGCGCCCGAATTCCTTGCACGAAGGATACGACAAATGAGCCTCACCAATCTACCTACAATATTGAAGGCCGCATTCTAATTGTTACTCGGAAAATTTACAGACAGCCTTAATACCCCAGTTTATGTATTCAATTTTTAAAAGGTGTAAAAGTGATAGTACCTAGCGAGTCAATATTCTCCAAAATGAATTGAACCTGGCTATAGTGTTTGAATTAAGTGGTTAATATTTCAGTCCTATATGGTGATATTTTTATACTATCCTATTATTGAAAACATTATGATATAGGTTCTGACAGTCAAGTTTTGAACGGATCAAGATAGACCGCATTTCTTGACCCCAAACTTAGTATTTCAGTCGGTAGTTCAGCTATCACTAATCATTTTTAATTTCAATATAGGCATGAAATAAGAATGTATGCTAGTGATCTATCGATCTCGTATACTGATGCACCTCAGTTTGTATTAATTTTAGATACAAGATCAGATATACTTTATTAATTAATTGCTTTAACAGAAGTTACAAGTGGGCCATGCATATTTTCCATAAGGTTGACATGGCTGAAGGCTAAGCTATAGAGACACATATTAATAGTAATTAACTGTGTGTACTGAAATCTGACTGCTGTCAGTAATGAATGTTTGTTGCAGCTTCGGTTGAGATCTACTTCAGGAAACACTGCTTTGTTTTACTAAAGTAATTACTAGGACTGAGAATGTTTGTAATTGGATTTAAGTTGTTTTACTGGAGATGTGTTAACAGAAAACCTATTCAGAGCTCCAGGAGACATTGTTAAATATAACGTTTTCTTACATTTTGCTAGAAACCAAGGAACTAGCTAGATGTTTGTGTTTAGAATAAGCTGTGATGATTCTATATTCATAATCATTCAACACTTCTTTCTGTTGGAGAATTTTATAATGTTTTTAATTATTCTTGCTGCTATGTTAGCCGTTTTTGAAAATGGTACGACAAATGGGACAACATCCTCATTTCGTATAGGTTTTATAACATCTTCATATTTTTTTATTAAGACCTCCCCGGTTCTAATGTACCTAGGGTATCTATCCAAAAGGTTTCCCGAATTAATCTATTTATCTTGTCTTGAGTGTATGAACCCGTAGTAGGTAACTGCTCAATCGGAATTAAATCATAATCTTCTAGAGATGGTTCGGACAAGTCTCTATTTATCTGTGTATGTTCTAGAAGATGCGTGAATAACGCACAAGACATCACTTTTGAATTAATCGCAAATCTGTGGCCATTCATTCTAACACGAAGTTCGCCATTACTCTCGCCTACATACTGTTTAGAGCAACGTAAACATTCAGATATATATTATGTTAGATGAGCTACAGTTTAAATTGCCTATTATTCCATGTGTTTTATTGGTAACTGTACTTGTGATATTGTGACAAGAACACAATATCTCGCATGATCTACATCTGCTAATCCCACATGGTTTTGACACCACTGACTATTTGTAAGATTAGTCGGATTAATACGACGTTGTTGTATTTGTAGTTCACGGACAGTTTTACTTTTAATATGGCCATCTTTTTGAATAATTCCTTTTGCATAATGAATGAGACAATATCTACCATGCTTCATCAAAATCTGTAATTTTTGAACAAATCCTAAAAAAAAACGTGAGATCTGAGACTTCAGGATTCCTTGAAAGGTATGTTTAGGGTGAAAGGAATCCTTATGCAAGAGTTGATGAGTGTCTGTCGGTTTAAAGAAGACCTTGTTAATAATCCATTTTCATTTTCTGGATCTTTAAATATGGTTGTATCCAAGAAACCAATTTTCTGCTTATTTAATGTAGCTTTAAATCTAATCGGTGGTTCGTGATTATTTAAACTATCCAAAAATCCATAAAAAGCCTTTTTTTCCGTGGGGCCACACAATTAATATGTCATCTAAATAACGATAGTATGTATGTGGTTTTAAAGCTGCTTTATATAAGGCCTCCTTCTCAAATTTAGCCATGTATATGTCGGCATAATGAGGAGCCCAATCCCGGCCCATTGAAGTGCCAGTGGCCTGAATATACCATTGTCCGTTAAAGAGAAAATCGTTATTTTTTAATGATAATTCAAGGAGTTGCATTATACCGTAATATATAAGGGACCTCGAAATTGAAGTGCTTCACTCACTGCTTTAAGCCCTTTAGCATGGTCAATATTTGTATACATGCTCTCAACATCTAATGTTATAAGCAAGCCTCCATCAGGTATGACTAGCTTTGCAATTTTATCTACAAAATCGTAGGTATTTTTTATATAAGAAGGGTGCTTCATTGCAGGTGGTTTAAGAATACTGTCGATGAAACTTGCAACATTTTTAGATTCATTATTGCAGTCAGATACTATAGGTCTACCAGGTGGCATCTTATCTGGAAAAGTCCAACTGTTAAATGCCTTATGGAGTTTGGGAAGCATATAGAACCGCCGAGGCATTGGATTAATTGGTGGTAATAAAAATTGCAATTGTTTATCTGTGATAACACCAGAATTTCTTAATCTATTTAATATTTCTGCAAACTTTACTGATGTTTGTGGAAATAAAGGAGTTGATTTTTTGTTGTTGTGGTGAGTATTATTTAGTTGTCGATAACCTTCAGCTAAATAACACTTTTTATCCATTATCACTGTTGCTGAACATTTGTCTGCTTTTTAAAATAATAAACTCTTATTTCTGCGGATATCTCTGAGCGCTAATCATTCCGACTGGTCTATATTATTCTTTTCCTTCAGAATAGTTAAGCTTTTTATTTCTGATGTGAAGTTTGAAATACACTGAAGGAGATCTGGCTTTATTACTTTATCAGTTGGGATCCAGTTGGATTTCGACACAAACGTCTTACTGTTTTTAATATAGTTGTTACGGCAACATCTAAAAAAATATTTTTTTTAATTTTCTACCCAAGTTAAACACTGCATTTGTGATTGCTGTTTTATCAATATCAGGGGTAGGGACAAATGACAAACCCTTGCTTATTAAATTAATCTCCTTTTCGGAAAGCATCTAAGAAGAAAGATTAATTATATTACGATTATTGTTAGAACAGGGGTCAAATTGGCCTTCTGGTTCATTTAGTTTAAATAACTTAACCAGTGACGTAACATAGCATTGGCCGTGTCTTCACTCCATTCATTATTATGAATATCACTGGAAGAAGTCTGGAAGACCTTCTCATCTAATTTAGGTATAATGTTGACTTCTTTATATTGAGTCATTGATTTGTTTATTCTATTTAAGTTTGAATGTTCTGCTTGTGGAAGCAGAGAGGAATAATTAATTTCCGTTCAATATATTTTAATTGTTGGAAATAATAAATTTATTATCTTTATAGACCATTTCCGCGACGCATGCGCGGTCCACATCTACTGTGGTTGGCGGGTCAGTGAACAAGAAGTGTAATAATTGTCATATCTCCATCAAATCTGGCAAAATATACAACTATTACAAAATGTTGCACTTCACTGAAACTATCGAATGCAAGTAAATGTAAATGTTGCTGTTTTACGGCCACCTTTGTGCACAAGGTAAATAGGCTCACTGGACCGGGCGACCTCCAAAGATAAGGAGACGAAGTGAAGGATGAAACACTCTTCTGACATACCCCGGCCGAGGTTTGAACCAAGGCGCTATAGGTCTGTGGCTAGCCATGCTACCAGTTAGGCCATGGAGGCGCCCACCGAATGCAAGTGATAAATAGATTATCATTACAGTACAGTAGTTGTCAAATCCATGATAATAACATCTAAAAGTAGTATGGGGGGGGGGATATATTGTCGGGATGAAACCTAAGACTATATCGATCTGTTCTAAAGACGCCGCCATTTTCTTGGCCTGTTGTTAATTAGAGAAAGTAAGACTAAGAATCAGTTACATAAGTTCAGTCATTTATATAACTATATTCGACTTCCACGTACGTTGTATCGTATATTATTTATAGTCCTACATAATCTTTGCTTGTAGACCGAAAGGTTAACAGTTAGAGGAAATATTGTGGTATTTTTGGGTCGAAACCAGAGACTATATATAACGGTTGTAGAATATGTTACTAAGCAGGAGTGAGTGGACTTGAAATTCCTTAGATACCACATAGTAGCTGTTTTTGTTGAGCATTTGGTAGTACGATACTATGTGCCTATGTATGTTTACGTGTGTTGTTGTTGTTGTTGTTGTATTGTCAAGATTAGCATGTTATTGAAGGTTACACGTTCATCTAGCTGCTTCGTTTTATTCCAAATGACCGTTTAAAATTGTTAATTAATTAATTTGGAGGACAACATTAATTTCAATATACAACAAATACAAGCCATGCGTACGTCATATGCAGATCTTAGGTTATATATAGGAAATAAATTGTCTATATCAGATGAGGTCTTCTTTAATAAATGTGAGTTACCATACAAACGAGTGACACGAACAAGTCTAGTCTTTCTCTGAAGTTGGCCAAACACAGAACAGGACTGTCAGGATATATTTGATAAATCTCCTTGAAGCAAGCGAATATAGAGAATCTTAGCCATATTAGAGCTGAGAGTGGGGGTTCTCCGGCTGACAAGGTCAGGTTGGGGTCGTCATCCGTTCCGTGAGTTTGTGGTGTTATAAGGTGCCGACCCCTGTGTGTGTATGTGTGTGTGTGTGTGTGTGCGTGTGCGCGTGAGTGCGTGCGCGTGCGTGCGTGCATGTGCGTGCGTACGTTCTTATATATATATATATATATATATATATATATATGGTTATTATTCTATAATGTTGACATCATGGGTCGGTTTATGTCCATGATGGACGGGGAGAAATACGAAAATCGATGAAGGTGGTCTAATGTCACCCGAGTAGTTATACAACTGATGAATGTTATTAGAGGTGACAATAGAAATATGATATAATAACATCGTCTGCTCAGAATAGAATCGGTACAAGTTGGTTTATGCAATATATTCATAATGAGTGAGGAGGCGATGTGTGTGTGTGTGTGTGTGTGTGTGTGTGTGTGTGTGTGTGTGTGTGTGTGTGTGTGTGTGTGTGTGTGTGTGTGTGTGTGTGTATATATATATATATATATATATATATATATATATTAATGTTTGTATTATTTGCATTATTTGTATCTTCGAGGTCACTCGGTGAAGACGAGCGAACTAGCTTTAATTTGACATCTCATCAAGTTTTAATTGGCACCTGTCACCAGTTTACACCTGGTTATCAATACTGTAGGAATCACAGCCAGCCGAATGTTGGCAAATGATGGAGCAGGTGTTATTTGTTAGAGAATGTCAACAATATGCCGGCGTTTGCAGATGCGTTGCACGAAGTCATACATAGGCCAGGAAAAGACAATCGTTCATCAGAAGTCACTATTCAATAGCCGTGACACGAAAAGCAGACGTCATCTGTTATATAAGACACCCAATGGTGACACCTGACAATCAGGTGTCATGGGATAGACGATGCGCACAGAGATTGTTGATAGCGAAATAATTATCACATCACGTATAACAATATTATCCTATTTGTTAACAAATAAACAAACGCGCGCGCGCGTGGGTGCGTGTAGGTGCGCGTGCTTATGAACAGGCACTGGGTAAGGGAATTTGATGTGATAATTAAACTATTTCTACCATTAACTGTGCTATTTTTTCCCCTCTAAAGGTTAAGTGAATAACTCTGACCATTTAAAATATCAATAAATATCCAAAGTACGATATCATTATGATAAATTTAGGTTTAGTTAGTATTTAAAATAATTGCAATAAATATCTTCGACATGAAGCATGATATATATATATATATATATATATATATATATATATATATATATATGATAGATAGATTGATGTATTTATTTTCTTATTTATTTCTGTTTAAAAATATGAATATGCAGATATGAATTAGAAGACGCTACCAACGTCATGTATTAATATTAATTATATCAAATGTTTTATTTCGTAGAGTGCAATTTGGTTTTTAACCTTGTATTTCTGGACACAGGTTACTTTATGTTTGTAACTTTTGTTCCAACAGTGGATTAATAAAGAATATTTTATAGAATATTTATGGGATATTAATTTAACGCACATAGTCATGAACAAAATCCAGACAGTATCGAGAAAATGATAGCGTGTGCTTTCCCCCTCGTCCTCACCCCCCTCCACCCCCCGGGGAGATTAAATAACGCGACCCATTAATAAATTCCTATATAATAGTTTGTGGCTTTATTGATAACCGACTCTCGATGTCCACAGCTTGCGGCAAACGGGAAACAATCTGTCATTTGTCGTTTGTTATCTGATAAGCCGAGGATTTTTATTGGTTTCCTATTTCATATCTAGACATCGCTGTGAGGGCATAATAACATGATTAACAATCTCGTGCCCGGTAGTAAGAGCCAGGCCCTCTAGCGACTGGGTACCTCTAACCGAAGCGATTTCCCCAATACGTCGTCCCGCACACGTTATGAGCTACCCCCGGCCGTTCTCCCTACCGGTTCTCCCCGCACTCCCATCCCCCATTCGTCCTCCGTCCATCCACACCGGCCTCACTGGCCGTATCGATCGGTTTGGATTTTCCTGCCCGGAATATCAATAGCCGGCCATGTTTGGCACTCTCCCCAGTGAACAAGTGTCCCTACATATGGCGCGTATTATACGATCACTTTAGCGATAAGATGCCGTTTTGGTTGTTGTGATGGTGGCGACGTTCGTTCATCGATGCCCGATCGTGTGCCGATAGCTGGCCGGACCATAGACAGACCGGTGGCTCACCCGACGAATGGCCGACGGAGATGAATTATTAATGCGCCAGCTTCAGTTACACCTGATCCGGCGGCTCGTCCGTGTAATGGTGCGTGGACGACGCTGGTGACTGGGAGTCGGGAGACAGACAGACAGACAGACAGAACGATAAACCACGACGAGAGGCCTCGTTGTCCGACAGACGACGGCTGAGACCATCTGTTATACACACACTTATATACCTATACCTCGGTCCTTAGCCGGTACGGGGCGTCGTCATGTTTGCGGAGAGCGAGGGCCAGCTCCTCGGGCGGACCCAGCGAATCCTGCTCGAGGTGTGCACCGTGTTGTACTTCTTCGCCAAGAACTCGGCCATTCCGCTCATGCAACAATATGTTTACTTCCTGGTGGCGCGCAAGTACAACTTCTCGGCCAACATCCACGACGACATCATGCCCGTCGTGGAGGGCACCAACGGGACGAATTTCAGCGACCTGGCGCCGGAGGAACGGCAAGAAATCGCCGACATCCTGCACCTGGCCCACAAGGTGAACACCGAGAGTAGCCTAATAGTGCTCTACCTGAATGTGGCCGAACTCTTCCCGTCGGCTCTGGTCGTCCTCTTCCTCGGCTGCTGGAGCGACATCACCGGTCGGCGGAAGTTCCTCATGTGGCTGCCGTGTCTCGGCAACGCCATCTACGCGCTCGGCTTCCTGCTCCCGATCTACATCTGCGGCGCCGACATCGACCATCCGGCCACGATGACGTTCTTCATTCTGGCGAGCATCTTCTCCGGGCTCAGCGGAACCGTTCCCGGATTCCTATCCGGAAACGCCAGCTACATCTCGGACACCGACTCTCCGGGCCGGCGCACGCTGAGGCTGGCCATCGTCGAGCTATCCATCTGTCTGACGTTCGGCTTGGCTAGTTTGATGAACGGATTCTGGATCAACGTCACCAACCACTTCGAACAGCCGTTTTGGTTCGTCTTCGCCTGTTCGGTCCTACCTTTCCTGATCTTGTTCATCTTCCTAAAGGTACGTAAAAGGTGTACTTGAAAAGCATTTTCTTCTAGTTAACCCGTTCCTATATTACCTTTATTCATACGTAAAACTACTTTGCTGAAATACTTTTTGGGGGTAAAAAACTATATTTTAATTATAAATACATACATACACACCGGTGGTACACCTATGGAACAGATGTGTCTCGACACAATACTAAAGAAGTTAGTTGTCATCACCATCATCATCATCATCACCAACATCATCATCATTATAATCATCATCATCATCATCATCACCAACATCAGCAGCATTACTAACGTAGTATTAGAGTTAAGTCAGGTGACAAACCGCCAGCAGAAAATCACTGCGGCTCTGATAATGAAATGGAACCCGCCAATGAGTTATTCATCTTCGCAAGCTCTATAACGTACTCTATACCTGTCCTACTCGCGTCATATTCCTGTAGTATATACTACTTTTTCCATCCATGACGTACGGCACTTGTCTCTTACATTTCAGGAGCCAAATGGGGAGATTTCCAGTCAGCTGGGCCACCCGACCAACCTGAGAGATTTCCAGGGAATAAAGCAGATATTCGGTTGTAAGACCTACGCCCAGAAGAAGCTCTGGGCAATATTCTTTGCATTCCAAATTTACGTCTTCGTCCAGCAAGGCCAAGAACGGACGTTCGTGCTCTTTCTTCAGAACTATCCGTTGTACTGGAATTCGGTTAAGATCGGGACGTTCCTCTTCGTCCTCTATACGTTCAGCGGGTTCGGGGCTTGGCCCGGGGTTCCGCTGATGTTGCGTTTTTGCGATGACGTCACAATTGCAATAGTCGCCATGGTGTCGAAGTTTCTTGGCTCGCTGTTTCTCGGCTTCGCCAAGACTGATCCCGTCATCTATGTATGTGAGTACACGTGTTTATAACTTTATTATTATTATTATTATATAATAATAAACAAAAAAGTATTCGCTATCGTCCCGTTGGCGTGATGGCTGTATTTAGTGAATGCAACTTCGCGGTTCTTAATGATGTACTAACTGTTTTTAAAAACCAAATATTACTCGTCATATATTGAGCTAATAGATTTTAAATATTGAAACACGATCCCAGGTTGCCATTGAGAATGAACGAAAGGGTTCGTTGTGGCGACGGATAATCAAGATATATGTGAACAAATTCCGCTAACAATGACTTGAAATACCGTATTATATTTCAGCATCCGTGGTACAGTTATTCCATCTGACGCCATACGCTGTAGCCCGTTCTGTGGCTTCTAAACAAGTGGGAGATGATAAACAAGGTATGTGCTAATTTGTGTTGTTCGGTTATCAGCGTTTTAGGCTACACACCTGTGTAAATGCCTACCCACGCGGGCCGTCTTCGTGGCCCACCCGGTAGCGCGTTTGGCCACAGATTCAGATATCTGGCATCTGTGTTCAAACCTCGGAATTAATTATATCTGAAAGATTTTTAAGACAGAAACATTTAAATACATATTTATAGGACGTTCAGATTATGCGTTAAGTAGAGCACTGCGTTTCAAATATCGTGGTTCGGGTTCGAATTCAACCAAGATAACTGTATTTGTAGGATGTTTCACCAGGCGTGACGAACGCCGAGGTTAATCAATCCACTCACTTGTATACTTAATATATACAATAAATCACGCGCGCGCACGCTCGCACACACACACATACCACAGCGTGCAGGTGGTTTTTCATATGCAAGAATGAAGTTATTGTCAAAATGTTATTATAAGGTTGAAATATATATCTATATAACACAGTTTTCTAACAAAAAACTGCACGGTTGTCACCTAAATAGTGGCGGAATAGACTCATTCATACAAACAGATAGAAGATACAGGTACACAGGCTGTGACAGATATTACTATATATGATTCGTATCTTTTATCGCGTTTCAGGATCCGTGTACGCATTGATCCATAGTGTA